>JARFXV010001814.1:0-29193 GCA_031761425.1 Cosmopolites sordidus | reverse complement strand
CGGATTAACCACGTGTACAGGAAAATATGAAATTAGGGAATCAATCCACTACCAAAAAAAACTAAAAAGAGGTTTTATAAATATTGTGACAAATATTTTAATTAGGTTAAATTATTCTTACCCCTATCTGGGTTAAAAAAGAATTATTCATCGGACGACAAATAATCGTACGGCCACGAAGGTTCTCTAACTACGATGGTCCAAAATATACCTCGATAGGTTTCGGGGGCAGCTCGCAGTGTGTTAGCAATAAAAATCCAGCAAAGCTGACAAATAAACTCGGCACTATTCCCAAAATATCCCGAACTCCAAAACTCTAATCAGCGGAAATTCTGCACTGGGTCAAGGCCTATTGCTGCACTGTCGACTGCTCTCGAAGGTGGTCGGAAAGAGAAGAGATAGGAGAAGACCAAAAATGTTTCCTTCCAAAATCAAGCCCGCGAAGTAATTTTGTAGCTCTCCGCTAGAGTACTGCCAATCAACCAAACTACCAGTACCGGACTGAGATGAATGAAAGTGAGTGAAAAGTGTTTTGTAGTGATTCCAGGAAGATAAACTAAACTAAAATAAAGATAAACTAACGAAACATGGTACCGACCCTCTGCCAAAGCCTAATCACATATGAGCAAGAAAATACGTAATCAACTTTTACAAATTCTCTATATACATATATATATATATATATATATATATATATATATATATATATATATATATATATATATATATATATATATATATATATATATATATATATATATATATATATATATATATATATATATATATATATATATATATATATATATATATATATATATATATATATATATATATATATATATATATATATGTTATGTAGTGTTATTATATATGTAGTGTATTTTCTTGGACTGCGTCCAATGAGATAGCAGTAGCTGAGTGTCATCACACACCCAACCGTTGGGTTCCACAATCTCATGTGGAACACACAACAACCTGCGTCTCCGCCTAAATGAACATTTTTGTTGGTTGATTGACCGGGAACGAGCCCCACCTATCCCTTCAACTGGATGACATATGTTTCGACTCTCGAGGTTCAGACTCATCAGGGCGCCGACATATACCATACCATCAAAAATAGGTAGACCCTATCCACAGCCAACAATCCATGTTGTCGCCGACGTTCCGTCGGATGGAGTATATGTGTAGTGTTAGATTTTCTTGGACTGCGTCCAATGAGACAGCAGTAGCTGAGTGTCATCACACACCCAACCGTTGGGTTCCACAATCTCATGTGGAACACACAACAACCTGCGTCTCCGCCTAAATGAACATTTTTGTTGGTTGCTTGGAAAGGAACCCCACCTATCCGTTCAACTGGATGACATATGTTTCGTCTCTCGAGGTTCAGACTCATCAGGGCGCCGATGTTACATCTAATATTTTCACGGATGGTAGATAATGTTTCTAAATCATTCCGGGTGTCGATCCGTTGATTCTGTCACGACGTTTCGCCAAAATCGCATTTGGCATTTTCAAGTGTTGTCCGCTTCAATCGACACCCGGAATGATTTAGAAACATAAGATATATATATATATATATATATATATATATATATATATATATATATATATATATATATATATATATATATATATATCATCATCAACCTGTATCAATGTACTGCAGGATAAAGGACTTATCAACATGCTTCCAACTCTTGCGGTCTTGAGCTTTTCTTTGGCATTCAATAGACTTAATATATTTAATATACTTAATAATATCATCAGTCCATCGTGTATTGGGTCCTCTCCGTGGACGTTTGCGATCAAGCAGTATGGAGTCCAGGACCGCCCTGGTCCATCTTTCGCCCCATCGCCTCGCTTATGGCCTGCCCACTTCCATTTCAATTGCTTTATTCTTTCAATAATGTCACTCATTTTCGTTTGTTCGCTGATCCATGTGCAGGTCTTTCAATCCCGTCTAGTAATCCCAAGCATACACCTTTCCATTCCCCTCTGTGCTACTCGAAGTTTTTGAACTGACTGTGATGTGAGTGTTCAGGTCTCACTTCCGTATCTCATAACTGGCAGAACACACTGATCAAAGACTTTTCTTTTCAGGCAAAGTGGTAGTCTTAAGACTAGCTCTTAAACACTATGTTGAGCCTATAAAATGCCTGCTAGCCCCATTTATCGCGTCGTTCCACCTCCCGAACGGTATGCCCTTCCATTATAACCCTTTGCCCAAAATATATAAAGTGATCGACAACTTCCAAATCCGTTCCTAAAATAGAAATCCTTTTGTCCTCAGCAAATTTATTGGACATGACCTGACTTTTCTTCTGGTTTATTTTTAAGGCAGATGGTTCCCCAGCCCTTTGCAATTCTTGTACGTGTGAGCTACAAAGACACGTACAAGAATCTGGGTCTTGTGAAAGAAGAACGATATAATCTGCGAATCTAAAATGATTTAAGAGAAGTACACACGATTAATCCTTATTCCATCTTGTTCTCAATTCAAATTAGGGAACACTTCTGCCAGGCAAGCTGAGAAAAGAAGAGGAGATATTGCGTCATCCTGCCGTTCGCCCCGCTCTACATTTATACCCATCTCAAGATCGTCAAGGTGGACTGTCGCTGTAGCTTCATCATATATCGATCCTAGTAGGTTTACATAGGCTTTCTCTACACCTTGATTAAACAATGCATCCATTATGGCCCGCTTTGAGATTGAATCAGATGCTTTTTCATAATCAATAAAAGCCAAGTACAGTGGCATAGTATATTCGTTGTGTCTTTCTATGACCTGCTGTAGAACTGGATGTGACCGATTTTACTGAATCCACTTCTGAATCCTGCTTGCTCCCTTGGTTGAGCATCATTAAGTTTTCTTAGTATTCTTTTGGATATTATCTTGGTGAAAACTTTGTACACCACGGATAGGAGGCTTATTGGGCGGTAGTTCTTTAAATTTTCCCGTGCACCTTTCTTATGTAAAATAACCACTTCTGTATTTTTCCATAAGCTGGGTACTTCTTGTTGTTTGAGGCATTTTGAGTATAATCTTGGCAGTGTTTTATATAAGGTCCAACTACCAGCTTTTAACATTTCCACAGTTATACTATCTTTTCCTAGAGCCTTGCCATTTTTCATTGAGTCTATAGCCTTTGTCACTTCCTCCACCAGGATATCCGGCATTTGTTCTTTAGTGGGCATTGCTGTTCTTGTCTGATTCTGGTACTCATATAACTTTGAATAAAATCTTCGGACAACCTCTAACATTGCCCTCCGTTTCCTGCATATTGTACCATCCTTACACATTAAGGAAAACATTTGTGTCCTTTTTTTTCTCAGCTTCTGCTTAGCTTTGATAATTCCCTTGTTTTATTCAAGTTAAAAGTCCAATGGCAGCCAGATCTAACCCAGTAATTCTTAGCACCCTCTGCCTTGGATCAGATTTTCCCGCTGGCGTAGGTAGTTGCCCTTTGGCATCGGGGAATGGGAGCCATGTTTGAAGTTGTACTGTCATTTTGAAGGCATGGGCCGTAATCTGCCTCGTTGTCCCAATGCGGGTTGACAGATTTTGAATCATGTTAGTCTGATGCCTCTGCCTCTGCTGATCTATCCGCCAGGGGTGACCCTCCCAGGAACTTTATTATCCTACTTAAACCCCTTTACCACGTCAAGATCTGATCCACAAAGGAATATATATATATATATATATATATATATATATATATATATATATATATATATATATATATATATATATATATATATATATATATTGTCCATCGTTGGCCACTATTTTATCCCATCTTTCAGGCAGCATTCGAATCCCGCGTTGAAAAAACAGTCATCCTTTCAAGTGATTCCCGAATCGATCCAATTTTTGACTTCTTTATAAGACCAGAAGTGCTGGTCATTCAGGTCGTGTTCCATCGATCGAAACAATAGGAACAACGTCTGAAGAATACGGCAAGTAGGGTGGGACTTCCCATTTCAATGTTTCCAAGTAAGTTTGACCACTTTTGCAACATGGGACCGAGCATTGCCATGCTGCATGCCGAGCAATGCTTCTAATTCTTCATTTTCACAACCTTTCGTTCTTCTGCCGCTATGCCGGTTTTCGACGTAAAAATCATTACTCTGGAAGCGTTGAAACCACTCACGACATGTTCTTTCACTCCTATCGATCTCACCATAAGATTCTGAGAGCATTCCGTGAACCTTAGCCACAGATGTTTTTATATTAAAGAAATAAATTAACACCTCCCGCAAATGATGAGATGTTGCCTCATAAACTGACAGTCGCAAATCGACAACACAGATCGACTACTGGTGCTATGGGGTTACTTTTACAAGATGCCCAAAGGTATTTCATGCCGTCTATGATGTATTTATTTCGACGACTAATTACCGCGAACACCATCTATAGGAAAACGGTGGGTGCAAAGTTGTATACTTTTATACATAGAGCGATATATTATTGTGTGTCGCCTTACAATTTCACAAAATTTCCTTCAGATCTTATATAACCTAATGATACCACTGCTTTAAAAATCGGTTAACAACGGAATATCCATATTGCAATAACCATATCCATACAATATTATATCTCACAAATTTATTTCTCAAAAAGGCGAACCAGAGCAAAAGGAATTTATTGCATGTACAATTAAAGAGAGATAAACAGCCGACGTTTATAATTAAATATGTTAGCAAGGATTGTCATCCAGTTGCCGCAAGTTACTCGGTTGCAAATACGACAAAGGAGAGTTTTTGAAGGAAGCTTGGTTAGCATCCGCCTTTTTACTTTTTGATGATTTTGAAAATAACGATAAGATAATTCAGCACATCAAAGATACTCGATTATCTCAAAACACAATAAAAGTTAGAATTCTAAAACTGGCGGAAAACGTAAAAGGAGAATTGAAAAAGAATGTCTTGACGAAAGTACTGATGTAATTAAATTTGCTCGTTTAGCTGGTTTTCTTCGATATTATGTAGTAAACGACATCACGAAAGAATTAATTGCGATAACATCGTTGTTAATATTTACTAAGGGCACAGAACATTTGTCCGGCTGTTAAAAATTCACTTACTAAGAAAGAAATAGATTTAAACAAAATTGATTCAATAACGATTTATGCTGTACCAAGTATGGCGGAAAACAAAATGATTTTGTCAGTTTATTTCAAACACATATAGGACATTTGATTCTTGAATTCCACTGCATCATTCATCAACAGGCCTTATGTGCTAAGGGTAGTAATATATATATATATATATATATATATATATATATATATATATATATATATATATATATATATATATATATATATATATATACATAACTATATATGTTGGGACCGTACAGATATTTCGCCAAGGTCACATTTGGTATTCTCAATGCGTGTCTGAAGACTTAGACTCGGAAGTCTATATATATATATATATATATATATATATATATATATATATATATATATATATATATATATATATATATATATGCAATTAATTCTTAGTCAATTCTATATGCAGTAGCCGATATTTGAGAGAAATTCAACAGTTTAATATCGTTTGCTTAAACAATTCTTATACATGCAATTTTAAATATAATGGAAATTTTAGATATTAATCTTTGCTTATTTAATTCTATATGCATTCATAATTCATTAATGTTATTTTTAATATTTAAGTTTATTCAAGAATTATTTTTTCAGTAGAAACTTCCTTCTCATTTCCATCAGATATTTTTAGTCCATCACATCTTTTTGCAATACATTTTTATAATTCTACCTCAATAAGAGTTTTCAAAATCATTTTGCTTTGAATTGAGATTCTATTATGAACTTTAAATATTTAGACTTTCGTAATGAAAATATGAAGAAAGTAAGTTCGCTAAGATAATTTGATTACAATTTAATATTGCGCAATATTTCAGATAATGTAGATGATATTATGGTTATATTAGCCATTGCTGTTTTGCCGTCCCTAATTCAATTTAGGGTCGTTCTACGATGCAAGAGTATAGCTTATACCTGGTGAATTCTTGTGTTGACCGACCTGGTGAACCGACCCTTAGTATATAACCAGCCCTGAGAATTTCTTAATAAAGTAATCTTGATCCAGTATTTGGGTATTGGAGACATTCATTAATTTGGAATTACACTGTAACAGTTACTAGAAATGTAACAGTTACTAGAAATAATTCATTAACATGTAGGGGGCAGAAAAAAAATGCAGATTTTTTTATAAAATGCTAAATTTTATTATATGTTATTTAAGTTTTATTAATTTTGACACGAAAATAATTTTAATTTAAGATTATTAAGTGTTTCAAAAAAATCTGGAATAATATTATCAACACATTCTTCTACTATTGTTTCTACCTTTTCCGATTCTTCTTGAATGTTGTTAATATCGGCTTTGATATCCACTGGAACTTGTGTTACCATTTTATTCAAATTATCAACAATACTATTTATGTAGTCTATGGGGTTCGAATCTATTCTACACTCCTCTAAAGTATCAGCTTGATCGTCAATCTGCCAACTGATCTGAGTGAAATCAGTCAATATCTGGGCGGCATCTTGAAGAGCAACCCCAACATTAGATGCCTCCAAGTCAAGAAGGTCTTCAAATATACTTTTAATGTATTTATATAATGGACAGTGACCACCGTCGCTAGCAAATGCCATACCAACATATAGAATAACTTTGTAATTTTCTAGATCCTCTTGAATTGAAGTGAGATCTTTTGAATATTCAATATTCTTGGGATTTCTCTTCGTCTGAATGAAGGCATTGGATGGTGGAATTAATAAGACTTGTGTCAAGTTCAATATTCGTATTAATGGTGTCTCTCACCTCCTGTAGAACCTCTAGAGTTTTTTCCATTGCATCTTCGACATTATCATCAACCCTTTGAATACGGTGCCCTAAATCAATATCAATATTTCTTATAACTTGGTTGCTAATGCATATAATGCAACGAAACTTATATATTGTGACGTGATGTTATAATTTTCTTCAGTAAAAAAAATATTTACATATATATATATATATATATTTATATATACGCAGTTTTTTTATTTCTTTGGTCTGCGTCCAATGAGACAACAGTAGTCAGGAGTTGCAATCATCCAACCGTTCCACAATCTCATGCGGAACGCACAACAACCTGCGTCTCCGCTAAAATGAGCATTCTTTAGTTGTTTGTGCATGAGATCCACTCGACATCCAGACATATGTGCGGCAGGGTGACAGCACATTTTTGATCATGTCTTCAATAATGCCAGTGCCGCGAAGACCGGCGTCTAGACAGAATTATTTTTGCTGAATAATTTTCCAACACTGTACTATAATGTTATAATAATAACATTATTACACCTTAAATAGACTTCTATTAATTTTATCTACAAAAATGAACAACAATATTGGACACCATATCTGCTAACTGAAGTTCGGCGCTGTAAGCTGGGCAAGTTAAAGTTGAGTCCAAAAATCCAATTTATTAATTTTTGAGGTGATCAGTAAAGTGTGGTCTTGCGTTGACTTACTATAGAAGGAACTTTGACGAAAGAAATAGATATTTTAACAAATCTCTCAAGTTCAGTTCTGCTCTCACGCTGCTCAATATTAAAACAAGAACGTTCCAAAGAAAATATTGCCACTGGTGCTGGTAGTGTTGATGAAGATCCGAATTTATCAATTTGTTCACAGGAAGTTGGGCTTTGTTATTCGACTACGTGGAAAAGTTTGCATAAACATCTTGTTCTGATGCCCCACAAAATCCAGCTGGTCCAAGAACTTAAACCACAAGAGCATCATTTGCATCGTACGCTCAGTAAATGGACTCTTTTCTTGTCGGTTCTTGACAAGTTTGAAGAACTGAATTATTCCTGTGGCAGAGCGCCCAGCTCAAACACTTTGGTAATCGCGGCTTTTCGGTTATATTCCGCACTTGGTTTCAATATTGCGATTGTTTCGAGGTTATGACTGTTTAATATATGCATCAAGTGATTTGGGCGCCAATCGCAACCTTTACGTGCTTTAGAACGGCTGGAAATTCGAATTGAAATTTGTCCTGATTTTGGCATTGCACTAATGTATATATATATATATATATATATATATATATATATATATATATATATATATATATATATATATATATAATATATTTACGGTTCGTTCACATATGAATTATATATGAATATTTTTAAATTATATGAGAAAAACGAAATATTATTCTGAATACTACTAAATTATTACTACAAAAATGATGGCAACTTTATAAAAATATCTAGCCTATAAGGCTAGAAAACTACTAATGGTACTAATTTCACATTTGTTGTTGCCATTTTGGAAGATATTCGGACTATCATGGAATATCTGATCTGAGACGAATTTTACTTTAAGAATGAGAAAGTCTAAAGTCCACTCATATAAGCAGGATGTGATGCCTAATCATTTTGATAAATCACTGATGAAATTTGGTCTTCATTTTATTTTAATGTTGCCGTTATGTGGCTTCACAACATAAATATTGCTTTGCAGATTAATTTCTATTTAGTCTATATGTAGACTTAACAATGTCATACCCAAAAAAGCTTGTCTCAGGTCAAGTAGGTTTACTGTAACATATTTAGTGCGTTGAATCATTATATGCAGCTCCGTTTCACTAAGGAATGTCATAGCATCGGACAATAATAATTTGAGGTCTTGTAGACGCTTTTGAAAAAGTAACTACACTGAGATAATTGAATTACTATTTTATTTTTTGAAACATTTCAAATTTTGTTGGTGGAATTAAGAAGATAATTTGATTAAATCAACAATTTTATTCGTTTTTTGTTTCTCAGAATAAGCTTCGTTTTGTATATTATATTACATTTAGTGATTCACCTACTTAAGAATTTCTTAAGATAGAATTTTATGAATTTATTTTCTATTAGGAAGAAATGTATTAAGCATTAGAGAAATGGAATATTGTTGCATATGTACCAAAATTATTCCTATAATTGCTATTAAAATGCAAGGGAAAGAAAAAAATCCAGAAGAAAACAATTTTTAATAAAGTTTATGTTTTGTTACAATACCTGATAATTTTTGTACGAAGAACCACATTTAAGGAGTTCACGGAGAATATCTTTAAAACCATTAATATAATCTGGAACAATATAATTAGCGCACTGTTCTACTGTTGCTTCTGCCATTTTTGATTCTTCTTGAATTTTGTTAACATCGTCTTTAATTCTCGCTGGAACTTGGGTAGCAATTTTGTTCAAATTATCAACAACGTTATTTATGCAGTTAATAGGGTTCGAATCTTTTCTACATTTCCCCAAAGCATCAGCTTGATCGTCGACTGGCTGACTGATCTGACTGAAATCAATTAAAATTTGTTTGGCGTCTTGCAAAACGGCATCAACGAGTTTAATGTCACAAAAAGTAGATGTATTTGCATTAGATGCTTCCAAGTTCAGAACCCTGCCATATACATGTTGAGTGCATAGATATATTAGACCCTGGCCCATAGCGCTAGCGAATAACATAGCTACATATAAAGCATTATTGAGTTGTGGCACATATCCATCAACTAAATTGAGAGTTGCTGAATATTTTTGAACTTGCTCTTTGTTGGAATATAGGCTTTTGATGATGGAATTAACTAAACTTGTGCCAAATTCAACATGAGTATTAATGGTGTCTCGAACTTCCTGTAGAACCGTTAAAGCTTTTTCCATCGCATCATCAACATCATCATTAACAGTTTGAATACGATGGCCTAAAACCTGTTTAAAAATAAACTTGTTAAATTTCTTGAATGCTTATTACAATATGTACTATAACTTAATAGACTAGAATGCATGCATTATGAATTTTGAATATTGCATGAAATTTGAATCATATATATATATATATATATATATATATATATATATATATATATATATATATATATATATATATATATATATATATATATATAATACGAGGTGATGCGACTACAGATGGACCAAAGCAATCCTGGGATGGATACCGCTTGATCATAAGCGTCCTCGAAGAAGAGCTAAAACACGATGGATCGATGATATCATCAGGTATATTGGATCCAAATGGCAGAAGAGAACCTCGAGGTATATTAGAACCGCTCGAGTTGGAAGCATGTTGAGGAGGCCTTCAACCTGCAGTGGATTGATACGGGTTGATGATGATGATGATGATGATGATGACCATGATGATCGACAATGACTAAATGAAGATGATGATGATTAATCCGGGTGTCGATCCGTTGATTCTGTGAAGAGTCACGACGTTGCGCCAAGATCTCATTTGGCATTTTCAAGTGTTGTGAACTTCCACTGAAGAGTCCAACTAGTCCAGAGACTGAGGAGTCGAAGCAGACAACACTGCCAAACAATGCCAAATCATATTTTGGCGAAACGTCGTGACTCTTTTCAAAATCAACGGATCTACTCGCGGAATAATTTAGAAACATTATCTACCATCCGTGAAAATATTAGGTGTAATATATATATATATATATATATATATATATATATATATATATATATATATATATATATATATATATATATATATATATACATACCAAAATCGCATTTGGCATTTTCAAGTGTTGTCCGCTTCGCCTGAAACTTCATAATGACATTCAACAGATGAAGAATATTTTACGAACATATAAACCAGTGAATAGATATCCAACGTAGGCGAGCATAGACATAGACAACGCATAGACATAGACAACGCGTAGACGAGCATAGACGTAGGCAACATAGACGAGGCCCTGGACCTAATTTGAATGAACCAAAACTTTCCATCATTTATGGGGGGACTCTCCGAACACTGCTGGAAGAATACATATTTTTCCTTCAACCAGCAGATCTACAGACAGACCGACGGTGCCACAATGGGATCATCTTTATCACCCGTTATAGCCAACCTATTCATGACCGACTTCGAAACAAAGGCATTGGCCAACGCTCCTTTAATACCTAACCTAAACCGCTCTATTCCAGCACTATCTACATACAGGACATAAAATCAATTTTGAAGGAGCCAAAGAAATAGCGAATATTGAAAACTACAAGGTCCGAACAATCAGAGAAGCCCTTGAAATAGAAGAAAGAGGTGAGCTGAATACGCGAAATGACGCTCGCAACATTCCAAAAGTATGGAAATCCCTTCTGAAAAAAGAAAAAACGTGACAACGTGGTCGCGAGGCAGAAAAATCAATAAACGGACCCCCGACAGCGTTGCCGAGCGCCGCAAATGCTCCCGAACTACCCCGATATAATCTGCGCAGTCGCTTTTGTGGCCGGCCGGCTATAAATATATATATATATATATATATATATATATATATATATATATATATATATATATATATATATATATATATATATATATATATATATGTCTGTGTGTGGGTGTAAATAAACAAATGGCAGTGATAAAGCAAGTATAAAAACGAATATTATGTCAAATCTATTATCGACAACTGGACAAATAGCAATAATGTTTATCATTTTCAAATACACATTTTAAGAATATTTTACCATACATTTCGCATATATCACAATAATTCTCGTATGTAAACAGGAAAAATGTTACATTACAAAAAAAATGTGCGATAATTAAGACATTGTAATGATAGGTTGAAATTGCTTTAAAATTTGTCGTAAAGTTTAACAGTTTTATGACATTAACACTGTAATGTAATAACAGGTCTTAAAAGAAATGCTACACAATATATCCGTAGAGCTGTGATAAACGTGTAAAAGTTAAAAAATGGGGGAATATTTAGAGACATTTATATATCTAACGTCACTATATCTACAAATGTCGTGGTTTCAAAGACGCTGTCAGTCTTAATACGACTGCGGTCTATAATTTAAAAACCTTTGGATGATGTAAGATCTTAATAATGCATTAATATTAATCAATAGAAAGTAATATAAATAGAACTTTACACATGCTGATATTCTCTAGTGTAAGTGGAAATAATTCTCGTACGTCGTGACTCTTTACAGAATCAACGGATCTACACGCGGAATAATTTAGAAACATTATCTACCATCCGTGAAAATATTAGATGTAACATCCATGTTACATATAACATTCATGTTCATGTAACATTCAGCTTCCACTTTGAAGCCATTATCAAAAGAATCTAGTTGGTTTGCTCCGAGATCTCAATCTGCCTACTCCCCAGGGTTCACAACTAGAAAAGAACATGGAAAGAAGAAAGTTGAGGGCGGAGCACTCGGTTGAGGGGAGGGGGTGAGACGGGAGGTGGAGGTTTGATTGGAAGGGTTTCCGATGGGCAATTTGGAAATAAACGGTTTCCATGTATTTGGAACTCTAAGACCGTCGTCCCTCTTATTAAGGCAGTCTGGGCGTTTTCGATCTCAATTGCTTAACGAATTATGTAGGGTTTATAGGAATATATAGGTACGATTACTTTGGCCTTGTCGAAATCTATTTTGTGACCTATGTGACCTATATATATATATATATATATATATATATATATATATATATATATATATATATATATATATATATATATATATATATATATCATCATTATTATCAGCCCGCATCGATCCACTGCAGGATGAAGGCCTCTTCAGCATGCTTCCAACCTTCACGGTCCTGGGCTTTCCTCTGCCACTCGGGTCCAATATACTTAACGATGTCATCAATCCATCGTGCTTTCGGTCTTCTTCGCGAGTAATGACCCCAAACCGACGGATGTCCATTGCTTAACGCCGAATAAGCTATAAGTTATATTTGCCTAACGCTGAATAAGCAATATGTTTTATATTTAAGGAAAACCTGTATTATAAAAAGTAATCAATATTGTAGTGTCAAAGCTCGTGCTGTTCACGATATTGTTCATTAGTTTAAGTGCCCTTATTATAAAATAAAGTTTTTTAAAACGAAGTTTGTCGGTTTTCGTATTTAACTGGCGCTGCGAACAGGATAGTGTCATTCTGCCCTTTATCGGTTTACCGTTGTGCAGAAGTGATTCTCAAGTCTTAAGGCACTATCGAAGAAGGTACGAACCCAGGATCCAGCCACCGTCTACCGTGTTGTCAGAGGAAGCTGCAGTCCTAGTCCGACCTACCCTCCAGAAGACCGACGTCAGACAAGCCAATTCAGCCACGCCTTTATAGGGAACCCTTTGGTTGTGTACTTATAAATGGAATCTTCATTGATTATATTGTAAGTAAAACTGAATTGCCATTTTTACGTATTTATATGTAAATGTCTGATTCTTCAAAACGTCTGACAAAAATTTTATTGAATAATAAGGCAAAATTAGGGTTAAGTGAACCAAAAAGTAACACAGAAACAGATTCAACAAAAGAAATTTTAACAAATCAATCAATTAATTTAAGCTCAGAATTAGAGTTAAGTTCGTTTAATCAAGTAAATATATTTAACACAATGGAAAACATCCGTTTTCACACATCACTTTTACCCACATTCTCCGGTGCGCAAAACCACCTCGAGAGTTTCATAATTGCCATCGACGAATTCTTTTATCTTTACGCAAGTAACGATAATGAGAATTTAAATAAGGTAGTTATGGCAGCTATAAAATCTAAATTAATAGACAACGCGAGAGAATTTCTCCTGTCGAGACCAGACTTAACTAACTGGCTTACGATAAAAGTTGCTCTTAGAGAAAAATTTGGCGACCCTATAACTTATCAAGTATTAATGCAACAACTACAATATATAAAGATTAATAAAAACGAAACGATTTTAAATTTTGTAGACCGATTAAAAACATTTGTTCAAAGAATTATCTCGAAAATTCAGTGCGAAGTTGAGGATCAAACTTCAAAAATAATATTATTTAGTCAGGTACAAAAAACGTCTGTCCTAATATTAACGGCCAATTCTCCGCAGACATTAAAAACAATGCTAAATCTGCAAAATCCAAACACGCTTGACGACGCCTTTTCACACGTTGTTAATTTTAATATGATCGAGTCACAGGTCAATTTTACGAATAATACAAATACACAATTTAATGACAATAATACATTTAATAGACCAATATTTAAACCTTTCTTCCAACATCAAATGAATTTTCCTCAACCAAGACAACCGGCTTTCCCGAGTCAGCCAATTCACATCCAACCTCGACCAATGCCGCCGAGGCATTATCCGACAAATGCACAAGTATTTGGGAAACCCAGAAATGTATTTGCCCCACAGACTAATAGACCTTTTAAATTAGACACCCCTACACCAATGTCTATTTCAACTGGAGGCCCTTCGAAAATCTATCAGAATCGACAACCTCATAGATTCCCTAATGCATTTCAACAAACCGGTCCAAGAAATTTCACCGCTAGAGAATTGACCAACGTTGAAACTTATACGGAACCGCATAACGAAGAGTATTTTGTGGAAGAACCTTCCGAGGAGTATGATTATTCTTCATATTATCAAGATGCCTCTTCATACTATCCTCAAGAGGATCATACTTCGTTCGAAATGACCAACCCTCAATTCTGTCGACCACCTCCTGCCGTCGAAAAGACTAATGAAAACATTTCAGAAAGGGCACCTGAAAATTTTCAGGAACTTCGCCCTCATCTCCCATCAACCTGAACAACATAGCCCAGAAAATTGAATTACCATATTTCTATCTTCCTCAAATACAAATAACTGTCCTCATTGACTCTGGTGCTACTGACTCTATCATTTCTCCTAAAATTGCTAATCAATTTCCTGAAAGGATATTTTTCGAACCCTTCGAAGTAACCGCTTGCAAAAATACGTACAAAGAAAATAAAAATTTAACTATACCGTTATTAAAAGAATTAGGAATTAAAGATAATTTAGATATGAGAGTTTTAAATTGGCACAATGACTTTGACGCACTGATAGGAACGAAGGATTTGAAACATCTTCATGCATTAATAGATTACGAGAAGAAACTTTTAACTCTTAGGAATATTAAGGTTTCTTTTTCTCTTGCTTATAATAAACCTTTGACTCAACCTATTCAGAACCTTAATAACAACCATCTATGCATTCCGGTAAACTACGAAAACGGCATTGCTATTCTGCCTTCATTTACAGTTGGAGACCATATTATACCCGACAGTCTAGTTGACGTACGAAATGGTTATTGTAAAATCCCTAATCCCGCTCCTGAAGTAGATATCAATTTTCATCAAAGAATAAAAGTCATTCCGCACGATCAGTTTGAATTATTAGACCCTCCTAGTGAATTTATCAAAAAGAAATTCAATCCTTCAGAATTCCTACGATTGGATCATTTGACACCTTTGGAAAAATCGAAAATTATTCCCCTTCTATACGATTTCAAAGACATTATGTACCACGAAGGATGTGACCTTTCTTTCACTAGTCAAACTAAACATTATATCCGAACTAATAATGATCGTCCAATCTATGTAAAATCCTATCGACATCCACCTTCTATGAACCAGGAAATACAGTCCCAAGTTCAAAAACTATTGGACAACAAAATTATTCAACCTTTCATCTCGCCTTATTCCGCCCCAGTCTGGATAGTTCCGAAAAAGGCAGATGCTTCCGGTAAGAAGAAATACAGACTAGTAATCGATTACCGCCAGCTCAACGACGTAACCGTTGAAGAAAAATGGCCGCTCCCACGTATCGATGATATCCTAGATAACCTTGGCAAATGCACCTATTTCACTACTCTCGATTTAGCTCAAGGCTTCCATCAAATCGAGATGAGTTCAGATTCCGTCGAAAAGACTGCGTTCACTGTGAACAATGGTCATTTTGAGTACCTTCGGATGCCCTTTGGCCTCAAAAATGCTCCAGCCACATTCCAAAGAATGATGGATGAAGTACTGAGACAATACCTATATAAATTTTGCTTTGTCTACATGGACGATATCATCATATTTTCAAAATCACTCTCAGAACATATCGACCACATACGGATAATATTCAAAAGATTAAAAGAAGTCAACCTAAAAGTTCAGCCGGACAAATCAGAATTCCTCTGCAGGGAAGTTTCCTTCCTAGGGCACGTCATCACTCCCGATGGGATAAAACCCAATCCAACTAAAGTTAAAGCCATCCAACGCTACCCCATTCCAAAAAGCCAGAAAGAAATCAAGGCATTCTTGGGATTAGTAGGCTATTATAGACGTTTCATCAAAAACTTCTCAAAAATTACTTTCCCATTGACCAAATGTCTTCGAAAAGGTAGTTCCGTTGATGCCGAAAATACCGAATACAAAAATGCGTTCCAGAAATGCAAAGAATTAATTACAAATTGTCCTATCCTCCAATATCCGGACTACAACAAACCATTTAAACTCACTACAGATGCTTCGAACGTAGCGATAGGAAGCGTCCTTTCACAAAATGAACAACCGATAGCATTTTATTCAAGAACTCTCAATACAGCCGAAAAGAACTATTCTACAATTGAAAGAGAACTGCTAGCTATAGTAGACTCCACTAAACACTTTCGCCCGTATTTGTATGGACAAAAGTTTATAATCGAAACAGATCACAATCCTCTTATTTGGTTATCTAAGATCAGAGAACCCAATTCAAGATTAATTAGATGGAGACTCAAATTAGAAGAGTTCAATTTTGAAATAAAATATAAAAGAGGAAAGGAAAACGTCGTCGCGGATGCTCTCTCCCGTATCGAGATCAATATTCACAAATCAAACGACACACATTCTAGTGTCCCTAACGTCGATGATTCAGTTGCCAATCTCGCAGACTTTGATATTGCAGATTTTGCTTTAGGCAACAAATACGAAGAAATCATCTCCAATCAAGTAAGAGATCTTAACGAGAGCGCAAGCTAAGAAAAACCTGCTGAAAATATAAGAGAAGAAGATGCAAATTCAAACATTACGGTACATTCTAATAATGATACCCAAGGCAAACATCTTCCAATATCAGAATTACCCGTCAATTACGCTACAAACTGCCTAATAATTGATTACTGAAACCAATTTAAACATGTATATTCGAAGCCATTTAAGAAAAACCACCATTTTGTAGAAATTTCAAAAACCGAGCGACAAGACCATATAGTGAAAATACTGAAGGAAATAATAAAACCAGATGCGACATTTACCATTTACATTCCAGACCAAGAACTAAGGATAGAGTTTCAAAGAATAATTAACGCTAATCTAAATCCATCCGCAAGATTAGTCTTTTCTAATACTTATCTTACTGATATCACTGACGACGCGCAACAAAAGGAAATAGTTTCCAAATATCACCAGAATAATCATAATGGTATAACCGAAACTTATAATCAGCTTAAACAAAAATATTATTGGCCTAAATTAAGGAATTCTATACCAACACCATAAACACTTGTGAAATCTGCTTACAGAACAAGTACGAAAGACACCCTTATAAAATAGCCTACGAAGGTCCCTTATAGCGGGAAAACCTTTCAAGACCTTACATCTTGACCTATTCAAAATTTTCAAACTGCCAATTTCTAACCATCATCGACTCTTTCTCCAAATACGCCCAAGCTTATTTCGTAACAGACAAAAACGCAGTTACCATTGTTGGAAAACTAAGGCATTACTTTTCTCATCATAATTCCCCTTCTAAAATTGTTGTTGATAATGGAGCTGAATTCAAAAACAATCTCTTCAAAGAGTTTTGCCAACTATTTTGCGTAGAAGCACATTATACTACCCCTGGAAATTCATCGTCCAACAGTCCTGTAGAAAGATTACATTCTACATTGTTAGAGAAGTTGCGAATCCTTAAAATGCAAAACCCTGACGAAACTCCACAAAACTTAATGACCTCTGCTATCTTAATATATAATCAAAGCATCCTTTCTACTACAGGTCATTCGCCATTTTCGATATTATATGGTCCCTATCTTAACGAGCCCAATATCAATACTGACCTAACCATCTTCGAACAATATAATCAAAGAAGGAAAAGTGAATTAATACCTTTTCACGAAACCATCTACAAAAACACCTATAAGAAACAGTCCGAAACCACACAAAAACGGAACAACAATATAGAACCACCCCCTGAATTGATCCCTAATCAGACCATTTACAGAAAAAACACACTACGCAACAAAATGAATCCCCAATACCTACCGACTAAGGTGACTAATATAAACAAAAATAAAATAACAGGTGTAACCAGAAAGAAACCTGTAACTACGCACATACGGAAACTCAAAAGACTTAGAAAGACCAATACTTCCTTTCAGCCTCCTGATCCTGACAGTGCAGGACCCATCGATCCATTGCCAAGCACTTCGGGTACACAAACTGCCAAATAATGGTTATTACACCGAGGATATTTCGTCATCTTTAGTTGTAAATCACTACCATACAACTTATATACCTTTTAACATAACAAAAATCAAACATACTGTATCTACCTTATTCCATAACATAGTAATTATAAGTCATATGATACAGAAACTAAATAATAATTTAACGACGACCCAATTCCAATATATTTATGCCGAGTATAACGTCACATATGACGCCTTCTCAAAGCTAAACGTTTACCAGGGTAACGAACCAATCCGGAAAAAACGCGGTTTAATAAACCTTCTAGGAAGCAGTATCAAGTTCGTTACAGGGAATCTCGATAATAATGACCTAGATACTATTATGCGAAATTTACAAATCCTGAAATATAACCAAATAAATGCAATGCATAAATTAAATGACGTCAGCTCTCTTGCAGGAAGCGTTGTCACCCGAGTAGAAAATAACATACACCTCGTAAACGAGAATGCGAAAGCTTTCCGTTCTGCAATTTTAAAATCCAACACCGAGATAAATTTAATGCTGATTATGGAAAATCAACATTTACAAATCATTAGATTAAAAGATTTCTTAGAAAAACTGTTACGCATAATATCATTTGCGCACTTAAAAACATTAGATCTTGAAATATTCAATTTAAATGATATCGAAGAAATGTGGAATTATTTGGAAGTACACCATCCTAAAAATGCCCTATGGCCAATAAAACATTTGTCAGAACTTTCACTAATTTGTAAAACCGGCCTTTTAATATTAACAGAAATGGCAATCCTAGTTATTAAGATTCCAATTTTCGAAAGAAAATTATGTAACTTAAGATTTATTTACCCTGTACCTAGTAACGATAGTAAAATATTAATTATACCTAGTAGATATCATTGTAACGACTTGTGGTATGAACAACGTGTAGAAATTAATAATAAGTGGATGTGCTCCCTATCCCCGTGCAACCCTATCCCCAATGGATGTCTCTTTCCAAAAGATTGCCAATATGCCGTTGCTCAGAACCAATTTCAAGTGCATACTCTAACGTATCACAGATCCCTTCTACTGTGTACAAAATCCCCTGAAACAATTTACGAGAACTGTTTTCAGTTTCAAAAAATTAATATCCAACATTGCAATCTCATCCAAAGTAGCTGTGATGTGATAATAAATCAACATAAGTACTCCCTAGAAGTTAACAATATCTCAATACAACTTCCGAAGATTGATAAGATCCCAGATACTAATTTAACACTGGACTTACAAATCAAACACTTGGAAAACCCCTGGAAAATGAAAGAAGACCTGATGGAACCTTTAATTATTCAGGATAGGTTTCCTCAACAAGTCCATCATTACGTTTTCACAATTGTGTGCCTCATTTTCCTTCTTGTAATAGCTATAATGATAAATCTATGGCTAAAACAAAGAAGAAACAAATATATTCCGATGAAACTCTTACAAAAACTTGTCAACGAGGACGTAGAAAAAACTAAGGGTGGAGGAGTAATGACCCCAAACCGACGGATGTCCATTGCTTAACGCCGAATAAGCTATAAGTTATATTTGCCTAACGCTGAATAAGCAATATGTTTTATATTTAAGGAAAACCTGTATTATAAAAAGTAATCAATATTGTAGTGTCAAAGCTCGTGCTGTTCACGATATTGTTCATTAGTTTAAGTGCCCTTATTATAAAATAAAGTTTTTTAAAACGAAGTTTGTCGGTTTTCGTATTTAACTCGCGGACGTTTGCGATCAAGCGGTATCCACTCCAGGATTGCCTTGGTCCATCTGTCGTCCCTTCGCCTCGCTATATGGCCTGCCCATCTCTATTTCAACTGTTTTACTCTTCCAATGATGTCACAGACTTTTGTTTGTTCCCTGATCCATGCGCAGGACTTTCTGTCTCGTCTTGTAATGCCAAGCATACATTTTTCCATTCCCCTCTGTGCCACCCGAAGTTTTTGAATTGATTGCGATGTGAGTGTCCAGGTTTCACTTCCGTATGTCATAACGGGTAGAACGCACTGATCGAATACTTTTCTTTTCAGGCAAAGTGGGAGTCTGCTCTTAAACACTATGTTGAGCCTACCAAATGCCTGCCAGCCACATTTAACACGCCGTTCCACCTCCCGGGCGGTATTCCCCTCCATGGAAATCCTCTGCCCAAGATATACAAAGCTGTCCACAATCTCTAAATCCCTTCCTAAAACTGAAATTCTTCTGTCCTGAGCGAAGTTATTGAACATAACCTGACTCTTTTTCAGGTTTATTTTCAAGCCAAATGGTTCGTCAGCCCTTTGCAGTTCTTGTATGCGTCTTTGCAGCTCCTCTGGGTCTTGTGAAATGAGAATAATATCATCTGCAAATCTAAGATGGTTTAAGTTTGCACCATTGATCTTTACCCCATCCTGTTCCCAATCCAGTTTACGGAATACTTCTTCAAGGCCAGCCGAGAAAAGAATAGGCGATATTGCGTCACCCTGCCGTACACCTCGTTCTATATTAATTCCCACTTCAAGATCATCAAGGTGAATTGTGGCTGTAGCTCCATCATATATCAATTCTAATAGGTTTACATAGGCTCTCTCTACACCTTGGCTAAGCAGTGCATCCATTATCGCATGCTTTGAGATGGAATCAAATGCTTTTTCGTAGTCGATAAAAGCCAAACACAGTGGCATGGTGTATTCGTTATGCCTTTCTATGACCTGCTGTACAACATGGATGTGATCCATTGTACTGAATCCACTTCCGAATCCTGCTTGTTCCCTTGGTTGTGCGCCATTCAGTTTTTTTAATATTCTTTTAGAAATTATCTTAGTGAAAACTTTGTACATCACTGATAGGAGGCTTATTGGACGGTAGTTCTTTAAATCTTCCTGTGCTCCTTTTTTATGTAAAAGGATCACTTCTGCATTTTTCCATAAGTCAGGTACTTTTTGTTCTTTGAGGCATTTTGAGTATAATTTTGCCAGTGTTTTATGTAACGTCCGACCACCAGCTTTTAGCATTTCGACAGTTACTCTATCCTTTCCTGGAGCCTTGCCGTTCTTCATCAATTCTATAGCATTTGTTACTTCCTCCACTAGGATATCTGGTATTAGATATTGTTCTACCGTGGGTATTGCTGTCCCTGACTGGCTCTGATCTTCATACAACTGGGAATAAAACCTTCTGACAATCTCTAACATTTGGGTACGCGTCCTGCACACTGTGCCATCCTCACGCTTTAAAGCATATATTTGCGTTCTTTTGTTTCTCAGCTTCTGTTTAGCTTTGTTAATTCCTTTGTTTTCTTCCAGGGTTTTTTGCACTAGCTGCATATTGAATCGGCGCGTGTCCTCTCTGATACGTTTTCTTATAGTTCTGCAGAGCTCAGTGTACTCGACCCTGCCAAAAGGACTACCTGCATTTCTCATTGCTCGCCGTTTCTTCATTAAATCAATGGTCTCACTGGAGATTTTTGTTTGTTTGAGACATTTTTCCTCTGGTGCTATTGAAGCAGCCGTTTGAAGTACATTGTTGGCGATTTCTTCATATTGAACTGATATTTCCACCTCCTCTGGATCTTGTAACGCAGCAAACCGGTTTGACAAAGCAATCTCAAAATCGCTTCCTCTCTCCAGCAGTTTTCCAGAATCCACCTTGCCCTTCTTTGATCTTACCATTCTTTCGCGCTTTTTTCGACAGTCAATCCGAACCCTTGCTCGTACCATTCGGTGGTCACTTCCAACATTAAAATTGTTAAGGACAGTACAATTGGTAAATATTGTTTTATCGTTGGTCATAATGTAGTCAATTTCGCTTGTGAGCCCAGATGGACTTTTCCATGTCCATTTTCTGCTGATATTTTTCTTATAGAATGAATTCATAATATATAGTTCTTGTCCTTCAGCAAAATCAACTAATCTGTCACCTCTATTGTCTCGCTCACCAGTTCCATATGGACCAGTTGCATTTTCGTCTGTTCTTGTTGTTCCAATTCTGGCATTAAAATCACCCATCAGGATTTTGTACCTACATTTCTCCTTGTATAAAAGCTGGGCCACATCATCATAAAATTCCTCAATTTCCTCATCTTTATGGCTTATAGTTGGTGCATAAGCTTGGACGATTTGAAGAATAAACTTTTTATTCAGCTGAATGACGCATTGGGCTAATCGGTCGGATGTACTTTCAAATTTTACCACACTGTCCTTCAGCTTTCGATTGATGAGGAATCCAATTCCGCCACATCGGCCATTTTCCGTACCTCGAGTGTAGAGTACGTGTCCAGTTGGTTCCAGTTTGAGTAACTCTTCACCCTTCCTTCGTGTTTCACCGAGCCCAATAATATCCCAATGTATGTTGTCAAGTTCGATTAACAGTTCTTGCAATTGGGCTTCTGTTTTCATAGTCCGTATATTTAACGTTGCAATGTCAAAAGTCCAATGGCAGCCTGATCTAACCCGGTGATTCTTAGCACCCTCTGCCTTGGGGCAGGTCTTCCCGCTGCCGTAGGTAGTTGCCCCTTGGCCTCCGGGGAATGAGGGCCGTGTTTGAGGTTGTACTGTCATATTTCAACATATTGAAATACCATGTTCAAGGTATGGACCGTAATCTGCCACGCTGGTCCAATGCGGGTTGGCAGATTTTGGATCATGGATCATGGATCATATATATATATATATATATATATATATATATAATATATATATATATATATATATATATATATATATATATATATATATATATGGGGTAAAGATCATATCAATCATCAAATCAAAGGATGGGGTAAAGATCAATGGTGCAAACTTAAACCATCTTAGCTTTGCAGATGATATTATTCTCATTTCACAAGACCCAGAGGAGTTGCAAAGACGCATACAAGAACTGCAAAGGGCTGGCGAACCATTTGGCTTGAAAATAAACCTGAAAAAGAGTCAGGTTATGTTCAATAACTTCGCTCAGGACAGAAGAATTTCAGTTTTAGGAAGGGATTTAGAGATTGTGGACAGCTTTGTATATCTTGGGCAGAGGATTTCCATGGAGGGGAATACCGCCCGGGAGGTGGAACGGCGTGTTAAATGTGGCTGGCAGGCATTTGGTAGGCTCAACATAGTGTTTAAGAGCAGACTCCCACTTTGCCTGAAAAGAAAAGTATTCGATCAGTGCGTTCTACCCGTTATGACATACGGAAGTGAAACCTGGACACTCACATCGCAATCAATTCAAAAACTTCGGGTGGCACAGAGGGGAATGGAAAGATGTATGCTTGGCATTACAAGACGAGACAGAAAGTCCTGCGCATGGATCAGGGAACAAACAAAAGTCTGTGACATCATTGGAAGAGTAAAACAGCTGAAATGGAGATGGGCAGGCCATATAGCGAGGCGATGGGACGACAGATGGACCAAGGCAATCCTGGAGTGGATACCGCTTGATCGCAAACGTCCGCGAAGAAGACCGAAAGCACGATGGACTGATGACATCGTTAAGTATATTGGACCCGAGTGGCAGAGGAAAGCCCAGGACCGTGAAGGTTGGAAGCATGCTGAAGAGGCCTTCATCCTGCAGTGGATCGATACGGGCTGATGATGATGATGATGATGATTATATATATATATATATATATATATATATATATATATATATATATATATATATATATATATATATATATATATATATATATATATATACGCACCCGTGTGTGTGGGTGCGTATGCGTGTGCGTGTGCGTGTGCGTGTGCGTGTGCGTGTGCGTGTGCGTGTGCGTGTGCGTGTGCGTGTGCGTGTGCGTGTGCGTGTGCGTGTGCGTGTGCGTGTGCGTGTGCGTGTGCGTGTGCGTGTGCGTGTGCGTGTGCGTGTGCGTGTGCGTGTGCGTGTGCGTGCGCGTGGTGTGTGTGCGTGTGCGTGTGCGTGTGCGTGTGCGTGTGCGTGTGCGTGTGCGTGTGCGTGTGCATGTACGTGTGCGTGTACGTGTGCGTGTGCGTGTGCGTGTGGGGTGTGCGTGTGCGTGTGCGTGTGCGTGTGCGTGTGCGTGTGCATGTGCGTGTGCGTGTGCGTGTGCGTGTGCTTGTGCGTGTGCGTGTGCTTGTGCGTGTGCGTGTGGGCGTGTGCGTGTGCGTGTGCGTGTGCGTGTGCGTGTGCGTGTGTGCGTGTGCCTGTGCGTGGTGCGTGTGCCTGTGCCTGTGCGTGTGCGTGTGCGTGTGCGTGTGCGTGTGCGTGTGGATGTGTGTGTGTGAGTGTGTGTGTGCGTGCGTGCGTGCTTGCTTGCGTGCGTGCGAGCGTGCGTGCGTGCGTGCATACGTGCGTACGTGCGTGCGTGCATGCGTGCGTGCATGCGTGCGTGCGCGTGTGTGTGTGTGTGTGTCTGTGTGTGTGTGTGTGTGTGTGTGTGTGTGTGTGTGTCTGTCTGCGTGTGTGTGTGTGTATGTGTGTGTGTGTTGGTGCGTGTGTGGGTGCGTGTGTGTGTGTTTGTGTCTGTGTGTGTGTTTCTGTTTGTGTGTGTGCGTGCGTGTGTGCGTGTGTGTTTGTGTCTGTGTGTGAGTTTCTGTTTGTGTGTGCGTGCGTGTGTGCGTGTGTGTGTGTCTTTCTGTTCGAAAAATAGTGACATGGCTTTGGGTGGCTAATGAAGTAATAGCATAATATAAGTATGATAATAGCGGTATAAAATGACCGATAAATGTTGCAATGTATTATTAATATAATGGACGCTAAATATATAAGTCTATGTAAAACATATGTAAAAAATATTATTTGAACACTCAACTAAATTAATTATCATGGTCAAAATGATGAAAATTGTATTAAAAATATTTACCTGTAAGGCTGAAAAAGCTACTAAAGCTACTAATAACACTGTTATCGTCGTCATTGTGTAAGTTTGTTTGAAATGTGATCTGTTAGAGAATTATCGCTTTTTTATAGTGTATGAGATCATATCATTAATGGACATAATATTTGGCGTATTCTGCATTAAAATGATAAACGTTTAAAATCCACTCATATAAACAGTATGTGATAAGGTTGTGTATAAGTGCTTTGATATCCCCCCGGTGCAATTTTGTGTTTGATTTAACATTCAAATTTGTTACATTTTTACCACATTTGATGAATATAAAAGTTGATCAAATCATTGACAATATTTTTCATGTAGCAAATGATCAACTTGTATTAGTATTTTGTCAAATTTTAGTGTGACTGTAGTCAGGTGGGCTAATCACTGACCTTGTAATGCAATGGCGCCGGGTTCGAATCCAAATTTCGGCTATGGATTTAAAAATGGAAGCAAAATAATCGATTCAATCAAATGTAATACTCTGAATACGTCGAAAGTGAATATACGAGCGTTGATACTTATGGAATTAGCAACAATGGTGTTGCTAGGTGCCATCTGACATACACATCGTAAAGTTTGACAATGTTGACTGAATACTTACTCAAAACGTTTTGTCATACGGACGCTAATTGAACATTTAGCCGTGAAAAATACTTCTGCATGTTGGATTCCGCATAATTTGACAATCGCTAAAAAAACTTGGCTCGTGTCGATTGATTCGATTGAGCAAAAAATGCTCAAAAAATATGGGTCACAAATGGAGATCAACTTGTTATTTTTGTCAAATTTTAGAGTGACTGTGGTAGTCAGGCTGGCTAGTCACTCGCCTGGAATGCCAATTTAATGTGGAGTTGGTGGTGTAAGGAATCTAAATCATGTACTATTAGACTGACTCACAATATTGAAAAATATTTATTGAAACATTTAGTAAAATGATGCATCTTTATAAAAATTCATATGTTATAATAGTTACTTGGATGCTCTTCTAATGGGATTATTTATATGCTCCTTAGTTATCCAGCTACTTGTAAGATAACATACCGCTATCAAAAATTCCTTGAAAGTTTGGAAAATGTAACTTTTCATCTATTAAATTCGACATGTTGAATTTAGGCAATAGATCGGCAGAACTACTGTTTGTAGTGAATATTGTTTTGATATCTTTTAGAATATCGTAATATAACCGCTAAAAATTAGAGATAAACTTTATCTTCTTGGAATATGGCATTATTCAACCCTCGAATATAATGTTAAAAGATTTAACTTACTCTGAAGTAGCACTGGAGGGGCTTAACTTTCAATATTAATTCCAGCACATATTATAAATCTAATGGTGGTGTTGCCTCACATTCGACAGTTAACTTCAAAAACTGCCTTTTTCTTGATCTACACTTGATTCGTTCGAAGGCCATGGCGAGTTCTTTAGCCAAATTCAAGCTCATTTGAGAAAAAAACTAGATTCAAATGTAATTTTCCACAATTAAAAGAAGTGCTAAAACCTCAAAAATACTCCATAAAACTATGACCAGCTTTCTGGGTTTGGAGAAGGCCATAATTCTCTGATTTAGTTTTGTCTCTCCAGCAATGACGACCTATAATAATATTTTTCTGTATCCGCCTAGCAATTTTGCGGCAATTCATATCTGATGAGATCAAACAATACTACTCCTTTTAAAATGATTTAACAACGGTAAGTCATCTTCTTTTCGTTTTGGATATTTTAACCTTTCCTAACTAATTTGGCAAAATTTTAACAATATCTTAACATTTTTATCTTAACAATATCTTAACACTTTAGTTTTATACGTTAGTTTGATGTAGCGAAACTAATCTGACTAAAAACAAACAAAATTAAAACTAAACAAATTAAAAGAAGGGTGGAGAGAGTTTAGAGAGGAGAATTTTTTATACTTAATCTTAATTCTAATAAAAATGGACTTAGAATACAAGAAAATTAAGAATATATTTTATTACTATTTTCAATGCAATAGGTATATTAAAAAAAAAATAGTATGGGTAATTTCAATAGACAATATATTTTTTAGTTACATATTATATTCTGTATTTCTGGTTGATCTTTGAGATCATTTTAATCTAGATGGAGTTTTTTTAATAATAACAGAGAAATATAGTAGAAATATATAGAGGAATATATTAAAATGATTTAATTGCTGTATTGCTCAATTGTTTTATTGAAACCATCGGTGTAATAATATTGATATTTTCTCAATATAAACGATGTTTTACAGATATTGTAACATTTAGTGCGATATATATGATATTGTATGAATAAAGATTTAGAATTTCAATATTATAAAAAAAACGAAAATGTTTTTAAAATAACGTGAAAAAATAAAAAAAAAATCCAGTAAATGAAACAATGTGTAATTATTTTGAAGACGAATAATTGGAATATACGTCATTAATATGTGCATGATAAAATGTAGAGAATACAGGATCCATTTAAAACTTTTTGGGCATACTGAACAGTAACGGCAAATGTTTAGTAGTAGCTGATAAAATACTTGCTAAAATCGTAACCACCAGATTACTCCCATATACATAAAATAAGTTCTTACAAACATATCCCAAAAATTGCTTTTTAAAGGGGCTAGGGGTCCCTTAAACGAGGAACTCAGAGGATGGTTTTTACGCAATATTTTCGAAACGATTTATGCTAAAGTCGTCAAATGTAATATACTTCAATAAGTTAGAGTGAAAAATGTTTTTGTATTAATAAATTAATTTTTTACTTAGGACGTCACATACAGTGGTGTTTCCTTGGTAAATGCTGCCATAACTTTTTGTTTGTAATAATTTTTACTTTTTAAATCAAATTATTGAATCGCAAATATTTTTAGGTAAAAAAGATCGTCTTATTTCATCTCATTAGGTAAGGCTTGCCTTTTCTAAATCGATGCTTGATTACATGGATATCGAAATGCATGGTAATAATTAATTAGGCAGCTGTCACTATTAATACTTGTCTTTGACGTTTCGTGAAACTGAACCATTTACGCAATAAAGCCTAGATTTTTCATTTTTAAACTGCCAAATGGCCCATTCTTCATTCGAAAAAATGGCGAATATACATTTTATGTGCGGGCAGGCGAATGGGAACTTAAGTAAAGTTAGAATATTGTATGCAGAGGCTTTTCGCGGGAAAAGTACTTCCTTGTACAGAAATATTTACAAACCTGCATAGACGATTATACAAAAAGGGATCTTTCATGCCTTCCAAACATAACTATGGAAAAAGCGGGAGCATCGGAACTGTAGAAATTAAACAAGGAGTTTTAGAAAATGTAGCAAAAAACCAAGGAATAAGTGTCAGATGAATTGCTGTTCAAGACGGCATTCCTAAAAGTACCGCGTGGGAAATTCCTAAAAGGCAAGCGCCCTATCCATATCATTTGCAGAAAGTTCAACCTTTAAAGCCTGATGACCTACAGCGAGCAACTGCGTTTAAATGAAAATTTTGTACAGAACATTCTCTTTACTCATTATGTTTACACACACTTGAAAATCCACATGAATTTTTCAAATCGGGGCATCAGGACAAAATTTTTATCAATATCTGGGCAGGGATATTAGGAAATTTTTTGATTGGACCGTTTATTATTCCCAACCGTTACGACGATTGTAATTAAGCAAGTATTTGAACTTGTACCATATCAGTTCAGATATGCCATGTTTTTTATGCACGATGGGACTCCGCCTCATTTCTCTGTAAATGTAAGAGCGAAATTAGATCAATTATATTCAGGAAGATGGATAGGACGTGGTGGCTCAGTGCATTGGCCGCCACGTTCCCCAGATTTAAATCATCTCTATTATTTTCTGTGGGGATACTTGAAGGCATCGATCTATGCTATCTCGATTGGCACTTTAGAGGAATTGCAGTAACGTGTATTTACTGCTTGTCAATATATCAAAAATAAGCCTGGTATTTTCGGCAGAGTAAGATCTTCCATGAACAAAAGAATTAGAGTGTGCATTGAGATGAATGGAGGTAATTTTCAAAAT
>JARFXV010001813.1:0-289067 GCA_031761425.1 Cosmopolites sordidus | reverse complement strand
AAATGCTAGAATATGATGTGTTCGAAAACCATCAGGAATGAACTGGACTTGATAAATTTAGTTTATATTCAATCCCAGTATGAACCGATTCGATACACCGTCTCGAGTAATTCAAAATTCAAGATGCAAGAAACGCATATTCAGCATTTAGGAAAATAATGAACAATATTTTTAATGGTTTACATAATGAAATGTATTTGATTTAATTAGGAGATATAATAATATAAAGCACTATCCTGAAAAACTGAAACTACTTTTTCAGGTTAGCAAGAATCTGCATTTCAGGTTTCGTTTCCTCGAAAGCAAGAAAATATCATGTGTAAACAAAACCAGACCATATAGGATGGTACATGTGTCACGCTACACTTCTATTTATATACAATTTTTAAAAGGAACAAGACAATATTTTATTTTTCTGTAATATGTCCATTTCATCTTTAAAATTTGTTTTAATTAATTTTTGAAAATTATTTCAATCAAATATAAGCCATTAGCAATAATGAAACTTTGTGCCATTTTTAACACATCTTCCATAACATTTGCTAACATGACTAATATTTTTTTCTTTATTTGGGTTTTTCGCCACGATCTAAAACAAAAAATATCAAAATCTCTGTTCTATGTAAATAACTAATCACTGGGTAAAAACAAAAAACCAAACATAGACAAATTTTCGTTTTGAAAACACGAGGAGAATACTTCCCGAAAGGTTAAGTTAAAAGTTTGTATATTTTTTTAGAACATTTTTATATTTTTTAAATTTTGTTCGATAGGCAAATTTATTACAAAAAAGAATACCTGAGAAATTTGTCTCCGTTTGGTTTTGTGTTTTTACCCAGTGATTCTTTATTTACATAAGAACAGATATTTTGATATTTTTTGAGTTTTAGATCGTGGCGAAAAACCCAAATAAAGAAAAAATATATGAACACACCACAATCATTCAGACATTACTTAACATATCTAATTTAGTGCAGCGATTTAAGCGCGTATGTCGTGAAGATGGATTATCCTTGAGTTACTGTATAGTTTGGGGCTTATTTATGTAAGCATTTTCATTCAAAAATTACCAGAAAAAATAGTTCGGAACTGTCAAATCAAGAGATTTAGGAGGCCACAATAAATCTCCTTTATGAGAAATTAAATGACAAGAGAAAGTGTTCTTCAAAATGTTTTAATTTTACAATATTCAGACTACAGAAATATTTAATATTGCTAACTAATATAACTTAATATAACTAATATAACTTTTCCTTAACTAAAACTAAAACAAAAAAAAACTATTAGTTTTTTATGAACATAATCTGTAATAATATTTTAATATTTTTATGAAAAACTCTAAATGCATATGAATCTAAGAAGTTGATCTTTAAAAAAGGCAAATTGGTATAGTTTAGATAAGCAAAATATTTTCGAATGTATAATTTTGAAAATATAATCTATATTTTTACATACAGGGTCGCTATTATGTATGGAAACGGTCAAATATCTCGAGAAGGTTTTGAGATTTTTTTAATGAAATTTTGTACGCAAACATAAGAAAATGTTTGACACTTATATAGCATATATAGCATATTTGGAATCCAATGCTAACTTGATTTTATTCTAAATGACAATAATACTTGAATTTGACACTGTCGGAAAAAGCAAGTTTCTGAATTTAATGAGGTAAATATTGTAGGTTTATTTTAATAGATTTAAAAAATGGCTAAAAGCTGTTTTAGTCTCTTTTGTCAATATCAGATTAAAAAAAAACAATATCAAAATTGTATTTTTTTTTTATTATTTACAAAAGGTGTTCAAAGTGGATGGATATGTCGGACGAAGCCATAGGTATAACAGCAATTTCTTGTCGAATTCGTAATTTGAGATCTTCGAGATTTTTTAGCCTATTTACGCAAACCAGCCATTTGATAGCTCCTCGTCGACCGTCGTTCCCATCGGTTTAGGAAAGTAGTGTTAAAAAAATGTCTAACGTCAATGTCATAGTGTGATGGTGGACCATCCAGCTGTAACCATATTTGCTGGTTTTGGTTAATTATATTTGAAAAAAGACCCAAAAGTTCAGGGATGATATTTTTTGCCGATAGATCTAAATACTTATCTGCTGTCAAGTTGCCACCAATAAAAAACGTCCTATAGTATTATTGCCACTAAATTCCACCAAAACATTTAACTTTTAGGGATACTATATATAAATCTGCTCCATCCATTGCGGATTAGTATCAGCCCAGTATTTACAGTTGTGTCTATTAACATGACAATTTAAACAGAATGTTCGTGATAATAATCCGTGAAAATAATATTTGAAACACAATTTTGATTGGTATTTATTTTTTCCATCATAACTTCGCAAAACTCAACCCTTCAATTAAAATAATCATCTTAATTCTTGTAGTAACTGTATTTTATAAGGATAAAAATCTGTTTTTATAAATTTTTGGACTGAGTATCTACACATGTTATGATTTAAAGCTAATTGTTGCACGGAAATCTTACCATTGTCTACTACATCAATTAAAACATTCAATGAATTTTCGTCATTAGTTTTTGTTTTTTGTCTTCCTAATTCTGAACGGTTTTAATGCTGCCTGTATCATTGAATCTTTTCTTCGCTTAAAACTGTTATCTTAGTGATGTTTTTATTCGAATGTACTTCATTATTTACTCGACGAACTTCAGCATACGGTCGCGGTATCAATTGTTAGTATTATTTTTCGTTCACTTAAATACATATTAATTCAGTATAATAATTGAAAGAAATTTGAAATTCACAAATTGACTTAACAGTTATCAAATGTAATCAAATACTTCGAATGTCATCAATAGTTTCATAGTCTACTAAATGAATAATATATTTACCCTAAAACAGACCAAAATACCTTTTAGCCATTTTTTAAAACCTATTTAAAAAAAAACATATAACATTTACATCGTTGAATTAAAAAAACCCTTTTCAACGATGCCAAATCCAAGTACTATTATTATCTAAAAAAAGTCTGGGATTTCAAATATGCGACAAGAAAAAAAATGAAAATATTCCCAAAAAGTGGCAAAGATTTTCTGATGTTTGTGTACAAAACTTCATTAAGAAATCTCAAAGCGTTCTCGAGATATTTAACCGTTTCCATATATAATAGCGACCCAGTATGATGCATCACTGATTTGCTTTTGAAACTTAACGATTCTACTGTGTAAGAGATTTTCGTGCAGTTGGCGAGAATTTTCGTCAGACTAAAATCAAAAATTTCTTTAGTAATAAAGCTGGAATCGTGAACATGTGGCTCAGCAGAAAAACAAATGGTGAATTGGGTTTTTATTTTTGTCGAAAACAGTCGAGAATTGGTTATTTTTACCGATTGAGATAAGCACGAAAACGAAATTAGTCATCACGGTGATGGATAAACTTACGTATAATTAAAAGTACATTACCTTTGGCCTAAATTGAATTAAGTATTACAGGAAATTATGGAAAAGCATATTAAAAATAGTTTCATTTATCAAACATATAAAAACACCAAATTGTGATCACAAATTCCCTTAGATGGTATTAACACCCCTCCAAAACTATAATCTGTTCTAAACCTGGTTAAATGATTATTTTCACCATTTCGAAAATATCTGGCTAAATTTTCATCAGTTGAGTTAACATGTGATGTCAGTGGAGTAAATTTACTTGAGTTTATTTTCTTTGTTTTTTTTGAAGGTTTGAAATAATTTTAATATATAACGAACAAACCCATCCGTTATTCAAGAAATTAATGAACTTGCAAAACTATGCCAAATTACTCATAAACGATTATTAGGATGCTTTGGCCATAATAAAGGCAGGGATTGTAATAATCTAGAAAGAATGGTGGCAAAGAGACGGATGGAGTGTTCTAGATCGCGCGGCGGACCTCCAAAATGATGGACAGAATAAATTAAAAACTAAGTGGTATATCTGTTCAACATGCAACCAAGGGAGCCAGATATAGAGAACGCTGGCGAGAATTAGTCCGAAAAGTCCACAAACCAAATGAGTTCTCAGGTCACGACGCTTATGTAAAGAAGAATACGAAGAAGACGAGAAGAGGTAAATGAATCGTGTAGCAATAATAACTGCAACAATAATAGCATAATAGCAATATGGCATATAATAATAGCAATAACAACTGCTAGCAATAATAAGATAATTTATAGAAACATATAATATGTTAAAGATTAATAATAATATAATTATCTTAAAGAATAGATATATTTTTTTTTTAATTAAATGAATTAATAAACTTTCCTCTCGTTGAAGCTATCAGCAGCATATTTAATTATTACGCTCTCCCTATGCAAATTTATAATAGGTCGCCTGAATTGCACAAACTTTTTATCTTTTATTTCCAATGCACTTTAATGGTACTTATAAGAATACTAAGCAAAAAATATATTGAGTTGCAAATGATTGGAAACCCAAATCGAAAGAAGAAGTTCTTTAAAAATCACCAAGCGAAAATTCTTACAAATTCAAAATTATGTAAGTGGTTTATTTCTAAACAATTTAAAAGAAATAGAAGGGATATTAAACAGGCCAAATATTATCAAAAGAATGCGTGATCTTAATAAAGCCATAATAATTAATTAAGTTGAAAATTGATGTCGAAACCAAACCGGAATAACATAAACTTTTTTGTAAAAAATATTTGGGAGTATACAGAATATATACGACTGAAAATTATTAACATATTACGTTACTTGTATTTAATTCAACTTGAGGAAGGCCACTGAATGTTAACAATCGTCAATTATTTAAAAATTTTAATTCAAGTGTTAACCATAAAATTTTAGTAAATAATATATTAAATTAAGAACAAAACAATTTGATTTTACATTGGAAAGTTCTGTAAATTGTTATATTGTTTGTAAGCAACAATTATATATTAATTATTCAAAGACGTTAAATGAAGTTATGTCTCAAAGGAAGTAACAGCTACCCAAATTCGATACACCAGTATGTTTCCAAATCATTCCGGGTTTCGATCCGTTCATACTGTGAAGATTCAGGACGTTTCGCCAAAATCTCATTTGGCATTCTCAAGTGTTGTCAGCTTCGACTAAAGACTCCAACTCGGAATGATTTAGAAACATTATCTGCCATCCATGAAAATATTAGATGTATATATATATATATATATATATATATATATATATATATATATATATATATATATATATATATATATATATATATATATATATATATATTTATATTCATTCGCTCTTCAGGTATTCAGCTTCAGCCCAACTGATGACGGCTTAAGGCCAGAAACACCTCTTGGGAGACGCCTGCTGGCGCTTTGGGTGGCGGATGGAGGAATGGCAAAGCACGACGTGGAGCACGGGTGAACTTCCTTAGCTTTTTAATAATTTTATTCACGGGCCCAGTTCACAATTTTTCGATGTCTATTTATATACAGGGTGTTAGGTAAACATGCGACAAAAATGCAAGGGGTTATTCCTTGTACTATTCTAAGAATATTTTGTCCTATGATGATTTTTGAAAAATCCGTGAAAAATACGTCAATGAGTTTATCAAGTACAATTTTTTTTTCGATCTCAATCACTTGGAACGGCTGTTTTACCTAGTAAGTGGATTTCATCGGTCGCATTTGTTTACATAGATTGAGTGACGTTTGGCTATTTGACGTGTCTTAAATAGTGAGTGAAGTCCTCTATCATAATGTATACAAACACCGAGATGACTGACATGCACTTCATGTATGGACTTGCTGATGACAATGAATTACAAGCTAGGCGATTGTACAGTGAACGATTTCCAGCCCGTAATGTACCCGACCGAAAAATCTTCGAAAACATTCATCGACGTCTTCCTGAAACAGGCACATTGAAACGAACTAAAGGGTTAGGAAGATTACTGACTGTAAGAACGGTACAATTGGAACAGAATGTGCTGGACATGATAGCGGAAGAGCCTGGTAGTTCTATGCAAAAAATTGCAAATACCTTGAATGTGAGTCACTGGACAGTTTGGATAATTCTTAAGGACAATTTGTTATATCCATACCACATTCAACGCGTTCAGGCACTACTACCTGATTTTCCTCCACGTAGTGCATTATGTCAATGGATATTGCAAACTTTACTTCGCAGCCCTCTATTCCTGACACAAATTCTTTTCACCGATGAAGCCACTTTCGCAAGAAACGCAATAAGGAATTTTCATAATAACCATGTGTGGGCAGATAAAAATCCGCATGAGGTATGCGAAGATCGTTTTCAACATCAGTTCTCGTTGAATGTTTGGGTTGGAATTGTAGGTTTAGACTTACTGGCGAGGTGTATCGCAACTTTTTGGAAACAACGCTGCCTGAGTTTCTGGAAGATGTACCATTCGCAACAAGGCATGAAATGTGGTTTATGCACGATGGTGCACCACTACATTTCAGTTTGGTTGCTCGTGATTTTTTAACAACAAGATACGGATATCGCTGGATTGGTCAAAGTGGGCCACACGCATGGCCTGCTCGATCCTCAGACTTAAACCCCCTGGATTATTTCTTCTGGGGATATCTGAAGTCATTAGTTTACGCTACTCCATTAAAGAATTTGGATGATTTGCGAAATCGGATAATTACTGGGTATAACTCAATTAGAAACGACCCTGGTGTGTTGGAAAAAGTTCGGCAGTCAATGACGAGAAGATTGAACGCTTGTATCAAGGCTGGAGGAGTCATTTCGAACATTTATTGTAGATTGAGCAAGTTTACATGTACTTTTTGATAATAAAATGTTAATGTCGTAAATTTTGTTCACCCTGTATCTTCGAAACAAAGGGTTTTTTCCAAAATCATCATACAATAAAATATTCTTAGAATAAGTCAAGGAATAACCCCTTTAATTTTTGCCGCATGTTTAACTAATACCCTGTATATATATATTATTATTATTATTCACGTATGGGCCCTGGTGGACCACGCGAAGTACAATTAGAGGCGTTTGTTGTTGTTAGCCTTCCTTTGTGCCCATACTGATTTCATTCTTTCGCTATGAGCTTGTTTCCTTTCGTCAGACCAAGTTGTTCCAGTCTTCCTACATTTTTCTCTCTGGCCAACCTTCCAAACGTTAACCTTGTGTCTGAAACAGCCTCTATCCTGAATTTCACTTTGTGTAATATTTGCTGATCTTAGGTCCTCTTTAATTGCAGCAATCCATTTAATTATTTCCACTTTAGCTTTACTCCTATTTTCATAAAATTCGACTATTTGTCTAGTTAACCTACTCGGATTCATCCGTTTTATGTGTCCGTAAAACTTAAGTCTTCGTTTTCTCATATCGCTATGTATATCTGTGTATTGTTTGATTTCTTGGTTTTCTCGAAGTCGGTATGTTGTGCTATTTATTTGTTTGGGACCTAGGATTTTTCTTATGATTTTTCTTTCCTTCTTTTCAATGTCCTCGATGTCCCTCTTTCTATTCAAAATGAGCGTTTCCGCAGCATATAGACATTCTGGCTTAATAACTGTGTTGTAATGTCTCAGTTTTGTGTTTTTAGATAGGCATTTTTTGTTGTAAATGTTTTGTGTAAGTCTCAATGCCGTTTCCATTTTTTGACATCTACCCTTATTGGCCGCTTTTTCCAACCCATTTTCCATGATTATTTCACCCAAATATTTGAATTGAGAGACTCGTCTGATGTTACCATATTTTGTTTTTAGAAATGGCGTTCTTAGTCTGTTGCAGGTCATGTATTGTGTCTTTTCAAAGGAAATTTGGAGTCCTACATTTTCGGCTGTTTCTTTTAGGATTTCAATCTGTTTCTGTGTCGTTAATACATCTTGAGCTAAAATTGCTAGATCATCAGCAAATGCCAGACAATCAATTTTGATGTTGGTTCTCCCCAGTTTAATGGGCTGGTCAATATTCAGCGCCGACTTTTTTTCACGCCACTCCTGTATTACTTTTTCTAGAACACAGTTAAATAAAAGTGGCGAGAGTCCATCCCCTTGTCTCACTCCAGTTTTAATTTCGAAGGGCTCCGAGATCTCACCCATGAATTTAACTTTTGACCTTGTGTTAGTTAACGTTGCTTTAATAATTGCCAGCGTTTTCAGATCTAGTCCTTGTTCTTTCAAGATTCGGAATAAAGATTCGCGGTCAATAGAATCATATGCTTTTTTGAAATCCACAAATGTACAGACGAGATTTTTATTGTACAGTTTTTGATGTCTTAGAATCAACTTCAGATTCAGGATCTGTTCAGGGCAGGATCTGCCCGGTCGAAAACCTGCTTGATATTCACCAATGTTCGGTTCTAACTGTCCCTGTGCTCTGTCTAGTAGACATTGAGATAGAATCTTGTAACAAACTGGGAGAAGAGATATCCCTCTATAGTTGTTTACATCCGTTCTATCTCCTTTCTTATGTAGTGGATGGATTAGAGCATCTTTCCAATCTTCCGGAATCCGTTCGGTTCGCCAAACTTCTTGTAGAATTTTGGTTATTTCCCTGATTGTACCTGGACCAGCGGATTTCAAAAGTTCCGCAGTGATTCCATCTTCACCAGAAGCTTTGTTATTTTTAAGCCGCTTGATTTGCCTAATTATTTCATCTTCATTCGGTGGTAATGAATCTGGGTTTGTTTGTTTAGGCTTTAGTGTTGCTAATTTGATTAATGGCTCAGGATAGTTTAGTATTTGTTCAAAATATTTCGCAAGTTCTTTGCAATTATCTTGGTTATTTAGAGCCAATTGTCCGTTTTCCATTTGGAAGCAAAGACTTTGCGGTTGATAGCCTGTTACTTTAGTTTTAAATGTTTTGTAAAAGTTTCGAGTGTTATGTTTTTGGAAATCTTTTTCTATTTCATTAAGTTGATTGTTTTCATATTTTCTTTTAGTTTGTCTAATTAGCTTCGATGTTTCTTTTCTTACTTCCAAAAATATGTTATAGTTTATTGCTGTTTTTTGACTATTCCAATCTTTGAATGCTTCACTTCGGCTTAATACTGCTTGCTCGCAAACTTCATCCCACCACGGATGTTTTCTACGTTTTTGTAAAGGGACCAACTTTAAGGCTGTTTTAATAATTTTTTGTTTCAATTCTTGCCAGTTCTGTGCTGGTTGTTTATCAAGTTCTTCTGTTAGGGCTGGTTTTATTTTCGTTGGGTCAAACTTTGGTATTAGCAGCCGCTTTTGAATAAGTTTTCGAGGTTTTAAGCTAAGTTTGATTCTAGTCAAGTAGTGATCCGTGTCTATATTTGCTCCTTTCCTGACTTGAACATTCAAAATCTCTTTATAATTGGGGTACGAAATAGCAACATGGTCAATTTGAAATTCACCCATGTACGTGTTGGGGCACCTCCAGGTCTTTTGTTTTGTTATTTTCTTCTTAAAATGGGTTGACATTATTTTTAGATTAAACTGCGAACATAGTTCAACCAATCTTCTACCATTATGTATATATATATATATATATATATATATATATATATATATATATATATATATATATATATATATATATATATATATATATATATATATATATATATGAAGTGGTGACCAGAGAAATAGAGCCGTTACAATAAAAAACACTGGTTGGCAAATAAAGTTGTAGTAGCATATATAATTAGTACAATAACTGTAAAATATAAATATATTACAAAAAAGAGAAAAACATAATACCAAACTTAGTTTTAAAAATGGTGCAAGCATAATATTTAATACAAATTTAGATAAAAGAACATGAAAATGTGGTTATAAAAATATAGTCAACCAAGAAACAAGCACAATACATACTATGTAACAGTTAAAAGAAGTACTAAATAATATAAACATGGTTTAAACAATTAATACTTAGTTTTATACCATTTGTGTTTTATTAATTCGATCCATCTTTTGGGAATACAGTTTACAAGTTTTTTAATCACCTCCCTAGTTCAAGCTTGTTTCAAATTTTATGTTTACCCACGGCATTCTTGAGGTATGTTCAATGGGATTGAGGTCCGGCAATTGGGAAGACCACGGTAGTAAATCCGCTTCATTGTCACTAAGAAATTGTTTCATTTTCGTAGCAGTATGTTTCGGATCATTTTCCTGTTGATATTTCTATACCAGTGGCATATTTTCATCTACAAAAGGCAGCATGACTCCTTGAAGATTGTGGATGTACTCATTTTGTTCTATATTTTCTTTTAATCCAGTAAATGGGTACTACACCGTACCATGAAAAAGCTACCGACAGCTTTTTTTCCGCCTTCATACTTTACAATTTTAATAGTATGTTTTGGTAATAATTATTGGTTGGACGGTTTTTTATCATATCGCCTAACATCAGAACCTATTAAATTTATTTTTGTTTCATCGCTCTATAAAATATTGCTCCATTTCTTGATTCCCTGTTCACCTTACCAATTTAGCTGATCTTGGGGAAACTTTAAACGTTGTTTTATATATTGTTCTTGGCGGATAATAAATGGACTTTTATGGCTACTCTACTAGGTAAGTTACTTGCCTGAAGCCTTCTTCGAATTGTTCTTAAACTTAGTTCTAACCCCATTTCACTTTGAATTTCGGTAGGCGATTTAAATTGGTGGTTTTTTGAAATTTGGACGATCTGCCTATCGGTATGAGGTGTCGCTTTTTTTTCTAGCTCCACAATTTTCGTGAACTGGTTGTTTTGTTTAGAATTTTCCACCAATGGAACTTTCCACCATTTTTTTTAAACGACCGACGAGCCTGGCAATTTCCCTTAGTGACTTTGCTTCTTTCCGCAATGTTGCAGTCTTTTAGCAGCTGTACAACCCTACGATCCATTTCTAACAAAATTATTTTTCGCCCAAATTTGTTTTTATTTATTTTTTAAATTTCGAGACATGAAATAGACAAAAAGTGTCGAAAAATTAACAGTAAACACTATTTACAACAATATTTACTGCTTTATAAATGTTATGGATCTATTTTTATGATCACATTTTCATATTCTTTTTTCAAAATTTTTGTTAAATATTATTTTTACAGTGTTTTTGTAAAACTAAGTTTGATAGTTTGATAGTTTTCCCCTTTTTGTTATATACAGTTATTTTACTAATAACGTATGGTTTTACAACTTTATTTGCCAAACAGTGGCTCTGGCCATCTATATATATATATATATATATATATATATATATATATATATATATATATATATATATATATATATATATATATATATATATATATATATATATATATCATCATCATCATCATCAGCCCGTATCGATCCACTGCAGGATGAAGGCCTCTTCAGCATGCTTCCAACCTTCACGGTCCTGGGCTTTCCTCTGCCACTCGGGTCCAATATACTTAACGATGTCATCAATCCATCGTGCTTTCGGTCTTCTTCGCGGACGTTTGCGATCAAGCGGTATCCACTCCAGGATTGCCTTGGTCCATCTGTCGTCCCATCGCCTCGCTATATGGCCTGCCCATCTCCATTTCAACTGTTTTACTCTTCCAATGATGTCACAGACTTTTGTTTGTTCCCTGATCCATGCGCAGGACTTTCTGTCTCGTCTTGTAATGCCAAGCATACATCTTTCCATTCCCCTCTGTGCCACCCGAAGTTTTTGAATTGATTGCGATGTGAGTGTCCAGGTTTCACTTCCGTATGTCATAACGGGTAGAACGCACTGATCGAATACTTTTCTTTTCAGGCAAACTGGGAGTCTGCTCTTAAACACTATGTTGAGCCTACCAAATGCCTGCCAGCCACATTTAACACGCCGTTCCACCTCCCGGGCGGTATTCCCCTCCATGGAAATCCTCTGCCCAAGATATACAAAGCTGTCCACAATCTCTAAATCCCTTCCTAAAACTGAAATTCTTCTGTCCTGAGCGAAGTTCTTGAACATAACCTGACTCTTTTTCAGGTTTATTTTCAAGCCAAATAGTTCGCCAGCCCTTTGCAGTTCTTGTATGCGTCTTTGCAGCTCCTCTGGGTCTTGTGAAATAAAAATAATATCATCTGCAAATCTAAGATGGTTTAAGTTTGCACCATTGATCTTTATCCCATCCTGTTCCCAATCCATTTTACGGAATACTTCTTCAAGGCCAGCCGAGAAAAGAATAGGCGATATTGCGTCACCCTGCCGTACACCTCGTTCTATATTAATTCCCACTTCAAGATCATCAAGGTGAATTGTGGCTGTAGCTCCATCATATATCGATTCTAATAGGTTTACATAGGATCTCTCTACACCTTGGCTAAGCAATGCATCCATTATCGCATGCTTTGAGATGGAATCAAATGCTTTTTCGTAGTCGATAAAAGCCAAGCACAGAGGCATGGTGTATTCGTTGTGCCTTTCTATGACCTGCTGTACAACCTGGATGTGATCCATTGTACTGAATCCACTTCTGAATCCTGCTTGTTCTCTTGGTTGTGCGTCATTCAGTTTTTTTAATATTCTTTTAGAAATTATCTTAGTGAAAACTTTGTACATCACTGATAGGAGGCTTATTGGACGGTAGTTCTTTAAATCTTCCTGTGCTCCTTTTTTATGTAAAAGGATCACATCTGCATTTTTCCATAAGTCAGGTACTTTTTGTTCTTTGAGGCATTTTGAGTATAATTTTGCCAGTGTTTTATGTAACGTCCGACCACCAGCTTTTAGCATTTCGACAGTTACACTATCCTTTCCTGGAGCCTTGCCGTTCTTCATCAATTCTATAGCATTTGTTACTTCCTCCCCTAGGACATCTGGTATTATATATTGTTCTTCCGTGGGTATTGCTGTCCCTGACTGGCTCTGATCTTCATATAACTGGGAATAAAACCTTCTGACAATCTCTAACATTTGGGTACGCGTCCTGCACACTATGCCATCCTCACGCTTTAAAGCATATATTTGCGTTCTTTTGTTTCTCAGCTTCTGTTTAGCTTTGTTAATTCCTTTGTTTTCTTCCAGGGTTTTTTGCACTAGCTGCATATTGAATCGGCGCGTGTCCTCTCTGATACGTTTTCTTATAGTTTTGCAGAGCTCAGTGTACTCAACCCTGCCAAAAGGACTACCTGCATTTCTCATTGCTCGCCGTTTCTTCATTAAATCAATGGTCTCACTGGAGATTTTTGTTTGTTTGAGACATTTTTCCTCTGATGCTATTGAAGCAGCCGTTTGAAGTACATTGTTGGCGATATCTTCATATTGAACTGATATTTCCACATCCTCTGGATCTTGTAACGCAGCAAACCGGTTTGACAAAGCAATCTCAAAATCGCTTCCTCTCTCTAGCAGTTTTCCAGAATCCACCTTGCCCTTCTTTGATCTTACCATTTTTTCGCGCTCTTTTCGACAGTCAATCCGAACCCTTGCTCGTACAATTCGGTGGTCACTTCCAACATTAAAATTGTTAAGGACAGTACAATTGGTAAATATTGTTTTATCGTTGGTCATGATGTAGTCAATTTCGCTTGTGAGCCCAGATGGACTTTTCCATGTCCATTTTCTGCTGATATTTTTCTTATAGAATGAATTCATAATATATAGTTCTTGTCCTTCAGCAAAATCAACTAATCTGTCACCTCTATTGTCTCGCTCACCAGTTCCATATGGGCCAGTTGCATTTTCGTCTGTTCTTGTTGTTCCAATTCTGGCATTAAAATCACCCATCAGGATTTTGTACCTACATTTCTCCTTGTATAAAAGCTGGGCCACATCATCATAAAATTCCTCAATTTCCTCATCTTTATGGCTTATAGTTGGTGCATAAGCTTGGACGATTTGAAGCCTAAACTTTTTATTCAGCTGAATGACGCATTGGGCTAATCGGTCGGATGTACTTTCAAATTTTACCACACTGTCCTTCAGCTTTCGATTGATGAGGAATCCTATTCCGCCACATCGGCCATTTTCCGTACCTCGAGTGTAGAGTACGTGTCCAGTTGGTTCCAGTTTGATTAACTCTTCACCCTTCCTTCGTGTTTCACAGAGCCCAATAATATCCCAATGTATGTTGTCAAGTTCGATTAATAGTTCTTGCAATCGGGCCTCTGTTTTCATAGTGCGTATATTTAACGTTGCAATGTCAAAAGTCCAATGCCAGCCTGATCTAACCCGGTGATTCTTAGCACCCTCTGCCTTGGGGCAGGTCTTCCCGCTGCCGTAGGTAGTTGCCCCTTGGCCTCCGGGGAATGAGGGCCGTGTTTGAGGTTGTACTGTCATATTTCAACATACTGAAATACCATGTTGAAGGTATGGACCGTAATCTGCCACGCTGGTCCAATGCGGGTTGGCAGATTTTGGATCATGTTAGTCTGAGGCCTCCGCCTTGACCTGTCCGCCAGGGGTGACCCTCCCAGGAGCATAGACTCCAGACGGCATAGCTCAAAGCTTCATTGCCCTACTCAAACCCCTTTACCACGTCAAGGTCTGATCCACAAAGGGGCATGTATATATATATATATATATATATATATATACATACGGAATTTTTTTGACTTCTTTGGACTGCGCCCAATGAGACAACAGTAGTTGCTTGTCCGGGAGGGAGCCCCACCCATCCCTTACGTTGGAGGGCACACGTTTCGTCTGTTGGTGTATATTTATAGTGTACATATATAAGCCATCCGACGAGAAGTGGCGGAGACGCAGGTTGTAGTGCGTTCCACATGAGATTGTGGAACCCAACGGTCGGGGGTGTATAACTCCTGACCACTGTTGTATCATTGGACGCAGTCCAAGGAAGTCAAAAAACTCCATGTATAAGCCGTCCGACGAGAAGTCGGTCAAATATGGGTTGTTTGATTGTGGAGAGGGACGCCCAATTCTTGGCAAGAGAGCATATATCAGTATCCTGATGAGTCTAACCACCAACAGACGAAACATGTGCCCTCCAATATAAGGGATGGGTGGGGCTCTCTCCCAATCAAGCAACTAACCAATATATAATATATATATATATATATATACATGTTCTGCGACAAAGTAGCTAGGGGAGTACTAAGCTTAAGGATGAAGTAGTTAAGTGCTATTATATTGGGTAGATGCAAAATTTCGTCCCGTTTTTGGCGTTAGATGGCATTGCATCGCAAAACCGAAGTGTTATCTCTTAAAAAATGTGTTATTGGGGTGTATATTTTAAATTTCATTAATTTTATCTTTTTTTTAAATTTTTGTATTAAATCGTTTTTGTATCCGTAATAGCAAAAATGATTTGCAGGTCCAAAACATATGAGGGTACGATGATTATATGCATGATACTGAAAATGATTCAGAAAGTATCGTGAAAATAATTTTAATCTTAGCGATGCATCACGTTCTGGTCGATTAAATATCTAGTTAATAGCTCTAAATATTGAAGCTCTAACTGAAAGTGATCGGCGTGTAACAACTCGAAAGATCGGAGAATTTCTTTGAATCGATCAGTCAACAGTATGAAGGTGATTATATCGATGTGGAATGATTTACAACACCGATGTATGGGTGCCGCAAGAGTTAACGCTTACGTTCTGCTTACGATTCTCTCATGAAGCCCAACGAAATTGATTCATTTTTATAGACAATTTACATTCGTATTTAGTTGGATTGGAAGGGAATCGTTCATTATGCTATAGAAGAGAATCGTTTATCGTTTATAAACATCGCAAAAGCTCATGTGTAAAAGTGTCCAAGGAAAAAACTTTTATAACTTGTGACTGAGATATTTTGATGCATCCACCGTATTCTCCCGATCTTGGGCCCTCCGACTTCCATTTATTTAGATCGCTTCAAAACAGCTTAGAAGGTAAACACTTTACTTCTTTGGAATTAAAAAAACATTTGGATAAGTTCTTTAGTCATAAATCTCATAAATTCTACGAAGGCGAAATTATGCAGTTACCGGAGAGGTGGAGAAAGGTCATCGAACAGAACAGCTGGAACAATGCTGGATTGATTAGATGTAACTTTTAGTAAAAAAAAAATTATTTCTAAATTTTTCTAAAAAATGGGACATTTTACAACAACTCAATATTTTATAAATATAAAAAATCTGATATTTCAAATGAAAAGATGGCGGCGGTTAATTTTACAACAACTCAATATTTTATAAATATAAAAAATCTGATATTTCAAATGAAAAGATGGCGGCGGTTAATTTAGTGTTCGATGCTATTCACTGCATCGATTTTATAAATTGATTTTTCTTTGATGCATGATTTTCCATTTGAATCATTTAATTTGGTGGTTTTCAGTTAGTAATTAATAAGATGCTAACTGAAGTTGCGTGACACTTTGAATTGTATATTTTGCATGAGATGTAAACGACAGTCTAAAACATTTAGTTGATGAAGCACATTACTAATTCTATTAGTATTCGGAAAAGACAATCTATCATTCATCCTGCTTTTATCCAGAAAGGATATTAATATTTTAGAAGAACGTTTCGGGTACAGATATAATCTTTCTTATAATTAAGGGCTTTTTTATGAATTAGAATTAAAATTCGGAATTAAATAATCAATGACCATCGCTCTGTAATGATCTTCATTAACGGTAACGTGCTTTATAGCTTGATTCTTAAAGAAGTACGGCACCATACTGTGCATCTTTCTGGATACAATGGTAATTGTTGGATCATGTGCGGATTATTTTCACTCCAAATGCGGCAATTTTGTTAGCTGACGTAACCATTTAGTTAGCTGACATCATTTTTTAAACCACGACTCAATGCAACTTTTTTTTAATAAATAATTTTAACAAAGTTCATTGTTTGATTTGTGACTGCGATTAATAGCATGATTATTTAGAATCACGTTATAAAAAATAACACTAAAAATTGGAAATTTGTGATCACAGTATCTAAAGATATAACCTAGGGTGTCGAATTTCTTGATTTTCAAAAATATGCCTATTATCAATTAACACGGTGACATGGATTATTTTCCTTATTTTTGCCAGAACATCAAACAGCACAATTGTGTGATATTACGTGGCCATTAAAATGGCCAATTGACATGGCCTGGCTCCGATCGTCTCTCGCAATTACTTTCCTTGAGTTTATCTGCAATTCGGCTGATGACGGCTGAAAGGCTAGAAACCAGTCCCGATATATATTAGATGTTATCAAGCATTAAAAACCCCTACATTCGTTTAAAGTCACTGTATGGGCTGCAATGTCAGCGTGAGGAATAATCTTTTTTTTTTTAGGCGAACGGGGACGCGAAGTTGCCGTCAATTCAGTCATGTGGAAATGTTGGACATTTTTTTCGTATCTGAACTACAAAACTTGCTTGCTATAATCAAAGAACATGGTTTCAGCAGGACGGAGCAACGTCATATACTTCCAAGATGTTTCTGCCACGAGTTCGAGAAAATTTCCCAAACAAATTGATCTCCAGGAGAGAAAATCTAAAGTGTGTTTAAAATCCAAAGGTTTTTTTGGTGCATTTAAAAGAAAATATCCGACACGAAATGGCAAGCACTCCAGAGAATATATGCCGAGCCATCCTAAGGAATTTTGCTGTTCGTTTAGATTAGTGCCGTGAGCGTGAAGATTTACGTTTGGATGACATTATTTTTAAAAAGTAATTTCTTAAGATTTGTTGTTTCAATAATTACTGAAGTTGTTTTTTTTATTGACGCCTCTCTTTTATTTATATCAAAATATCTTTTTCAAAAAAAAAACTTTCTTTTAGGACACCTTGTACTTTAAATACACAATTACAATGGTGTTGTGAACACTATGAACTTTCTTTTAAGTAAATCGTTATTATTGCAATGTACTATGAGTATTTGTGAAGATATTAATCAACAGAAAGTGGAATTTTATATACTTTTAAATTATTCTGTGTGTCGATCCGTTCATTCTGTGAAGTGATCGTCATTCATTCTGAACCAGTCGGCTTCGAGTGAAGAGAGCAACACTTGAAAATGCCAAATAAGATTTTGGTGAAATGTCGTGATTGTTCACAGAATGAACGGATCGACACACGGAATAATTTAACCACAGATATATATATATATATATATATATATATATATATATATATATATATATATATATATATATATATATATATATATATATATATTCTTCACAGACTTTATCAGGTGGCCAGACTGGCTAGAGAAATTTACTAAGCTTTCCCAAGAATGAAGCATCTCGTTCTCTTAAGACATTTAATAAAGTGTGGTCAGAACTTTCTAAAATGTAATACGAATAAAAAAAAATATATAAAATTCCACTTTCTGTTGATTAATATCTTCACAAATACTCAGAGTAGATTGCAATAAGAACGATTTACTTAAAAGAAAGTTCATAATGTTCACAACGCCATTGTAATTGTGTATTTAAAGTACAAGCTGTCCTAAAAGAAACTTTAGTAATTATTGAAAAAACAAATTTTAGGAAATTACTTTTTAAAAATACTGTCATCCAAATGTAAACCTTCACGCTCACGGCACTAATCTTCTGGAGTGCTTGCCATTTCGTGTCGGATATTTTCTTTTAACTGCACCAAAAAAACCTGGTATATTGACATAAACTTTGGATTTTAGACAAACTTTTGATTTTCTCTCCTGGAGATCAATTTGTTTGGGAAATTTTCACGAACTCGTGGCAGAAACATCTTGGAAGTATGTACGTTGCTCCGTCCTGCTGAAACCATGTTCTTTGATTATAGCAAGCAAGTTTTGTAGTTGAGATACGAAAAAAATGTCCAACATTTCCACATGACGCTCTGAATTAACGGCAACTTCGCGTCCCCGTTCGCCTAAAAAAAAAAAGATTATTCCTCATGCTGACATTGCAGCCCATACAGTAACTTTAAGCGAATGTAGGGGTTTTTGATGCTTGAGTTTCATGTTCGTTGCACTCCAGTTCTGCTTATTTACGTGGCCCTTAAGATGAAAATGACCCTCATCCGGAAACAGAAAACATCTTAGGCAGAATGCGGTGCAATGATGATCGAAGCACATTTAAAGCATGCGCTCGCTTATGAAAGGAAAGGTACGGATTGTCATGAACTGATTTACTGTTTCTACATTTTCGTCACCTCGTGATGACCTTGTTCACCCGGACTTACGTTTATCGATAGTTGACCCGGTTTCTTTAAGCTTCTTAACCCATTTCCTAATGAGGGGAACACTTGAGACATTTTTAATATTACACAAACCACGATGACTGCAGAACTTTCTCTCCGCTAAAGTAACAAAGAGAAACACTACATTTTTATACACGGGGTTATCGATTGACATGCTCCCGCCCCCTTCTCAGTTGTTGCGTAGTGAGCCAATTATATAGAAACTTTCTTATGGGGCACCTTGTCTTTGGTATTTGATAATTTATGGTATTTAACACCTTTTATTTGAATTATAATGTAAACATTAATTTCACGTCTGTTAGCAAACAGTCCAAATTATCAAATTTACTTGAAAGGAAAGGAAATAAGAATAAGGAATTCAGTTTAAAATTTTCTTATCCTCTAAATAAAATAGAGTAGAATCGTGTTATCTCTTGTTTTGAAGAGCCTTGTATAAGTAGATCCTGGCATTCTCGTGGTAAAACAGCACTTCTTTCTTCGCTAAATCCGAGCTTACTTTTATTACCTTTTACATAAATTTGACAATAATACAACACAATACTCTCCTATGATTGTCTTTTCGGATATTAAATAGCCGATGGAGATAGTTCCTTACAAATTCAAGAAAAATATGGCCATGAAATTTCCCAGCGATGGAAGCATCTTTGCCTTCTTCGGGACACATTCGTCAGGTAAAAGCCACTGTTTTTACTTTTTTTCATTTCTGGTGTATACTGGTGAATCGTACTACAAATCCTTTTTCCTTTTTCATCCTTTTTCCTTCCAATCCTTTTTCAAAGACTATCAAAACCGAACCAAATATCATATCAGCCTGAAATGCATTTAGCATTACCAAAAAGCTAGTTCCTTCTCAAATTCAATTACTTCTGCACCGAAAAGTATCTGATATTTTACTCTATCGTACTTTGAGAACATAATCATAAGGCAAGAAGATATCTCTTATTTTCATGCCTATCTGGAAAAACATTTCGTAAAAGATCATATCCTAAAAAGTGAACTATTCTGTATAAATGTGGTCATTGACTTGCAATAAAAGGATGATATTTATAATCCAATTTATTATTTTATTTTCTTGAGACCAAAACAAAATTTTTACCAACTTATATATTAGTGATATAAGAAGTGAAAGATTAAAACAAATATATTTTACTTTTCATTTTGGAATTGATTCATTTTTATCATATTTTAGGTAAAATACAGAGATGCAATATGCAATAATATGCTTTCTGAAGTAATTTTTTCGCTATAATTTGTGCTAAATTAAAACAAATATTTTTTCGGTATAACAAATATTTTCCAGGTTTATCCATTTCCAAGCTTTTAATTTACTCTCTGTCATATTAAAACCCCATTTTTCATACGGTCCCATTTTTTTAAATTTAAATTTACTCTTAACTTGCCAAAATTATTTTGTCTGTACGAAAATAGATAGCCATCCTAATTTATAGTTTTAATTGTTATTGATTGTAATTCGAAATTTGGTTTTCCAAAAATTTCGACCATCGGCACTTTGACTACCCCAAATTGAACACAAAAAATCGTAATGGTATAACGGTTTTGTTTTCACAGTTGGAATAAATGGAAATATGCACAAATTTTCTGTCTGCTACGAGGGTTGCTATTTATGTATCCGGAATAATAATTAAAACGAAATATTTATCATTGAAAATAGTTTTATTGATTTTTAAAATACTCTCCGCGATGATCGATATACTTTTACATATGTTTAAACCCATTTTCATAGCACTTTTTCTATTCTGATTGAGGTTTCTCCAAAACATGCATTTTGAACGTCTCAACGACTTCTTCTGGCGTCGAAAATCGTTGACTACGTAGTTTATTCTTCACGGTCGGGAAGAAAAAATAAATCATTGGGTGCCAGATCAGAACTGTATCACGGATAACCTATTAATTCGATGTTTTGACCAGTCAAATTTTGAGATGTTCGCTTCGATGTGTGAGAGCTCGCGTTGTCATGGTGAAGAATGATCTTACGTCGCTGGTTGTTTTTCCTTATTTCTTCAAAGACTTCCGGCAAACAAATGGTTGTGTTCCATTCAGAATTGACCGTTCTACGATTCTCTAGAAGCACTGTAGCCACATGCCCATTTATCAAAAAAAAAGCAAGCGAACATCTGTTTCGAAGTGCTTCTTGTGCGAACTACTTTTGTTGGAATTGGCTCATATTGAAGGACCCATACAGTCGATTGCTGTTTACTTTCGGGCTCATAGGCATAGACCCAACATTCATCACCTTATACATGGCTTTTAATGTACCACGATTGTATTTTTTGAGCATTTCTTTGGATCAATTGAGAGCGAACGACACCTACAATTAAATTCACTAAAGCAGTGATGTACAGTGGTTTCAGATGGTGCTTCATCGCCAAAGGTGAGTTGATCAATGCACTGTTGTTGAGATAATCGACGACGAAAGTCGCACGAAAGTTCTCACGAGTTAATTTCATTTTTTGACTGACGAAATTTTCAAGTCACTAAATAACAGAAATAGCATCCGTATGACAAAACCTTCTGAGTACGTATATAGTCCACAATGTCAAACTTACATCCTTAAGTTGTTATATGTCAGATGGCGCCTAGCAAAGCCATTGTTGCCAATTTCAAATACATAAATATCAACGCTCGTATTAGAATATTGGAAATATATATAATCAGTAGTTTTTTCCGCATATTACCGCTCATAAATTTTTTCCGTTAAATATTGAGGAAGGCTATTAAGTATTATTTGAAAAAATTTTAAAAATGGACAATTCATACGTAGTCCACATAAAAATTGCCCCTTTTTGCAGCATTCATCATTCCTTTGGTTTCCATACCGATAAATTTTCCGATTTTTGAATATTTTTGATATTCTCCAGTGATTCAAGAGTTAACATTTCATATTCAGAAAGTATTTGATACTGTTTTAGATTTGAAAGACTGATGGGACCTTATTTTATTAAAATGATAATGGAAATCATGTTATTGTTAATGGTAAATGCTATGGAAATATGCTAATAGAATATATTTGACATGAACTGATAAATGTGGCTGTAACTAATATTTTTGTTCAACAATATGGTGCGATTTGTCGCATGTCTCACCGGACAATCGATTTATTGCAAGAAAAGTTTCTGGGACGTGTTATTCGGCGAAGTGGTAATACAACTGGTAACCAAGATTATGCGATCTCATGCCCTTTGATTTTTTTTTGATATGGGTATATTAAATCTCTGTTTTACAGAAATAAACCCCGAATAATGGGTTTGTTACATTTTGCTTTTTAAGGTGGCACGAGCGAAGAAATCGAGTTTCGAAGTTTAAGACTTGAAATTCGGTATTATGACAAAGGATATGTAACTGACCGATGCTCAAAATGTGAAAATTACTCACCGTCTAGTTTTATAGAAAAATAATATTTTCGACCGTTCTTATACACAGTCTTTTATGGTAGAATGATTTCCGCCAAAGGATATTTCTATTTTTTTTTTCATTATTAATTTTTCAACTTTATATATTAATAAATATAACATATTAAATCTTAATATTTGGAGAATGTTATTATATATGATTAATATCAGGTTACCGATTCAATTATTTAAATAAAAGTCAAACTTTTTTTCAACTTTCGAAACTAATAACGAAACACTCGACCAGCTGAGAAAAAAAAGAGATACAGTTATAGTTAAAAAGGAAGATTACTATGTATGACATTTCTGAATTTGAGTTTAAAAAAGTAATTTTTCTTACAGAAATTACCTTTGTATCTAGAATACATATTTTTTAAATATAATTTTTTTTACTTGTAGCATCAAAATTATCATACATATACATTAAATATAGACTGATATGGGCTGTTGCCGCATATTTTTATATTCACACATTCGATAACAATTTTAACAATAACTTGACAATCTCATGATATTTTATTGACTAAGAATAATTATAATAGGCTAAGTATTTATATTTTTAGAGAGAATACCACCACTTCGAGATAGATTCCTATCTATCTACATAAAGTTTAAACTTTATCGTAAATAGATTAATTAATTTTCCTTTGAACCAAGGTAGTTATAACACAGAATTACGGTTGGTTATATTAAGAATAATAATGGTTATAATAAGAATATTATAGAGAGATTAACTAGAAAATATAAATTTAAGAAATTATTGAAAAAATCTCTCCGAATTCTCAAAAAGAGAAGAACAAAAACAAATTCGTGGTATAACCGTTTGATGTCCAATTAAGAATGTATCGGATAACTCAAAGATATTTACCACCAAACACCGAATCACTTTTTTAAAAGTTCTCGACGCACGTTTCGCTAACATCATCAGGAGATGACTTAATCATAAAAAAATGATGTATCGGTGTAAAATCGTTTGCAAAATATTAAAAATGAATATTAATAAAACTGTACAAAATTGGATCCAAACAGTTTAAGTTACGTAATTTGAAAATTTGGACCGCTTGGTAGCTTTTCTTTCTATATTTGTAACATGTTTAATTTATTATGTTAGTGAATCTTCATAAGATCATGTATAAAATTACGACAATTTTAAATTGCAATAACTGTTAAACGGTTTAGTCAAGGGAGCTTCAGGATTGAGGCCGAAAGGTTAGCCAAAAAGTTAAAATTAAGGCATATTCACTACCAAAAGTTAGTTAAAATTGGTTCAGATTATTTGTTATCATTAATTTAATTCTAGATTATAAGTGAAATTTGCTTTTTTTTTTTTTTTTTTTTAATTATCACTCGCCAGTCGGTAGGTTTCTTGATAGACTTATGGGTAGGCACATAACCAAGGGTTTATAGCCCGAGGGGGGTGTTGGCCTGGGTTTGTCGGAAGCTGATGACCGTGGTTCGGAACCCACGTTAAGCTGTAGGTCCAGTCGCTAAATAGCCTAGTTGCTGATGCGCCTCTAACCCAAACACTTTAAACTTTTTCTTTTTTTTTAATTATACATTATTTTATAACATTATCTTTATTAATTTTCCTTTTCTATGTTCTGTAAAGCAAAGATATTCACGAATTTAAGATTTTGAGTACTTTTGCCTCCGATTGTACCTCCGATAGATCCATAACACATAAAAGGACATAAACATAAAGGATAAAATAGATCATTATGAAAGATCGAAGATTTATGATATTAGTTGTCAAGTGTGTACTCGAAGGTATGCTGACCAAACTAAAAGGTCTATATCAAGCAGATATAAAGAACATGTTACTAACATTAGATATGGAAAAAATAAGAAATCCAAGACTTGTTAAATATGCATAATAGGGTTTTACTTATGGAAGTATTCAAATAGCAAAATGTAGAAAACCATGAACCGGGATAAAATCAACTTTCAGTCAATTTTTTCAATTATAATATAATGCTCGGTTAACTTCACGGTTCATGATTTTTACACACTTTATTAGGTACGCTTATTATACCATACGGTTGACTAGAACATAGCTTAGTTTTAGAAATAGATTCAATAATGTCCTGATAATGTTAACATGGTAAGCGAAACGCTCATCGAGAAGTTAAAAAATGTGATTTGGTGTTTAGTGGTAAATCTCTTCCAGTTAAGCATTGTTAGATTGTGCAATGATTATTTTTATTGATTGATTATTTTATTAATGATTGTTATAAAAATATTCATATATTCGGATATAAAATTATATTATTTTGTTAATATACCATTTTATAAATATTTTGGTTTGAGTAAAACAACAAATGATTAGTTGAGTAAATAAAAAGGATGTGGACAATATTTATTGCCAAAACTTAACAAACGGTTTGTGCTACAGGAATACAGAAATCAATAGGGCCAATATTTTGAAATGCTCCGGGCAATAACATTGTTCGACACAAATTACTTTATCTACTTATCGAGTTATTTAACAAAATAACTTTAATAAAAGTATACAATTCTTATTACAACGATTACGAATCTAAAGCTATATATTATATTAAGAAGAAATATTTTACTTGTAATAATTCAACTGCAAATGTCATTCAGTGAATTTTTGTATTGGTAAAAATTTGGATTTGTACTACGGGGCGGTTCATTAAATGGGAAATTGAATTTTAATACTATGGTAATAATTGACAATTATAAGTCACATACAATTATAATTATAAGACATGTATAAGTGCCGGTCGCGTTGGTGCGGCGGTAAGAGCAGCGGCCGGCCGCTGCTATGCCGAATCCGCGCTGGAGTGGTAGCTGGTTCGATTCCAGCGCTCGGATGGTTATTTTTCTTTCTTCTGCCCGTTTATCTTTCCTAAATGTTTGTGATTGTTTCTAGGCAAGAGTGTAAAATCCGACTACGAATTACCCCTCAGTCACGCCAGTTAAAGGCTGGGTAAGGCCGGATGCCTTCTGAGAATTGTTCTACGTTGGTCACTCGCCAGTCGGTAGGTTTCCTGATAGACTTATGGGTAGGCACATAACCAAGAGTTTATAGCCCGAGGGGGGTGCTGGCCTGGGTTTATCGGAAGCTGATGACCGTGGTTCGGAACCTACGTTAAACTGTAGGTCCAGTCGCTAAATAGCCTAGTTGCTGATGCGCCTCTAACCCTAACACTACTTTTTCACGTATAAGTATAAATAAAATAATATAAATATAATTAAAATAAAATAAGTATTCAAAATCTCTTTATAATTGGAGTAATTGCAGCAATCAATTTAATTGTTTGTATTTTAGCTCTAATCCTATTTTCATAAAATTCAACTATTTATCCAGTTAGCCTGCTCGGATTCATCCGTTTTATGTGTCTGAAAAACTTAAGTCTTCTTTTTCTCATATTGTTATGTATATCTGTATATTGTTTGATTTCTTTCAAACTCTGTATGTTGAGCAACTTATTTGTTTGGGGCCTAAGATTTTTCTTTCTTTCTTTTCGGTCTCCTCGATATCTTTCTTTCTATTCAAAATGAGCGTTTCTCCGCCATATAGATATTCTGGCTTAATAATTGTGTTGTAATGTCTCAGTTTTATGTTTTTAGATATGTATTTTTTGTCTCAAGTCTCAATGTAGTTTCCATTTTTTGACATACATCCTTATTGGCCGCTTTTTCCAACCCGATTTCCATGATTATTTCGCCCCAATATTTAAAAGACTCGTCTGATGTTACCATATTTTGTTTTTAGAAATAGTGTTCTTAGTCTGTTGCAGGTCATGTATTGTGTCTTTTCAAAGAAAATTTGGAATCCAACCTTTTCTGCTGTTTCTTTTAGGATTCAATCTGTTTTTGTGCCGTTGATATATCTTGAGCTAAAATTGCTAGATCAGCAGCAAAGGCCAGACAATCTATTTTGATGTTGATTCTCCCCAGTTTAATGGGCTGGTCAATATTCAGGGCCGATTTTTTTACCCGCCACTCCTGTATTACTTTTTCTAGAACACAATTAAATAAGAGTGGTGAGAGTCCATCCCCTTGTCTCACTCCAGTTTTAATTTTCAAAGGCTCTGAGATGTCATCCATGAATTTAATTTTTGACCTTTTGTTAGTTAATGTTGCTTTAATAATTGCCAGCATTTTCAGATCTAGTCCTTGTTCTTTCAAGATTTGGAATAAAGATTCGCGGTCAATAGAATAATATGGTTTTCTTGAAATTCACGCATGTACAGACGAGATTATTGTTATATATTTTCGGGTGTTACTTTTTTGGAAGTCTTTTTCTATTACGTTATGTTGATTGTTATCACATTTCCTTTTAGTTTGTCTAATTAGCTCGATGTTTCTTTTCTTACTTCCAAAATGATGTTATAGTTTATTTCTGTTTTTTGACTCTTTGAATGCTTTATTTATTATTTTATTCGTATGAATACTGTTTGCTCGCAAACTTCATCCCACCACGAATGTTTTCTACATTTTTGCAAAGAGACCAACTTTAGGGTTGTTTTAATAATTTTTTGTTTCAGTTCCTGCCAGTTCTGTGCTGGTTGTTTATCAAGCTCTTCTGTTAGGGTTGTTTTCATTTTCGTAGGATCAAAGTTTGGGATTAGTAGTTTCTTTTGAATAAGATTTCGAGGTTTTAAGCTAAGTCTGATTCTAGTCAAGTAGTGATTCGTGTCTATATTAGCTCCTTTCCTAACTTGAACAATCAAAATCTCTTTATAATTGGGGTACGAAATGGTAACATTGTCAATTTAAAATTCACCCCTGTACGTGTTTGGGCATCTACAGGTGTTTTGTTTTGTTATTTTGTTCTTAAAATGGGTTGACATTATCTTCAGATTAAACTGCGAGCATAGTTCAACCAATCTTCTACCATTATGGTTAGTCTATTTATGCGCGGAAAAACTGTTTCTTTGTACCTTCTTTCTTTCCCTAGTTGGGCGTTGAAATCATCCAATAGGTTTTTTTCATGGTTTGAAGAAATTTTATAAATAGGCTGATTTATAATATATATATATATATATATATATATATATATATATATATATATATATATATATATATATATATATAGATACCAGGTGTCCCATTAAGGATGGATCGCGGCCGTATCTTGAAAACTAGTTATCCCACAGCTTTGGGGGAAAAAAAATTGTACTAAAAATGATCATGAGAAATTTACCAAAAATATTTTTAAGCTTCTAAAATGACCGCAAGAGGGTGTGACAAGCTAAACATTTTTAAAAATTATTTTTTTTGTGTATTTTCAAGTGTTAACCGAGTAAGAAAAATTCTCAGTTATAATTAACAAACTGTCTCCTACAACTTTGTTTTATGACATTTTGTCGTAACTACGCGAATAAAGAAGTGGGGGGGAGTTTTACCTATTTAGATAAAAAGTCGTCTAATGTCCGTTTGCTTAAACCTTGATTTTCCTCAATTTGGATTCATTTAAAAGGCAATTGCTGGGACCATCAGATAATCTGGGAGATAAATTATTTAGTTTATAAATGAAACCGCGAGGTGGCGTTACATTCAACAATAGTTTTTTTGAAGTTTTGTTCAGTGTTTTCAAATGGAATGGTACAGCTTTTATTACATGGCTAGAAAGGTAATTTAAAGAGAATCATCCAGTGAAAACCCGAAATCGATATCTCGAGATATTTCGATTTTTCTGAAAAAATCAGTTATTATTTCACTACTACCTGCATTAAGTTAAAAAATATTAACCTAATGTTTGCCTTCCTTCACACTTTACCCAGGCTTAGGACTGGTCCAAATTCTTCGTGCCATATTAATTTGGAGCGTGTTTAAAGGCCTCGTTATTCGTAAAAGGCATTGTTAGATATTATTATAATTATTAATAATCAATAAATGCAATGTTGAAAATGTAATGCATTTCAAAACTGACAAGTTAATTTGACTGTTTTTGTTTGTTTCCATGGTTCCTTTCTTACACTCTTTGTGTAATGTACCTAAGGATTGCATGCGTTTATTTGGAAACCCGAAAACGCATAATTTCATTCATCCATTTATTTAGTTTAAAAGAAAGAGTAGGTATATTTATTAATGACTGATTTCAATATTCTGTCAAGTAGTATTTAAGCATCACAAAAGAGAAAATGCAACAATTGGGGAAAGGCATTTTCCGCTTATGTAATTAAATTAGAAAATATTATCAAGGTCAGGATTAGAACATTTATGATGATTGATACTGAATAAATAATTTTATTTTTTAAATAAAATTGTTGCGGTTGTGATTGCGACCTAAATATTAAGACCAATTTTTAACTTAATATTACGGTAAAAATTAAAACTAACTGATTTTTTTCAGATAAATCGAAATATCTCTTGACATGTCAGACACCTGGTAAAAAGAAACTATAATTAACAGATATGACAGATGTGCGCGAATACGCAAATTTTACTGTGCGCGAATTTATATCTAAAATTAGCATAATACTTTTTTTTTTTTAAAAGGAAGGATCCTGTTATTGTTCTCCTGTTATTCTTCATCCTGTTATTGGTATGAAAAGTCTCCAACAGATCGGATCCAAGCTTGAAACGACGTCCAATATGCGTCACTGAATTTCGGTTCCCATATGATTTGCAGTTCGATCTCTCTAGGAACGGTTCCAAATTTGATTGATGGAAAAGTGGTTTAATATTTTTAGGTTATTAGTATTTTCTATATTATACCAATATTTTTGAATGGCATTGTTTGGGTAAAAGTCAATCAATGACTTAAAGTCATTATGGTAATTTGAAGAAGTATTAAAAGCTATTTTTTATAGATGTTCTGTTGTGTGTCGATTTAGTACGTCTTCTGCTTTTCCTTTACATAAGGATTCACGGAGCATCAAACAAATCATCAAACAAGAATACCTTTGATATAATATTCTCTACAAGGTCCACAATGCGGACTATGACAGGATGAGGATTTATCGTCGCGATAATCAGCCAGTATATGCGTCACTGCATTTAGGTTCCCATATACCATAATTCGCAGTTCCAACTCTCTAGTGACGGTTCCAAATTTGGTTGACGGAAAAGTGGTTTAATCTTGTTAGCTTATTAGTATTTCTATATTATCCCAACATTTTTGAATAACATTGTTTGGGTAAAAAGTCAATAATTTAAAGTCATTATGATAATTTGTAGAATTATTAATGGCTATTTTCCACAGTCAAAGAAATCTTCAAAGCAGTATACCTGTGAGATAATATTCTCTACAAGGTTCACGATTGGAACTACGACAGGATGAGGATATATGGTTGCTAATCATGGTAAGAACACTAGTAGAATTAGAGATATACTACATTTAATGTAAGTGAGAGTTTCTGCGATTGCTACTAGCTACTACAGTTGCTATGTTTGTGTATTGAGGGAATTTGAAGCCAAGATTCAGAATATCAATGATGAAACGGCAATCCACTTCAGTGATAACCTTTTAAATAAAAATACAAATAATCTGTCATATATCAGAAATGGCTCATTTAAACCCACATTAAAGTATTGACAAAAAAACTTGAACGAAAGTTATCGACCAAACTTGGTAGATAACTTTCGAATATATCTGGTGAATAAGGTAACAGAAGGAGCAGAAAACCATATCAGGAAGTGCTTAGCAGAAAGTTTTCGGCTTATCCGTTGGCATATGCGTCTTACAAATGGAGTCAATTTACCTTAATTTGTGTTTTATTGAACATTTGCCGGTATTTATTTAGCAGAATATACACCCTCAAATAATTTTAAAATATTTACTTTATGGAGTTTATGCTTGCATTCTCATTAACAATATAATATTGCACCAAGTAAATTGATAATCGCGTTAATTAATAATCGCATTAAATAAATAATTTCTTGAGTCATCTTCAATATTTGTCAATAATCTTCAATAATAACAACAATAATATAATAAAATGGCACAAATAAGTTCAAATTTAACGAGCATTATTACGAGAATATACTTCTTACTAACCATTTCTCTTTTGCGGATGTTCTGCTTCTGCTTTCAACTTGTTTAATTTATATTTAACTAAAGTAGCCGATACTATGTATAAATGTCCACTATATTTAAATATCCGCTCGGTGCGGAATGCATAGTGGAAGGAACGGAGAAATTGGAAACTAAAGGAGGCAGTTTAATACTGTAAAGTACTAATACAACATGTATTAAAATTATATTTGAAAAAAAATAATTAAAATAAATAAAATGGCTAATCAAAGTTGTATTGTAAATTGTAAGAATAATAGTCGAAAAAGCAAGTGTCTATTTTATAAGTTTCCAGTTGCAAGTTAAATCATAAAAAATTTGGATGGCAACAGGAAAAAAAAAATACTACGATAACCATATTTTTTAGAATGATCTCACAGGTTTCGTGTAACAGAACTAAATAATTCTTTCATTTATTTTTTTATCAAGTGTCAATGGATCTCCGTGGTATCCAAAACCATTCGATGGTATACGCAGTGATAATTTCATTGGTGGCAAAAAATCAGACATTGAATCAAGTCTCAGTTATGCTCCAACATTATTTCCATCACTTTACAGAGTAAAAAAACCAACGAAGCCTTAGTTTTGAACAGGTACATAAATATACAAAAATAATAAATATTTATATAATAATATATAATTATATATAATTATTTTGTATAATAATAATTAATTATTATTTGTTATTATATAGCTATTATATTTAATAGTCTAATATCACTACTAATTTATGAAATTTATTTTTTTCATATTATTATTCAATAATAAACGTCTTAACATATTTTAACATAACCTAACCTAATTTAGATTAGATTTGTTTTAGCTATTTTGTTTTCTTATACTTACTGATTTTAGCTGAAAAAAACAATGAAAACTAAATTTATTTAGTTATATTTTACAAACCACAAAATATTTTTTAAATGAAATTTAAAAAAATGAATAATATTATCACATTTAACTGTATTCATGTAATGACAAAACTGCTTCATTTAGTTTCTAAATTAGCTGGAGTAGGTAACGCGCACGAAGCGCAACGCGCACGAAGAACTCTTCGGCACTCCTTCTTCAAATGCGAAAATACAGCGTTAACATTTTAAGTAAGAAATGGTAATAATATGCTTAGTTTATACCTGAAAAGTACAGTAATGTTTAATGTTTAATGTTATATTACACGTCTAGACAATCAACAGGCAATTCCCAACCATTATTATTTATTGAGTAATTAGATTGCTGTACTTTTAAGGACTAACTACTATATATTACAATTTCTAACTTAAATTTTTTTCTTTTATTGTCAAAGTTTGTAATCCAGCATAACTAACAATTGAAAATTAAAAATTAATTTTTTAATTAATTAAAATTTAAAAAAAAATTAAAATATCTAAGAATAGGATCCAGTTTTGATGTATATTGAGTTTTAGCATTTGGTTTCAACAGTTGGTGGGAGTTCGAATTTCGCTTAAGATATAAAAAAATGTTCCGTAATAATATAATATAAAATCGAATTATTTGGACAATAAATTTTGCAATCTGTAAATTAATTTCCGCCATTATGTTTGAACTACTTTGAAGAAGACAATCTAGAATTGTAATCAGAATTGAATTAAAGGTTTATAAAATAATTACTTAAAACACCTCGTAATCTAACCTAACCTTGTAGTCTAAGGTTAGATCTGTAAAATATACGGTAGTCCAAGTATAATTTAATCAACTTACATATAATTATTTCGAATATATACAATAAAATATTAAACAAAAAAGCACCCTTTTAGTTATTATTAAAATTTCCCTTAAAAATACTCTGACTATGCAATTACGAGGGTTTCTATTTATGTATCCGGATTAATAAATATCAACTAATATTTATAATTGAAATTTTATTGTTTTTCAAAATATACTCCGCCATGATCGATACACGTTTGCATACTTTTTTAACCAATTTTCATAGCACTTTCTCCATTCGGATTGAGGTATCTCAAAAACATGCATTTTGAACGCATCAACTGTTTCTTCTGGTGTCGATTAATCGTTGACCACGTAGTTTGTTCTCCACGGACGTAAATAAAAAGAAATCGTTGGGTGCCAAATCTGGACTGTATTGTGACTGACCCATCAATTCGATGTTTTGAACGGTCAAATATTAAGTTGTTCGGTCTGATGTGTGAGAGTTCGGGTTGTCATGGCGAAGAATGATCCTTCGTCGCTGCTTGTTTTTTCTAATTTCTTCAAAGACATTTCTTTTGACAAATAAATGGTTGTGTACCATTCAGAATTGACCGTTTTATACAGTTCTCTAGTGGCATTGTAGTCACATGCTCATTTATCCCTAAAAAACAGGAGACCATTTGCTTCGAAGTGCTTCTTACCCGAACAACTTTTGTTGGGTTCGGCTAATTTTGAACAACCCAATACAGACGATTGCTGCTTACTTTTGGGCTCCGACGCATAGATCCAAGATTCGCCACCTCTGTAGATATTACACCCGGCTTTTAACGCACCACAATTGTATTTCTTGAGCATTTCCTTACACCAATCGACATGAGCATATTTTTTTGGGATTTTCAAATTATGCGTAATCCAACACGCACAAATCTATTTAACGACTAAATGTTCATGTAAAATCTTGTGTATGCTTGTCATACTAATGCCCAGGTATGCCTCAATTTCACAGTATATCACATGATGATCTTGATTTATCAGTTCGCGCACAGCATCGATGTTTTATTGATCTTCTTTACATTTCTGCGTGAGTGTACGACGGCCACGATTGAATTTACTAAACCAGTGATGTAGAGTGGCTTTAGATGGGGTTTCATCGATAAAGATTGAAGTGAGCAGATCGATGCACTGTTGTTGAGATAATCCACGTCGGAAATCGTAGTATATCATCGTACAAAAATTCTCACCAGTTAATACCATTTTTTTTGTGAAATTAAGTTTTCAAGTCACCAAACAACACAAATAGCATCCATATGACACAAGTTCTGAGTACGTATACAGTCAACAATCTCAAACTTTACGATATGAGATGGCGCCCAGTAACATCATTGTTGTCAATTCCAGAAACATAAATAGCAACCCTCGTACTTCCAATAATTTACGCCAAATAACATCCGGTTTCAAGAAACGAAATAAATTAATATCAATTAGTATTTGTATCAACAATCATTGTTAAATTTCAACTGAACACGCTATGTTTCAAACAAAAATGTATTTTCGATTTTCCATGCATAATTATCTACAAAATCAAAAAGCATCTCTGGCTATTAAACTCAGTTGAATATTGCATTAACATTTCCAAATACGCGCATTGGAATATGCTCGACTAATTGGAAATTATTATGCTTCGGAAAAAGCAAAAAAAATTTATACGAAGGTAGACAAAAACATATTTGTTACATGCTTTTATCTTGCATTTGCAGTTTTTTATATTAACTAAATTCTCTTAATATTAACTAAAAAAGTTATGTTAATGTGCCAATAAAAGTAACATCAATGTTATATAAAATAATTACTATACGATTAAGGGCAGGTGAGGTAAGACGAGGTTTCTAAAATATATCGGTTATAAAAACGACATAATGTAATTCTAGAAATTGTAAACTTTGCTTTAAATAATCAAGTCTTTACTCTTTCATAATCTAATCAAACAAAACAAAATTAAATCCAATCTTAGCAAAATAATTTGATAAAAAACATTCAGTTTGCCCCTTCATGCCCCACCCTAAGGGCAAGATGGGAAAACAGTCTCCAGTATTCAGTGTTGACAATAAGGACAGATGTGAACTGAATATTCGTCATCATCATCCACGCCCCCACAACCACAGTAAGCTTTTCTTTCGCAAACCTGGCAAGTAATCCATCCTTTCCGAGGCTGCGAATATAAGCTTTGGCAGTAGACACTCAGTATCTCCAGAGTTACTCTTTTTCTTTTTTTATTTTTATTTATTATCTTTTTCTTCATACTGATAACTCTTTATTTCTTTATACATAACGATTTTTCACGTTCTTTTTCCTGTTTATACAGAGCTGAAGTAATAATTACAATCTTCTCTCCTCTTACGAACTTGTATTTTTGCATTTTGTGACGTACGTGGGTAAGACATCAATTGTTTTGGAGATCCAAGGTGAAATTAGGAATCGTTTGAAGCTCCTCGTTCGCCAGACGTGTCCAGATAGGGACTTGGAAAGCTGAGGTGATTCTTGAAAATTATTTATTATAGATACCGGGCGTGATTGTGATTCTGAAGATTGTACTGGATCCGAAATTTTTGATGTTGTAAGTGCTTGGTTCCGGAAAATTTGTTGATGTAGATGTACTGGCTATTAGCAAATCCGAAATCGGAGATGTTTATGGAATATTAGTGGTTGCAGGCGAGGTGCTTGGTTAAGATTGTAACTGTGAGGTAATTACCGTTGTCGTTTGAGTTTCACCAGTCCATGATTGTACTTATTTGGATATCTGTAGCCTCAGCGGCAATGAAATCAGCGTCGGTAAAAATTTCAGCATTGAAAGGCCAGACAAGCTTTAAATGCGTTCAAAGCTGTCGTCATTGTCGCTAATCGAATAAAACCTTCTCCAAAGCTTTGTGGTATTTGAAACTGTGTTACCACTTAGCCTGGATGCTATCTTAATCACTCCATAACAAACTAATCGTAAAAACTGGTCAGTAGTCGCATAAACCCCACATCTCCAGGTTGCATTTCACGGGTTATGTGAGGAGGGAAACATTATCACGCCGTTTTTGCAAACTTTATCTATAAGTTGTACATTTTTTGTGTGCGTGATATGACCTTCTAAGAGAAGCAACACAGAACTCACTTTTGAAGTTTTTCCCCCTTGTAGCAATCATCACAGTTCTACATTTTGTCGGGAGTAAATTTATACTCATCAAGTGTTTTCTCTAACAGTTCAAAAGATTTTCCTACACAGACCTTGTTGAAACCAGCAGGTCGAGTTGCGGAAGCATTTTTCGGTTTTTTGGGACTCAAATCAGGATGACGATCCAAAAAACCTCTTATCTAGTCTTAAGCAGATCTAACTTTTTCTTTTCTGAAATTGTGGTTTTTGATGCTGCTGACAGCTAACAGACGACTATCCATCTGCTTTAAATAGGCCATGAGTTCTTCTTCTTCATTTTCTTGGATTCAAGTAGTTTGGGGCATAAAGGAATTTTGACTTTGCAAAATTGATTGTTATTCTGCCTACCTAACTTCACTTTGCATTCTAGAGTAGTTTGAGGAATGCCATAAAACGTGCTAGTTAATATATAACATGTTTTCCATCTAAGACGTCTTGAACAGCCTTTGGCATTACTACTTCTGCCCATTCTTCTCTATTTGTTTTTCTTTCATAATTTCAAATGGTTGGAAAGGTTGGAAAACAGTTTCCAATGGTTGGAATTTCCAAGTTCTGAATGTAAAATAACCCAGTGCTTCAGAAGATGAGAAACGTAGATATAAAAGTGTGTATAGGTAGGATATTCCATCATTCCCAATTGAAATATTTAAATAATTTATATTTTGTAAGGTTATAAAACGACTGCGATCGACACAACACTACGGTTATATTTTAGTGAATAGATAATAGTTTACGGTAAATTTATGACGCACTAGTAGTAAAACATATTTTGCAAACAGACACGCATCCCATATGTCTAAAATATTACATAAAATAGTAAATAAAAGTATTTTTACTCGCCAAATCGTAAAGTGCACCTCCCGGTTCTCAGTGATTGGTACACTAAATACTTTTGTGGAAAGACTACTGGATGGCTTAGTAGTACCATCGAACCTCAATCGGAACATCAATATAACGTGGGTCCCCATCGTACCTCACTACCCCGTCTTATCCCACCTTCCCTTACAATTTTAAATTTAGAAACCGATGTAACAATTCAAAAAAAGCACTTGTATTTATTTCTGCAGGTCTTTCATACATCTATCATAGTTAACGTACTGACTATTCAGATAAAACAACACGCCCTTAGGTCCCTTTGTCTAAATGAAGAGATATCAATAAGTCGAAAGCATATTGAAACTGGGACACTTTTAGCACGAGGATGGTAGATCGCTTGGAATGGAGATTTGAATTCGAGAAAAATTCGTGAAACCGTCATCGTCTTTGGCCAAGTTCCGTTATGCGTTTCTCTCAAAAATTCAAAATATTTCAATTCATAAACAACCGATATAATTTAGTGCTGGTCTCGGCTTTGATTCGCCTCATCAGTCAAGGAAAATGAAGTTTGTGAGACCAGATAGGTTTGCCAAAATTTTCCTTTATCTTTGGCTACGCTCGCCTTGAGACAAGCTATATTCAGCAGGATTATATTTCTGAGAATATGAAAATTTACACAGTTCGTAAATTCAAAAGCAAAGTACAACATTCTTCACCGCCTAGGCGCAATATATTTGGGAAAACCATGTATGTGTGTCGAGAGGTCTTTCGTAAGGATTTTCCTATGGAACTGAATTACAAAAAAACAATTTGATAGAATTAAAAGTAAAATATGAGTCGGCAGCCTTCAGCAGAGTCGGATACTAGCTCTACCTTTGCACCTTTGACAATTTCAGTAAATTCCGCTCTTTACTTTGAAGAATTACTACTTGAACTGACGTGATAAATTAAGAAAGCACTTTCCCTTACGCCTTATATATTAAACAATATCATATAACAGACAACGAGCTAAGTATAGCTAATATTGTTAAAATAATAAATGTTGTGTGCTGATCGCATGCGGATAACCCGAGAAATTATTCATTTCTTCATATATATATTCAGATATTTCTCTATCTTTGTCTCTACAGGGTGTCCCATAACTTATCCGCCATAGAGCAACTGGTGATGGTTGAGATCAAAATACGAAGATTTAATCAATAAATATGTTGGCAAATGTTAATTATTAAAAATATACAGGGTGTTCAAAATACAGGCTTGAAAAATTGAGATAATTTAAGAACGGTTGAAGATATCAGGTTCAAAATCGGGATCAAATTACAATTTCAAAGGCGACAAATCCGAATTTGGTACTAGCTTGAGTCTAGTTCCTAGAGGGCGCTTGCTGCCCTATAAAGCTGGAATATTTGGACTTCAAAATATAGTCATAATTTCCACGTAAAAAAGGTACCCTTGATATCTCACGCCGTTTGCGAGATATTCGTGTTCAATTCACAAAGTGTGCCTTAAATGTTATGTACCAATTATTACATCTCGATGACAACTCTTATTGTTTTCTATCTCTCCTATTAAACGTAGGTTGAAACAAGTTTCTCCAATACTATGTTGGTATTAAATATTTTAATACCAACTCTATTATAAGTCATTTTTCTAACCATGATTTAAGGGATATGCTCTGCGTTTATGACAAGTAAATTGCAATAGTCGCGCTGCAGTTAGAAGGTATGAAGAACTTTATCCAGAATCATCCCAGATCGGCAAATTTTTTAAATAATTTTCAATCAGTTAGGCGAAACAGGTTCATTTTATTACAACAGTCCTGAAGAACAAGGAGAGAACCTTTTGGTTAGTATCGCGAAAAATCCTGAACTAAGCACTAGGCTTTTGGAAGCATCTACAGGGATTAGCAAATCTACCGTTTCAAGAGTTCTCCATAAAGAAAAATTGTTTCCCTACTATTTTTCGCCTGTTCAAAATTACTTTTCACAAGATTTGCCGGCCAGACCAGAATTTTATCAAAATCTGCTACATAAAAAAACGAAGACGCCATGTTCCTGAAAAGGATATTGTTTACTGACGAGGCAACACTTTTACCAGACGCGGAATTTTTAACTGGCGAAATAATCATTATTACGCCCTGGAAAATCCACACCTACCAAGAGAGCAACATTTGCAGCATGAATTTTCAATTAACATTGGGTGCGGCATTATCGACAATTTTTAATCGGCCCATTTGAGTTTCCGCAAAGACTGAATGGAGATCAATATGTGCAGTTTTTAGAAGAAAAATTATTAGACCTGTAGACGGTATACCCCTAAACTTAAGACAAGACATGTGGTTCATGCAAGATGGACACCACCGTATTTGACTGTTACAGTGCGAAATCCATTAAATTAACGTTTTCCACATCGATGAATTGGGCGCGGTGGTCAGTTTCCTTGGCCACCTCGTAGCCCAGACATTATTCCGTTAGACTTTTATTTGTGGGGTCATATGAAATCTTTAGTTTACCATGATATAATCAATACACGAGACAAACGTTTACAAAAAATTCAACAAGCAGCAAATGTTATTAGAAATTAAAAAAATATTTTCTCAAATGTGAGGTATCTCTTAACAAAGAGCCTGTGAAATGAGGTATACAGTGTATACGATGTGTATTTTTGACATCATAATGTTTTTTTCCTCGTATTCAAGGCACACTTTGTGAATTGCAGATTTTTCAGCCCTCGACAAGATGTGCAATGGAATATTCGAATACGAATATCTCACAAACGGCATGAGATATCGATATTGACCAAGGATACCTTTTTTACATGAGAATTATGACTCTTCTCTATTTTGACGTCAAAATATTTCCAGCTTTATGAGCGAGTTAATTCCTCACAAAGTAGGTAGCAAGCGCCCTCTGGGAACTAGGCTCAAACTAGTATCAAATTCGAATTTGTTATCTTTGAAAACCCAACTACCCCGATTTTGAACCTGATGTCTTTAACCTTTTTTAAATTATCTGAATTTTGCGAAAGTTTAGTTTCACTTTCAACATCCTGTATCTTTTTAACAACTCACATTTGCCAGCCCATTTATTGACTAAACTACTCTTATTTTGATCTTTACTATCACCAGTTGCTCTATGGCGGCGGATAAGTTATGGGACATCCTGTATATATTTGTAATATTCAGCTGTGTACCTAGTTTAAAAAAAATGCATGAATAGAAACAATTACCTTGAAATGGTCAGCAAGGCCCATGTTTGTGTGCAGCATAAATTTGCAGAGAATAATTTGATACACCGAATTTCTGCAGAGCAAAAATATCGATCAGCATTAATAGCATATAATATTCTTAAGTGTAAATAATCATTGTGCCAATGCGAAGTTGTCTCTTCAAGCAGCACAAAAGCCAGTTTATATTTGAAGAAAATTATGTTACGCATTTGGTGAGTAATGCCAATAAGTGAATCGTATATTATGATCTATTACCTGAAAACCAGATCATTAATGCCGAAAAATATTATTTACAACTGAGTCTACTAAAGTAAGCAGTCCCTCGGAATCGACCTAATTTAACTAGCAAGAGGGTCATTGCTTCATAGCCAATTTAAAGGGCGATACAAACTTGTATAACTTGACTGGAAGGTTTTGGTCTAACAACCGTACTCTCTCGAGCTTGCACCCTTCAACTTCCATTTATATAGATCACTTCCAAACAGCTTAGATTGTAAAAAAATAAAGGAGGAGCCTGCCTTGGAAGGCTTCAAAAATGATAATCTAATCAATTTATTAGCGAAAAACGTCAGAACTTCTATGACCACGGCAATATGAAGCTAGTGGTGATGTGGGAAAAGATAATCGAGTAAAATGGCACATACTGTGTTGATGAAATTAAATTTTTAATAAACAATTTTTTTTCTCTTCTTCAGTTTATCTCTTTCTTTTGCATCCTCCACAATTTACATAGCTCCAGTCAGTCTAGTTTACGCTTGCTGCAGATAAAAACCAAACTAGAGATATACTAAATATTACAGCTTTTGTAAATAATTTTTAATTTTTATGTATTGTTATCTTCTTCATGTTTATTTCCGATGATTTCATATTCGTCAAAATAAGATGTTACTTTCTAATTCTAATGTGAAATTCGTAGATGGAATTTTTCGTAAGATAAATTCTTCTTCTACTAAAAGATGCTTTTAATATTGTAATTCAGAATCTATGTTACGCTCCATATACAAATGTATAATTGCTTAAATAGTATTCTATAATTACTCTGTAACTATTAACAAATTGAACAAACATTCGATTGCAGGTGTGATTTGTAACACTAGAATAACATTTACTATTTTAATGTATACTTAAACACGAAAAGCTGTTCTAAATTCTCCCATTCGGTTGAATATATTATGTTCATTTGGAAGCAAATTAGACATAATTTACTCTTTGATTACTATATACTCCTCTTTTACTCCTATACTCCTCTTTTAGTTCTGATATTTAAAGCTTTATAATGTTAGAATTGTTACGGTCTTTACTTATTAATATGGATTATGCATTGATCTTATATATAACAAATTTGAATATTATTTGTTCATTTGAATATCAAAATTTATAAACCAACATTTGCAATTAAATAAAGGGTGTTACAATAAGAGCGCAATATTTGAATTGTGCGCCCTTTTGGCTCTCATGATTCCATAGGTCAAGAATTGTGACAGGTCAATAAGAGACAGATAGGAGTTAATAAACCTGGTGGGCTACATGATACAGCAACGCGTGTATATTATTGAATCTATCAAAATGGTGAAAGTTTGGTCAACTATGAAAAGATTGATCAAAAAATTCGAAAGTATTCTCACTAAAGATTTGCATTTTCGTGCTAACAAAGTCCCATTGACTCAATAACTTCTACCAACAGAACGTGCACAGCGAAGAGAGTTCACCAATCGGATCATTAGGCAACATTAAGTCAATATCGATTTGAAGACAAAATCATCTTCAGGGACAAGGCCCAAGGCTCCAGAACTGAGATGTTTTGAACATATCGTCTTCTTGTTTTAAAGTACTTCAAAAATATCTTTTACTTGCGAATATCCAGGATTTCTTTTCATAGTGTTTCTAAATACTTTCTCTGTTTTTCGCCAACATCGAAAAGAAATGCTGTCGTGCGGCTGTTCCGCAGTTGTCTTAAACAAATTAAAGGATTCGACAAGTGACAAATTTTGAGATTCCGATTTTTCATTCACGTCTGGAATATACCCAAAATGGTCACTAATAAATTATCCTTAACAAATTCTTCTGAATTTTATTTTTTTGTGTGTGGAAAATTGCAGAAACGACATCTATAGATCTTAGACACACCATTGGAAAGTAGCTAATAGTGGCTGAATTTTTTGAATTCCTAAACAATTTTGTTAATGAAATCGTTTAACTCAAGCAACGGGTAACTCACGTATCAGATATTTCAAGATATGTGGAATCGGTATAACCGGAAAGAATACTCACAGGTCAACAATTTAAACATTTTGGAGGTAACATTGATGAAAATGGTATATATATATATATATATATATATATATATATATATATATATATATATATATATATATATATATATATATATATATATATATATATATATATATATATAAAGAATTTTGTAGTCCTAAATCCGAAAATAATAAGCTAATTACTATAACACGTACAGTTTTTTTTTGTTACAGGGGATCCGAAGTGGGAAAAAAATGAGAAGATATATTTTTACAATCTATTATTTACTTAACATAAACATGTACAACGGTTAAATCTATGCAAAAATATCAGATAGACAAAATTACGTAAATAAAAAATTTATTACAGTAGATGTCATACTGCGACAAAAACGTTCATTTTTCCTCTTATGTTCTGTAGCATCATCTTTTTTCAAAAACCAACAGTAGTCGCACAACATAGATGTTTCTCAGTATCCCTGGTATCTTCCTTGCAGCGTCCTGATATCGTAGTGAAACCCTTCTCCTTGTTTGTGTCTTACCACCCCCAAATTTTCCGGAAAAATCCAAATGGGAGTGTAAAAAATGTTTTTAAGGACATGCGACACCCTAGTATTTCCTAGGCTTTCAAGAGTTTATCTATGAGGTTTTTATAGTTTTCATCTTTCTTGTTGGCCTTTCATAAAATCCTTTCACAATAGTTACAAAACACATCCAAACTCCCAATTCAGTTTCATTTAATTTTTCTTGAAAGCGGAAATCACCTAGAAGCTTCCTTATTTGAGATTCAATAAATTTAAAACTAAAGAAGGCATCTTTTAGTTTTGCATCAATTAATTTTCTTTTAAGTACTTAAAACCATTACCTTCTTCGTCCATGGCTTTAATAAAGTTTCTTATTACTCCAAGTTTAATATGGAGAGGCGGAAGAAACACATTTCTTGGATTCAAAACTGGAGCATATTTTATGATTATTATACCAGATTCAAAAGAAGGTCTATAGGCCAATCTTTTTTTCTGTAATGTTCTTTTGTTGCCCTACTGTCTCATAGACATAAAATGCAGCAATGCTTTATAAAAAAACCCTTAAAGTCCTAGCAATATACCTATCAAGTGCATGTAATTTGAATTATCCCATGATATAAATGAGAAGCATGTACTTGGAAATGGAATGTTCTAGGCCAGTTCTGTGAAAAGATGTTTAATAGGTACCTAAATGAACAACAAAAAAATAATTCTCATAAAATCCTGTCGACCTGTGTAAATCATGTCGACCGATATATCAAACGATACCAAGACTTCACCCTCCTGTAGAAGTGTGTTTTCTACGTTTCGTTTCTTATGAAATGTGGTAAAACTATCTTAGAACAACAAGGTAGTAGGTTTTGTAAATTTTCAAATTCCTTTGCTAACCGTTTTGCCAAGTTTTATATTGGAGAATCAGTTGACTAATTGATTTTCCTGATTTATAACTTTTTGGTGTGGCATAGAATCTTAGCACTTTTGGATTTGAAATATGTAATTAATTTTCCCGAAAAGAAAATAAATGACGTTAAATGAATGTTGCAAGACTTCAATGTTATGTTATGTTATGTTATGACTTCGTTAACCATTTTCGACAATGGATTCCTATTAAATCGTTTATATGGGCCCTCTTGTCAACACGTTTATGATAATCATAATTAATAAAATAACCAGCTCAGTTAAAGGCATATTGAAAATATACAAAAAAACTCATTTTGCATTTAGTGGTAAATCTCTTAGAGTTTAGATATAATTTTGGATACAAATTATCCACTTATCCAAGGAATATTGAAAAATAAAGATTTTCTTCGATAATTAAGATTATATGGGAATAATAAATGTATAGATAGGAGCATTTGTAGGATATTATCTTCCTCTCTAATGAGGTATTAATTATATATCAAAATTAATGGGCAATTTCTAACTCAGTAAATATAATTATGATCAAAACTATAGCTAAACAACTTCTTTGATCAAAAGTTAAGCCGGCTTTTGTTCGCCATTTACGTAGCGGTACAACCATTTGGTTTTTAAGCTGATATGATTGTCTTTGACATCTGACAGAAACTTCACATCACTTCTCCTGTTAAGCTAGAAATTATAACGTCTTTTATAATTGTTAAACATTTTTGTCGGCAATTATTTAAAATTTAACTTCTACAGAATTTGTAAAAGAAATTGGTAAAGAAAACATTACCAAAATTACGAATATTTTACTTAATAATCCCCGATTAAATGACACAAAATATATTTTAGATATTACTGGAACTGGACTGTTTTCTTGGACTACCGTGTACTGTACATAAATAGTTCCTCTTAATTGCTCATAAAGTAAATAAAGAGTATAAATTAAATTTTATGCGTCATTTACATGAATCGTTTCGAAAAAAACATTCAGATTTCTGGCACCATATTTATCAGATTTAACACTGTGTATATTCTTAATGTACTTTCGATTGAAGAAACCACTTCTTGGAATCCAGAGAACACCGCTTTGTAGGAGATACCAAAAGTCGAGTATAAAAGCAATTTCGAAGACGTTCGTGAAAATGTTGGAATAAATGTATTGCAGTGAGAGGGGTCAACATTTTGAAGTGTTCAATTATTTTGACAAAATTCATTTGGATAAATAAATATAATTACTTAGTGTTCGCCTTACATTTTGAGTATATTAATATATTACGGTGGTAGGTGCTTTCTTAACAAATACATTCACATAAACATATATTTATTTATTGCAATACATTTGCATTCAATTCCTAGAAAGATAACATAAGGGGAGCTTATTTTCATAATTATAATTATTGAACATTTTGACTAACTAATATACTTCTAGGAATCCGTTCGTAAATGTCAATGAATCTTTTTAATTCTTCGTGTTCTTCGTGAAAATAGTGCTGCTGAAGATTTTTTTTTGTTTTCCCCTTCCTCCCTTTTACTTTTCGTGCTATTCAAACCCTATACAGGAGTTAAAGCAGGAAAACATTAAAATGTTGTATTATTTCTACTTACAAGGACATTGGAGGATGGGTTGTTGCTTGTTGCGCAGATAAAGAAATGAATAAGTAGGTACTTACCATTTCTCGAAGAGTAAATCATTCAGTTTATTGTAACTGCAAATCAATAGAGAAAATACGAAAAAGTTCGAAAAAAACTTAAATCAGTCATTATGAACTGTTTTAAATCAGACACCTTCATGCTTGCAATTAAAAGGTAATTATTTTTATTTAAAAAATACTACTCAGTATGCATACACGTAGCAAATCCCAAATCAAAACGAGCGAAAATTCGCAACGCGAGACAAATCAAATGCTCCGTACCCGTCAAATCAGCGTTTAAAACTAATTATCGATTCGCTCGGTCGCAGTGAATCTACGTCCAAATCGCAGGTTTTTACAAAGCAGTTAAACCCCCGAATTCTGGCAACCAACAAAACATGTAGCACCACCGATGAGATAAAAGTTGCTGGAGGTAGACGTCCGACCAATGATGTAAAAATTGTGGCGAGATGATGGAATTTTTATCCGCATTATTTGGTGATGGATCGACAGACGTTCTTCTACATTTGGAGATTTTAATTTTTAATAATATCTTAAAATTAATTAAAGGAAAGAAACTGAACGGAAATAAAATACGGTGTTTTGCTCTGAAAAATTGTTTACAATGATAAATGCTGGAGGGGCGGCACCCCAACGCCCTCCATTATGACCCGCCTCTGCTACATATCAACATGATTATGCAATACTTAGTTGTATTGTTTACTCACTGTTGACCATATTTAATATATTAGTTTAAAGCCGTTTTGTTTAAGGTCGGTTAGGTTCAACCATCGTCCCTATTCATGATATAATTTAGTACATATCCTAGCATAACAAAAAAACTTTTAGATATATAACACATACTTGTATAATGCAATAATCTGTCCATAATCATTGGCGTATAGTATCCTTATAATTTAATAATGCCATATATTTTTATAATTCTAGTTTAATTATTCGAATAAAAATACCATCCTTTTGTAAAATATGATAAATATAATAGAGAAGTAACAGTAATCGAATTAGTTTAAATAAATTATCTTTATTATTTATTTTTTAGTTTTTTTATGATTTTAATAAACTAATAGATACAAATTCTATACTTTCCTTACCTTTGATAAAAATACTTTACGTTATTGAATCCTTTGAGATTTTGAGTTTACCAAATGCCAAAACCACTTGCTAACACACAAGAGAAAAATGTTCAAATTCGTCTATCTGCAACAATGAAATTTTCTTTATATTATTATTATTCTTTTAATTAGACATAAATCAATTATGGTTGATTGTCTTGTTTGCAGATGTTTGTTTATAATTATGTTTGTTCATAATTTATAATTTTTAATTTATAACACACAAGAGAAAAATGCTGAAATTCGTCTATCTGGAACAATGAAATATTCTATATGTTATGATTATTAATTAGACTATTTAGATTATTTATTAGATTAAATGAATTATATATGATTATTTTATTTGCAGATGTTTGTTTAGAATTAAACATAATTCTTTATTATTTCTAATTCGAAATAAGCCAAATATTACTTAATATTATACCGAAAAAATATGAGGAGTTAACGAAATTAATTTAACCATTTCATTTAAAGTTAAGAACTTTATAAATATGTCGTAATTTTTCCGATGAATATATAGATATTAAATTTCAATTAAGTATATTTTTGTTGTTTTATTTACTTCAACCCCCCCCCCCCCCCCAAACTAAATCCTGGCTACGCCCGTGGTTACATCTAAATGCATTAGCATTTATATACCAAAATTGAATTTTATTGAGAGGTTTCATAAAATAGTTTTATTAAACAGTTGTACCGTTTACAAATTATCGGCCGCTGCAGGTAAGAATGTTTTCCGCGTGTCTTACTTGATAGCGCACCGATATTCTTCGGGACGAAAGCCTAGGGAGTCGAACATTTCACCTCGAGCTGGACAGACGTCTTCACGCCGGCAAGACGGTCAGAGATCTAGCAGGTCGACGCCGCTGGTAGTCCCACGGGAGAAATCCTTCCATTAAAGGTTTATTGATTAGCTGACCAAGCCCTACTCAGGTTTATTCTTTTATATTTTTGTAGAAGGTTTTAGGGCCCGGTCATTATAGAACTCGACCATTTTGGGATCCACTCATTGCAAAACCCGGTCAAGATAGACTTCAGACCTTTTAGGATCCGCGCGATCTGGACCCAAAACTACTCAGTAATCGACCATCTCGGTAACATAAATAGTCAACATTAATTGCTCAAACACTATCTCACTGCCACCATTTAATAACATTAGACTATTAGATTTAGTTTGATTTAACTTGAATCAAATTATTTTAATTTAATTTACGTCGATTCAATTTGATTTGATTTAATTTAGTTTAAGATAATCTAATTTAAATTCTTTTGTAAGTTAGACAAGAGCTTTTATATGAAAATAATGTCTGTTAAGATCGAACTTTTCTCTTTACATGCCATGCAACTGTTTAATTTTTTTATTTTGTTCTGTATGTATTCTCTCAAATTATGTTTGTGCTTGTTAAATATCTAGTACTGTTATTCACTGTTTTTTTTTTAACAGAAATATACCTTTTCCTGGTTTTTGGGTTTACTTTTATCTTTAGTTATTTTGAAGAACTAGATGGCGCCCTATTAACGTCCTGAGCAACCCATCCGTGACCTACGACTTAAATCAATATACAATAATTAACTGTATTATTAAATACAAATAGTACGACTAGACGTAGTATGTCTCGTTCAATTACTAGAAAGAAACAAATCATCCACAATAAAGGAACGACGCAACCGATGGTCTTGCGTTAGAGTTCTTGGATAAGCTGGACCTTGTAAGACACCAGACTAAGATTTTTACGCAAAATTTTTCACTTAGTCGAATAACAAAGTTCAACTTCCTGCGAACGGCCAAGAATTTTGGATCTTCATCAACACTGCCAGCAACAGCGGCAATTTATTCTTTGAAATGCATAGTTTTTGACTTGTTTTTCTTTTAATATCGAGCAGCGTGAATTGCGTTCGGAATTTGTCGATAATTCGGCGAATACATCGCACGGTTGTGCGACTATGTGCACCATAAAAGTCAAGAAGTGCACTATAAGTTTAGCGTTTGCAAGCGTTGCTCTGATGTTTAACGTATAATGATGATTTCCCAAACTATACTGAATAATCTTATTCGACAAAGTGTTGAGACTCAACAGTTTTTATACATTACCATCTACTATACGCCCATAGTTTTTATATATTACTATCTTTTTTTATAAAATTGTGAAGCACGTCCGATCAGCAAACTAACTTCTTCAGATGTGACGACCAAACTAAAATAATGAGCCTATATATCTCTAAGAAACAGAAAATATTACTCAGTTATATACATTAAAATATCATCATCTGCACCAAAATGTATTTTGAATTATTCTTCGATCTTTTTTCATGCTCGAATTAGGGCAAATTTATTGTGATTGGTGAACTAAAATCTAAGTACACTTGCAACTAATGGCCGTATCGAGGATAATGTGAAAAAGTTAAGATGTTTAAGTATAAGCGGTAGGGAAAAGCGTAAAAAAAGAGCTGAGCGGAGCTTATATTGAGGCAACGGAGGATAAAATTACCTAGTTAGTCCGTTAGTCCTTAGTTAGCATTATCTAAAAGAAATATGTATAAGTATTTTCAGAATAATGTATATGCATGTAATTATATCGTTATATTATTATATTTCAATAAGATTTTTCATCCATTAGGATTATTTATCGACTGGACTTGTCTGTCTTAGGTTCACAACTAATAAAAAACTGGGAATTTTCACTTCAGGCAAATGTTGTAATTTGTCATATATTTATAGACAAGTTTAGGGAAATCAATTATAGAAAGTTTGGGATGGCAACATTTTTGGATCAATGATTTCTCTGGCAACATACCATCTCAGGCCAGTATTATGTTGATCTTGAAGCGAAAACGGAGGAGTCAATAAAATAATAAGGAAAGGGCAAAATTATGTAAATATGTTTTGTTTTTTTGAAGAATAATAACCCAGCACAGCAGGGTTGTCTTGCAATGCAAATATTGATTTCGACATTTTTAAATCGCATTCTCCTTTACCAGATGTAACCCCAAATACTTCATTTTTAGAAGAGAAGCAGAGTTCTATCTAGTTGATCGTCCTAATTATGAATATACAAGAATTAACTTTATTATTTAATACAGGTTGTACGACTACCTATATTTAATATTTATGCATTTATTTTAATAGTAATAATTCGTAATTTAATTTAATAGTAAATAATTCAACTAGCCATATCATCTACATTTAATAATTCATTTATTTATTCTATAATTAATTTTTATATTCTATGATGCTGAATACTAATGATTGAGGACGATAATATAATCGCTACTCTGAATCAATGGTTAACACATAAAAAAATATTTTTCCCAACGAACAGACGGCAGAATCGTTCATCGCCGTTGCACTTATGATAACCACACTGTATTATCGATTTACTAATAGGTGTTTCGATTAATAATGTGGATTTTGTCGCCAAAAGAACTTTTGGTGTTTTAAGTGTTGTTTTGAAGGTCCGTGATGCATCGATCGAAATCAGTGGTAGTCCGAAGGGGTTAAGTCCGGTAGATAAGGCGGGTGGAGTAGGACATCCCATTTAACGTTTTCCAAATAGTGTTTTACAAATTTTACTATCAACCCACTAAATACACAGCAAAGCCTTATTTCCATGTATAGTACGCGCTGGTTGTGATGTTGAAGGTTGGCCTGGGTCTATCCATGATTTTTTGCGCTTTGGGTTGTCAAAATAGATCCACTTTTCATCATCTCTTCACCACCATTCACAACTCGGTGCGAAAAACGTTTTCTTCTTTGTCTGGCAAGCAAAATGTTACAAATAGTTTTTAAGCTTTCAATGTCTCTTTCCTTCAATTTATATGGAACCCATTTTCCTTCCTTCTAAATAATTCCCAATACGTATAGACATTTTGAAATCATGGATTGGGCAACATTCAATGCTTTTGTCAATTGTTTCAACGTATGAATTGAGTCGTCATCTGATATTAGTTGCAAATCTGCATCTTCAAACTTTTTCGGCTGTCCTGGACGCTCCTTGTCTCGTTCTTGTCGGGTTCCCCCTTATCAAACAGTGATCGAAAAATAAAACGTATTATCAAATTTAAAATAATTCTGATCCAAAGTAATTAAAAAAAAATCTCTCTTCTTGACTAAATTAACTTTATTTTTAAGAATTGATTTATCAACTAATTCTCTTATTTCAGTTGGTGGTATACTCGGGTATACATTTTGTACATCGAAAGAAGTTAGTTTAAATTTTGTGGGTAAATTAATCTTTTTTATTTCATTAATGAAACTATAGCAGTGGCGGCTCGTGGATTTTTAAAGTGGGAGGGCGTAGAAGAAAATAGTGCTGCTAAAGATTTTCTTTTGCCTTTCTCCTTTTTACTGTTCATGCTATTAAAACCCTATACAGGAGGTGAACCAGGAAAACATTAAAATTTTGTATTGTTTCTACTTACAAGGACATTGGAGGATGAGTTGTTGCTTGTTGCGCAGATAAAGGAATGAATAAATAAGTACTTACCGTTTCCCGAAAAGTAAACCATTCAAACAGTTTATAGTAATTGCCAATCAATAGAGTTCGAAAAAGTTCATGAGAAATTCGAAAGTTCAAAAAAATATCAAAGTTTTATGACAAAAACGTTTTTTTGTCATAAAACTTTGATATTTTTACAATAACGTTTATTGTACACATTTTTGTCGGTGAATAGCACCTTACAAAAATTAATTCATTTTATTTAAAAAGTATTCCTCAGTGTATACACCCGTGGCAAATCCCAAATCAATATCAAACGCTCCATACCCGTCAAATCAGCGTTTAATACTAATTACCGATACGCTCAGTCGCAGGGAACCTACGTCGAAATAGCATGTTTTAGAAATGAGTTAAACCCCCGAATTCTGGCAACCAACAAAACATGCAACGCCATAAAACGTCAGTAAAAGTTGCTTACTGTGATAAAGGCTGGAGGGGCGGCGCCCCAACGCCCTCCCTCACGAGCCGCCACTGGACCATAAGTATTTAGAATGGCACAATTTGGTTTAAAATTCGTATATTTATAATTAAAGGAGATGACACCAAGGTAAGCACCAGTATAACTGGATAATTATTTTGGTGCTTGAGGATTTATCAATATTATTTGATCGTTATCGTTATCGTGAAATCGTAAAAAATAGTCGAATCTCTTATTGCGTGCCTAATTCTTTTTTGAAAAGTATTTGTAGGATTAGAATTAATTCTATTAAATATTTGTGAATTAAAAAATTATTAGTTTTGAATATATAATTATCTCTAGACATCACAAAAATAAACTTATCCTTATCCGCTATTCTCATAATAATATTGTTTTCGTTGATTTTCCTATTAATCCTGTTTGCTGTAAGGTTTTCATTGCTCCGATGTTTTTCTAATTTTTCGAATGCTAGAATTTTGATTCTGTGAGCAACTCGGTGGTTTTGAGTTATGTTTGAATTGGATAAAACGGGTTCACAGTTCACTCCAAAAAGTTATCTGTTGTTGGTTACCTTTAAAATTTATATTATATTGGAAACTTCTATTAAGGGGAGAAATAGGTGTAGAGGCTTCAAAAAATTCAAACTATTCAAAAATATATTTTGCAAAGTTTAAAACAAAAATCCAAGCCGTTTAAAAGTTATAAGCGTTTGAGTGAGTGTCCCTCGGTCGAACGATTGGAGCGCGTGGCATGTAGTACGGAGCGGCCGAGCAGGTAGCCATTCATGAATGATCTGAAAGGTATTGGAAAGAAAGAACGTTAACAGATATTCTTTTGTTTCGTTTAATCTAGTAAGTTGTAATCTAGTAAGTTGTTTAAATTGATTCATTACTGCCTCAAATTTACCTTTACTCCCACTCTTATTTTCAAACGCGTTTTTCCCGAATCTACTTTTTTCGAATTTGTGTACACCTTAGCCCTACAGTTTTTGATCAATCGTTATTATAGTTTAGTTACTTAGTTATCATAGTTTCTTTATATAAATACGCTATTTTTATTACACTATTTTTTATTGCAAGAATGTGTACAAAAAATGGTTAAAAATCATCGGAAGTGAGGTTTATATAAAAGAGACACTGAAAAATTGATTTCAGATGAAAATTGTGACCTCCATCTGTGGTAAAAAAATCACGAAAAACACTAAAAATACGAAGTCCTACACCTATATCCCCCCTTAAACAACTTGTATTCGTTATTAGTCAAAGTCCAATCTCCAAAGTCCAATCTGTAAGGTTAATGAATTTATTAAAAAATTGGTGATGCGAGTACTTTGTGATATGATCAGTATTTTTGGATTATTTCTTGGATAGGAGGTTTTCCAATTTCTTCTTTTGAGTTTTTGTTAATGATATGGCACATCTGTTGCCCTCCTTGATGCTCCAAAACATCAGTTCAATGTTGTCTAGTCTATGGGTCAATTCACTATACTCGTATATCACTTTAAGAAAAACGTTTCATATATCTCTTGCAATTCTATCTTCAAGTAGACATTTCTTCAAACCTTACTGTTGTTCTTTCCTTGCCGACTCTGTTCTGTTGTTAGTTTTCAGGCTTCATATATTTTCAATAAACATCTGATTGGTAAGTAAGACTTGTTTGAATACCAGAGATTTCGTGTGCAGATCTTACTTTTTATCTCTAATTTAGAAAAAGGTTAAAATATTTGATGAATCTTCAATAATATGAGGTAACCGATACCTGATGTAAATTTATTTTAAATAAACTTGTATGTATTAACAACTGTATTAACACTCGGCCGGCCGCGGTTGTCTGGTGTGTTAGTCGCCTGCCTGGCAATCCAAAAGTAGCTGGTTCGATTCTAGCGCTCGGATGGGTGTTTTTCACTAATTCTTGAGTCCGTGTTACTTCTTAACCCCACACACATACCCTTATATACACTTACATACACACACACACGCCCACATATATCCACACCTAAATATCTGTGATTGTTTCTAGGCAAGAGTGAAAATCCGACAACGAATTACCCCTCAGTCACGCCAGGTAAAGGCTGGGTAAGGCCAGATGCCTTCTGAGAAGTGTTCTACGTTGGTTTCTCGCCAGTCGGTAGGCTTTCTGATAGACTTAAGGGTAGGCACATAACCAAGGGTTGATAGCCTGAGGGGGGTGCTGGCCTGGGTTTGTCGGTAGCTGATGACTGTGATTCAGAACCCACGTTAAGTTGTAGGTCCAGTCGCTAAATAGCCTTAGATGCTGATGCGCCTCTAACCGTAAATCCTTCATTGTATTAACACTCAGTGCCTTTTTCAAATACAAACTATATTAAACTGACGGTAAGAATAGTAGTTACAATCTAAACTGTCCATAGACCTAATATATATTTGTAACATAAAATATTTGAATGAAAATAAACTTATTTCAAACATTCCACATGTTTTCAGCCAATCAGAATGAGTAGTTAATAGGAACAATTTTTTTCCAAAGACATCGGTGACTCGTCATCGACACACTTACTATAACCACACTGTATTATTGTTTCAAATATTCCAGATGTATTCAGTTGGTCAAAATCAGTGGATAATAGGAACAAAAATACATTTTTCCAAAGACTTCGGCGCCTTTGGTCATCGACACACTTATGATAACTAAACTGTATTACCGTTTTATGATATGTTAAAAATATGCTTTCAAATGATCAAATGTTTTCTTGTATATTATAAAGAAAATACATCGTGGTGTTAATGATAAATAGGTAAATATTCATTTTAGACAGACATATTATATTCGTATAAATATTGAGACATATTTCGATGTGTTTATAATTTTATATTTTACTTTGAATAGCATTAATATATTGGACGCATTTTTTATTGACTGATTTAGATGACCACTTATAACTATCTAGTTATGGTGATACACATCTATGCTAGACATATTTATGCTGAGCTTAGATCAAAATTATCAGATGAAAAAAATAATATTAATATACGCTTTAAAAACCCTTAATTTTGTAAGTCTTTGTTAAATTGCTCAAATAAATAAAAACCATAATAAAGAATTATCTTTTTTCAGCAATTTTTTGCTACATTAAGTTTATTCGAAAAATTGTTGAGTCGGGCAAAGACCTCTCCTCAAATACAATTCTTACTACTCCGCCAGACTGTACATTTGGATTAAAAGTTTTTTGAGGATTACAAAGACGGTTACGCATAAAATTTTCTTCGCTATACGAGTGACAGATTTTGCGCCTGTTTTGTTTTTGTCCTAGCTGCTCGCGACACAAGTTGGAATGGAGCTTAACAAAGTTAAAACCAGTGAATATCTCAGTGGATATTAATTTTAGAGTGATGTTACATATAAGGCACTTCATTTGAAATTTTATCCATTTGTTGTTATGTTTATGGTGAAAAAACATATATTATACACCACGATGCTAAATACATATCATTAGCATGTTAAGATTGATTAAACCTAATATATGGTCATATAAAATTATCAGTTACAGTGTACTTAATGTTTTAATTCATGTGCACGTAAAAGAGCAATTAAAAGAAAATGCCATAATAAAACCCTACATTGACAAATAGAAGTGGCAATTATTGAAAAATTTATTTGTATAGATATCCAATATACGAATCAAAAAAGTTTCTGATCACACCCAAATAATGAACAAATTATTAAAGAATTTAAGCAATAAACTATTAGCATGGTTAGCAACCTTATTCAAAACTTGCTTGAGATTAGAATAGTTTCCTCAAACATATAAATACTCCAGTATTCTATTGTTCGTTAATTGGGATAAAGCGTACACACTAATCACAGTATCAGACCAATTAGTCTTATGTGCATCTTCTCGAGAAAATCTACTAATCTACGTAAGACTAACTAAAACAGTGCAATCAAATAAGGCAATTTAATGTAGTCAGCCAATTCATCTATCTTGGGGCTTTAATATCGAACAAAGGCAGTAAGACTGAGATTGGATGAGATCAAATGTTGCAAAATGTCAAGAAATATAATGCCTAATTTGCAGAAGTTCTGGAGAGATAGGGACATAACACAGTACACAAAGAAGTATATAGTAAAAACCTTACTTTTTCCAGAATTGTTTTCTTCCGCTGAAACATGAACCATTAAAAAACAACCCCCAAGCGTATTGGTTCGTTTGAACTTTGGTGCTGAAGCGGGGTCCTTCGCATTCCATGGACTGCCAGACGAACAATCGTATCCGTTATTCAAGAAATTGATGAACCCATAAACCAATCTCAAATTGTTCACGAACGAATGCTAAGATTGTTTATTATATATGCATATATATATATATATATATATATATATATATATATATATATATATATATATATATATATATATATATATATATATATATATATATATAAATCATCATCATCATCATCATCATCAAACCATATCAATCCACTGAAGGATAAAGGCCTCTTCAGCATGCTTCCAACTCTCGCAGTCCCGACCTCTCCTCTGCCATTCGGGCCCAATATACTTAATAATGTCATCAGTCCATCGTGTTTTCGGTCTTCTCCGTGGACATGGCCTCGCTACATGGCCTGCCCACTTCCATTTCAATTGCTTTATTCTTCCAATGATGTCACTCACTTTCGTTTGCTGTCTGATCCATGTGCAGGTCTTTCTATCCCGTCTAGTAATGCCAAGCATACATCTTTCCATTCCCCTCTGTGCTACTCGAAGTTTTTGAACTGACTGTGATGTGAGAGTCCAGGTCTCACTTCCATATGTCTTAAAGGGCAGGACACACTGATCAAAGACTTTTCTTTTCAGGCAAAGTGTTAGTTTGCTCTTAAACCCTATGTTGAGCCTGCCAAATGCCTACCAGCCACATTTAACGCTTCGTTCCACCTCCCGGACTGTATCTCCTTCCATTGAAACCCTCTGCCCAAGATATATATATAATGGTCCACAACTTCCAAATCCATTCCTAAAATAAAAATTCTTTTGTCCTTAGCAAACTTATTGAACATGACCTGATTCTTCTTCTGGTTTATTTTCAAGCCAAATGGTTCCCCAGCCCTTTGCAGCTCTTGTACGTGTCTTTGCAGCTCGTCTGGGTCTTGTGAAAGAAGAACGATATTATCTGCGAATCTAAGATGACTTAAGTATGCCCCATTAATTCTTATTCCATCCTGTTCCCAATCCAGATTACGGAACACTTCCTCCAGGCAGGCTGAGAAAAGAAGAGGCGATATAGCGTCACCCTGCCATACGCCCCGCTCTACATTTATTCCAAACTCAAGATCGTCGAGGTGGACTGCCGATGTAGCTTCATCATATATCGATCTTAATAGATTTACATAGGCTTTCTCTGCACCTTGATTAAGCAATGCATCCATTATGGCCCGCTTTGAGATTGAATCAAATGCTTTTTCATAATCGATAAAAGCCAATCACAGTGGCATAGTGTATTCGTGTATGACCTGCTGTAGGACCTGGATGTGATTCATTGTGCTGAATCCACTTCTGCAAGAACTGTTAATCGATTATTGGGCTCTGTGAAATACGAAGAAAGGGCGAAGAGATATATATATATATATATATATATATATATATATATATATATATATATATATATATATATATATATATATATATTTATATATATATATATATATATATATATATATATATATATATATATATATATATATATATATATATATATATATATATATATATATATATATATATATATATATATATATATATATATATATATATATATATATAAATATACCAAACCTATATCTGGAACTCTAAGACCGCCGACCCTCTTGTTTACGCAGTGTGCGTTTTTCGATCTCAATTGCTTCACGAATTATGGGGAGTTTGTAGGAATATATAGGTGCAATTACTTTGGCCTTGTCGAAATCTATTTTGTGACTCATTTAATGATGATGTTCTGTTAAAGTCGAGGAGTGTCTATTAGTTTGACCGATATATGATTGGGAGCAGCCAGAACAAGGAATCTCATAGAAACCATGTGAGTCTTGTGGAATATTTTCCTTCACTGGCCTGAGGAAACTGGATATATTTCTTTCTGTTGTAAATATCGTTCGTTTCGATATTACGGGATCTCAATACGTGGCAAATTTTATCAGTAACTCCCTTGATGTATGGCAGAGGAACTTTGGAATTTTGGGACAATTCTCTAGTAGATTCGTTGGTATGACCAGTTGCTTGAATTTTATTAATATGCCTTTTTAATTGACACATATCATAGCCGTTTGGAATTAGTGACGTTTTTAATGAATTAAGTTCTGTTTGCCTATGTTCCCTATCCGACAATCTTAGTGATCTCGTGACTAAAGTTTTGACTAGCGAATTTAATTGGGATGGATGATGATGTGAGTTCGCATTTAGATAACAGTTTGTGTGGGTGGGTGTACGATAGACAGAATAGAAGAAGCTTTGGCCTGGCCTTTTTGATATTAGAACGTCAAGAAAAGGGAGAGCAGAAATGTTTTCAGTCTCCATTGTAAATTGGACCTGGGGATATATAATGTTCAAATGCGAAAGGAACAGATTTAAAGATTGTAGTGCCGTGCACCCAAATGACGATGGTGTCATCTACATATCAGAACCAGCAAGTAGGTTTCAACGGACTGGTGTTAATGGCTTGAGTTTCAAAGTGTTCCATAAAAATATTGGCAATGACGGGCGAAAAAGGGGAGGCCATAGGAGCTCCACGAATTTCTTTAAATAATTTATTTTTGAAAATGTTATATGTATTGGACATTTTTGAGATACGGGAAGATTTCTCGCGAGGTATTATAGCCTTTTTATCATCTGAAGAAAGATTAGAATTATTGATGACAGAACGCGTTTTCTTCTCAGGATATGTTATAGGGTCGTTAGGAATTTGCTTATAGTCTGCACTCTCCAATAGATCAGACATATTAATTGACATATTAATAGTCAACAGTATTAAGTGTGACCGTGGCATTTTTATTGTTGGCTGGAAGACTTGTTACGTCTGAATTTCTGCGTAACTCAAGTAAGGCACGTTGTTCGTCCGACGGAAGATTAGATCTCGGAGGTTTGGAACGACCAAGGATTCTGGATAAAGCATCTTCCGTTTGGAAATTAATTTTCTCTACTGGGAGTAGTCACGGTTAAATCTACCGAAAGCATAGCAATAAATAATAATAATAATAATAATAATAATAATAGATTTAAATTCAATATGGTTCCCGATTCTAAAGAATACAATTAAAAACATTGAAAAAATTCAATAAACAACCACAATCACACGGTAAAGCTACCTCACCTATATATATATTTTTTGGTAGTATATCACTATTATTAAAAACTAATTGTCAATGTAAGTATCATTGACATACACAAAAAAAGATATTTACTTTCTATCTTTTCATAATTTATAGAAATTAATATACTTTATTTTTAGATTCGTTTTGAAAACGGGAGGAGAAAACTTCCCGAAACGTTAACGTTAAAAGTTTGTATATTTTTTAGAAAATTTATATATTTTTAAAATTTTGTTCGTTTATTACAAAAAAGGCCAATTTATTTCAAAAAAAAATCACTGAGAAATTTGTCTCCGATTGGTTTTTTGTTTTTACCCAGTGATTCTTTATTTACATAAGAACAAATATTTTTGATATTTTTTGAGTTTTACATCGTGGTGAAAATCCCAAATAAAGAAAAAAATATATAAACACTCCACAATCATTCAGACATTACTTAATTTCATACTTCCCTTTCAAAATAATTCCATATTCATCTCTTATGACGCTTATGTTAGTTCTTGCATTGCGGTTTTTTTGAATGTTATTGTTTATTATTTTCCAAGCAGTTTTTGACTTGTTCTCCGATTTAAAATATTTTTTTACATTATAAAGCAGTTTAGCCCTTCTTATAACCTTTCTATAAATTCTTTTGTACACTCTATAATGTGTAGCATCTTGTTCGGCTCAGGATAATAGTTTCGTTCGATACAATTCTTTTAAAGTAATAGATGATATTCTGATACCTCTTGTCAACCAAGGTTTAAATTGATCCTCGTTGGATATTCTTGCTTTTCTAAGGGGAAAGCACATATCAATGTAATACTCCAAACAATGTGATAATGAATCAAATTCCCGATCCATACTCTCAACCTGAAATACATCATGCCAATCTTCCCCGCTCAGATACAGCTGAAGTAGTTTCATATTAGTTTCACTATAATGTATTTTAAATTTTGTTATTTCATGCAGACTTGATGTAATTGGAATTTTGTATCAACTGAGCCGAATGATCAGATAGACAATTACTCCAAATACTTTTTTGTTTTTACCCAGTGATTCTTTATTTATATAAGAACAGATATTTTTGACATTTTTTGAGATTTAGATCGTGGCGAAAAACCCAACTATAGCAAAAAAATATATGAACACACCACAATCATTCAGACATCACGTACTTCTTGATTTTTCGTTAGTCTTCCGCGTTAGACTTCCTGCTGTGATAGTTTCTCCCTTGATAATTTTTTCTAGCTCCCTTTTTATGGTATGTTTGAATTGCTCAAATTCCCTTTTAAACCCATCAGCCCAATTAACATTTTCGACACAACCACAGCAAAACCATTTAAGACCTGATAAAATCTTTATTATTTCCAGATTAGACGTGTTGATATAAACACACTCAGAATGAAAATTCTGTTTACAGATACCCTCACATTGAATTGTGTCAGACTTATTTATTTTAATTATTTTTCCACATTTACCACATTCATCTGCCAGTATAAATAATTATTTCCGGCCGACGCGTTTATATCGTAGACTGTTTGTTCGATCAAAGTCCCTTCTCCTATCACTGAAATAGAATATTTCGGCAAAACATTCTTGGAATTGCGTTTTTGGAAGATTTTAATTGTTACTATCTTACTTCACTATGATCGGAAACACTATGCAATTGTACACACTCGCACAACTGAAATTAAATTCCACTAAAACCTGCTTAAATCCGCTTATTCTTAAGAGCACACATAAAATAAGTCTTGATGCCATAGACCTATTATGACTCTAAGATGGAATAAACATACTGTAGAAAAAAAAATCTCACTTCTAAAAGTTATAAATAATTATTATTGTTGCATAATACTTGTGCGTAATACTGTGTGGCGTAATTCTACACATTAAAAATTAAACAAAATAGACCAATGCGAGACACGTTATAATATGATTCGATCATGAAGATATCATGCAAATATTAGTGTAATAATTAGAGTTTGTAATTCTATAATTGACATCTAGTGTAACTAGATAGGATCTGCGGGAGATGGGAATAATAGCCTGGAAAAGGAAAACTAGAAATAGAAAAAAGTGGGCAAGAATAACGGAAGAGACAAAAAACAACAAAACGAATGATGGAATCTCTCTATAAGTATATTATAGGGATTAAGGAAATAGATGACCACCGTGCCATGTAAAAAAAAATAATTTTGGAAACCCCTAGAGGAGGCGAAGAAGAAATAGATAGGTACTTTGTGTCTCATTTACTATTTGCTACAGGAGAACAAAGTTAATTTGATATTAGTGTACGTGCAATTTTTTAAACTGCCCAATATTTTATTAAACTTTACACTTTCTTAAAGGCTTCAATCCTCAAAAACTAATTTTCACTTCACTTTTAAAAACCAACTTCTTAGAAGAAAAATGTACAAGTCTAAATACGTTCATGTATTCGAAGGAGGTTCCACACGTAGAAATACATACAATATTCAAAACAAGTAACGGCCTTTCAAAAGATTTTTCCAGGTGTTTTATAAAACGGATCAGAATTGCGGCCGCAGTGGCATTAATCTTCGGATTATCTTAGTAATGGGTTTCTTCCATTAAAATTTTAATTTTCATGGGGTTGAATTTATATTTTTAGAGTACAGTCCTGAATATATCCTCAAGATTCAGGTTGAAAAAACTTTTCGGAAACATCTGATTTAGTAAAAAAACTTTTAGATTGTATTGCTTTCTAGTAAATGAAAATACATCAGAAATGTTTATTGAAAGACTGACATCTAATTTACGCTTTATTATATGTTACACTGCTACAGTGTTAGCTGCGTTTAATATAAATATAATGAAATGAGAATTAGAAAGTCATTCATTAAACACTAAAATAACTATAGGAATGGCCATTAAGTTCGGCCATTGTTACTATATAATTCTTATTATGAGTGTATCCTACAAAATAAGAGAGAGTACAGTCCTTTTTAGAGTACAGTCCTGAATATATCCTCAAGATTCAGGTTGAAAAAACTTTTCGGAAACATCTGATTTAGTAAAAAAACTTTTAGATTGTATTGCTTTCTAGTAAATGAAAATACATCAGAAATGTTTATTGAAAGACTGACATCTAATTTACGCTTTATTATATGTTACACTGCTACAGTGTTAGCTGCGTTTAATATAAATATAATGAAATGAGAATTAGAAAGTCATTCATTAAACACTAAAATAACTATAGGAATGGCCATTAAGTTCGGCCATTGTTACTATATAATTCTTATTATGAGTGTATCCTACAAAATAAACTGACCTTCGAAGGAATATTGGAAATAATTCTTTTGGCAAAAACTCAGGTATTTATTGTTGAATTAACCTAACCCCTGGGAATACAGTTTGTGATAACTTCTTTAAAAGAAAAGGTATTTTAAACCTTTACTATCCTCAATTTGTTATATTTAATACAAATACAATATTTGATGCTTTTGAAAGCGAATAGAATACTGAAATTTCGATTTCAAATGAAAAATGTCTTTTTTAATTTGGACACAAAAATAGTTCTAGAGCAAGCATAAAACATTTTTTTTATTTTTAATTTATTTTGTTAATTTCCACATGTGGTCTGTTACATTATACTTTTATAGAATTTGCCTATATGACTATAATTACCCAGAGTAACTGTTTTCTGACTCACAAAATAAATTTAAAGTTGTGCTAAATTTGTATCAACACGGATAGTACGTATAATAGAGTTTGATAATTATTTATCGATTTCATTTTAAATAGTCATGTACTGCCAAAATATTCTAAACCAAGGCTTCATCGGATAAGGCTTGGGATTTTGAAATTTCAAAGTTTTGGAGGATATTTAATAGATAAGAATTTGTAGTAGAACTGATTTTAAAAGAAGATTAAAAACGAGTTTTGTATGCTTAATCTTTAAACAATGATTTAAAGTGAATTTCGTAATATATCATTATGACTAGCAAAATGCTGAATCTAGATACAGGATGGGACAAGTGTCATGCTACCGTTTTAAATATTTATAGTGTTTTAAAAGAAGCAAGATAGATTTTTTTATAGGTTTATTTCTTTTCCAAAAGTTGTGTTAATCCATTTTTGAAAATTATGTCCATTAAACTGATTAACAAAATTAAAGAAATAAAGCTGGAGGAGGGAGAATTTAGTATATTTTCATGTTTGCATCATTGTATCCAAGTGGTTTTAGAAACCAATAACATTAAATAAGAACTGATTCATGAATATATTCGACTCACCAAAGTATGTATGCATCAAAATTATTTCCAATTTAATAGTGAATTTTTCGAACAAGAAGGTTCGCCGATAGGTAATCCGATATCTCCTTTCGTTGCTAATTTATTAGCAAATTATGCAGCTGCGGGATTATTTCCCTGATATATGGTTCCATCCAGCTATGTGGATGACATGTGTATTTGCAGTTTTTAACACGAATAAAAAATCAATTGAACATTTCCTCTTGAAATTAAACAGCAGAATTTCATTGATCAAATTTGCACGTGAAATTGAAAATAATTGCGAGTTATATTATTAGATAGATTCTCAATAATGCATGTCACTGCAAACAGCACAAAATGGCAAATACCAATAGTTTTTCTGAAAATGTAGTAGATTCAATAATTAGACGTTTAGAAAGATGATTCTGGAAACTATCTTTAAGGAAGAAAAAAAAACCACTAAAATTTACTTCAATTTTATACGAACCCAATCAATTCATTAGATTTTTGCACTAATATAAAATGAATATTCAAATCCAATAACAAGTTATAACAGTTATAGGGTAATCCTAAGGAAAAACTTTTAAAGAATGAAAGAATGAATATGTGAAATAAAACGAAATGATTCTAATCAAAAATATGTTGGCCAAACAAGAAGAACGATACAAATACGGTTCAAGAAACATATGACTCGACCAAAATATAACAGACCAAATAGAGCGGCAGTTACCCAACATATATATGAAACTAACCATAATATTAATGTACGTAACTTGCTTAGATATAATAGATAAACGGTTGTTAAATAGGCATAAAAGCATCGAAATAACAAAATATAATATGAGTTACTATATTTAAGCATAAAGAGCCAGAACCATAATATCTTATGTTTGCTTTTGACACACACCAGTAATTTTCTAGGCTTCAGTGAATGATACGGTTCACTAAAACAAGGAAATTATAAATTGTTTAAAAAATTGGTTCAGCATCAATATTTAGAATATTGGAACCTTCGGTGTTAACTCAAAGAAAACAAAGTAAAGAAGAGATTTACTAACTCGAAGAGATTTACCTCTAAACACCAAATTACTTTTGAAAACTTCTCGACGCGGTTTTCGCTAATTATGTTAGCATCTTCTGGAAAAGATTTAAACTTAGACAATTAATCTCAGATTAAATCATCTCTTTATCGTGGGTTACAATCCATGGTTACAGGCAACGGATAACTTCGATCAGCATCCCCTGGTTTCATAAGGCGATTGCTTACCAGGTTTATGCTAAACGTACCGAACCGTAAGTCTCTCAAGAAGCCTATCGACTGGAGAGAGACCAATGTAGAACACCTCTCAGAATACCTCTTGCCTATTGAAATACAATACGCAAACCTAACCTCATTCCATCCCGAGTAGTCATAGAGTGTAGACGTGCTTTTCTGTGCTCCGTCCTACTATGTGTTGGCTATCTAACCTAGAGCTGACGTCACCTGGTGACGTCATTAATGGTTTTTCTTAAGAATTTTGGTTTATTCTTCCTGGAATTAATCAAATTCCACAGTTTTTAGTGCGGTTTCGCTTCAATGCGAACGAGTGCAATGATCTGTGCTGGTTTTGCAGTAATAGCAGGGATACCGCAACTGTACACTGTCAGTAACCTCGACGATTCCTGGAGGTAATCGCCAGCCTTCAGGCTGAGCTTGAACAGGCACACAAAGTAAACCATGGTCTAAATGAGACCATTTTCTAACTTAAGGAATTGATAAAGGAATTAAAGGGCCAGGTAGATTCACTGGTCGCTAAAATCGACAATCTAGAAACGGGCAGGGAGACCACCCGCACCAATACAGACGAATGTATGGGTATGTCGGTATGACAAAGAAAATGCATCGTGCACTCAACCCACTGAGATCATAGAAAAACAAGTTGCCACCCCAAAGATGACTGTCCCGAAGGCAGTTAAAATGGTGGCAGATGACGAGATGACAGAAGGAGAAATAATTTCCATCGCTAGCGGACAATTCCGACTCCAAAGGGGTTCCACGATTAAAAAAGGGAAAATCCACAAGAGGCAACGAGACTCGTCGGACAAAGAACGTTCAATAGAACAAACGCCAAGAAAAAAGACCGCCGGAGTGGCTGGTCCGAGTAGCGTTAAACCTGTCCCAAATATCGCGACTAAAACCGCGAATAATCCATCAACCAAGGCCGAGAAAGTACCTCCGATGGGCATCCGGTTCAAAACAAATTACATGAAGGTAATGACTTTCATCAACACTAATCAGATTAAAACAGACAAGGCGCTGAACCGCCCCGAGGGGGTGAAAATTCAGCCCAAGAAACCCAACAACTACCGCCAGCTCACGGCGTACTTAGAGAAAGAGAAGATACCGTACCATACTGTACACCATACGTGCTGTACTAAAAGTAGGAAACAACTTCACGTGCTGATTCGCAACATAATTGAAACTGTTGAATAATTGAAACGAACTCACGGAGTTGGGTTTCCACCCCTCCAGAGTGCAGAGGTGGAAGGCTAAAGGCGGGAGACCACTCGCAATAGTCAATGTAATATTGCCTAAAGAAGAACAAGTAATATTTAACGTCAAGAACCTTCTCTACCAAAAGATAAAGGTGGAGAACGTGAAAGTCAACGGAGAGACCTCACAGTGCTACAACTGCCAGGTCTATGGGCACTTGGCCAAGAAATTCCACACGCCCACCAAGTCTATTAAGTGCTCGGGCAACCATGCCTCAAGAAAGTGCAAAAACCCAAAGAATACGGTCGCAAAATGCGCCAACTGCAGTGGCTCTTACCCCGCAAATTCAAAGGTGTGCCCGAAAAGACCACCAAACAAGAAGGAGGGGAATACAGTACCCGAAAAAAACACCAAACCGCCCCCAACATTCGTATGGGGCACGAAAAACAACAGGAAGACGACGGCTCCAGTGCCAGCTCCAAGAAACAAGGTTACTTCCCAACAGGAAGCACCCAAACTCCAGCTCCCTGATTTTGCTCAGGAGATGGAGCAAATGATGCAGCAGATGGCTGCTATAGTACAGAAGCATATAGATACTGAGCTAGCCATGTTCCGGGCTAGTAATGAGTAATAAAAACTCATTCAACGTCCTTACTGGAAATACCAACTCTCTAGCTGGCAAAAAACTTAAACTGACCGCATTTCTAGAAGATCACGGCGTCGATGTGGCCCTGATTCAGGAGACTTTCCTCAAACCAAGCGAACGCTTTGGAATAAGGAACTTGTACTTCTACAGGGAGGACAGACTGGGCGGAGCGGGCGGCGGCCTGATGATCCTCGTCAAGAGGAGCATCAGGCACAACCTCCTTTCTCCGACCGGCCTTACTTCCTCAGGGGCCATGTCGGTGCAAGTGACTCTAGATGGAAATCTTGTCAACCTATCTTCAGGTACCAGAGAAGCTGTAAAGACTTCGATTTAGGGGAAGTCGACAGTTTCCTGACTAACAACACTCCATTCATCATTGGAGGAGATTTCAATGCACATAACCAAAGGTGGGGCTCCAGCTGGACAAATAAGAGAGGTACTGACCTGTTGTCTATGGCGGATAGATACGTTTCCAGAGCTTCTTAGATTTCTTCATCTTAAGAAATCTCACCAATCGAGTCGCAGTTCAGGTTGTTCACAAACTTACTTCTGACCACTTCCCGGTACTGCTTAACATCGGTACAGCGGTGGACTGTCTTCCACCGAAACAAGTTACAAACATCTGTTGGAGCAAATTCCAACAGTATTTGCAGAACAGCGGACCCAACCCGCGCATCGGTAGCATTCAGCAGCTCGACGACGCAGTCGACAAATTAACCCAGGACATATTAGAAGCCACCAAGGTGGCGACTACATCCCGTCCAGAGTCTTCTCGGCCCACCTTGGACATTCCGCTCGAGGTAAAAGAGAAGATTCGTCCGAAAAACAGATTGTACCGACGCTATCACTCATCTGGTGACCCTGAGCTCGGGCGTCGTACAAACGAAGCCAAAAGAGGGTCCCAACAGCCTCTCAAATAGTTCAGAGACAACAGATGGGATGATTTCCTTGCGTCAATCGAAATGGCCGACGGATAGCTTTGGAAAACGGCCAAATTCCTGGGGGGTAAGGTGAGAGCACCGATTGCCCCCCTGAGGACGGGTGCAATGAACGCCGTCAGCAAGGATGAAAAAGCGGAGCTCTTCACCACGACCTACCAACGACAGATGACCTTCTCCTCGATCTTCAGTCGAGAAGAAGAACAAAGTTGATAAATTCAAGCAAGAAATCCTTTCATATCAAGGAACCCCCAACCCAGGCTACTTGATCAGCTAGATAGTTTCACCGAAGATAATATACAGTATTATCCGAGGTATCAAAGTTAGAAAAGCCCCCGGACGCGACCGCATCTCGCCGATGCAGCTGAAGAGGCTACCGAATAAGCAAATAGCTCAGTTGACTAATATCTTCAACGCTATGTACAGACACTTCCCGGCATCGTGGAAGCACGCCCAAATAATAGTAATCCCCAAAAAAGGAAAAAATCCTCACAAACCAAGCAGCTACAGGCCAATCAGCTTGCTTAGCGCTCTCGGCAAGGTCGCTGAAAGAGCAATATTACACGCTCTGAACGACGTCCTTGTAGAGAAGAAGATTATGCCGGACGAACAGTTTGGTTTCCGCAGGGGTCACGCCGCTGTCCATCAGTCGGCGAGACTGGCTGTGGAGATCAGACAGGGTTTCGACAGAAAGCGCCACAAGGGAGCTGTCTTTTTAGACCTCTCGCAAGCATTTGACAAAGTCTGACATCTCGGACTCATAGTAAAGATGCTCAGATTAGGAATACCAACTGACCTAGTCAAATTATTGGCATCATTTCTGACTGGACGCACTTTCCAAGTGCTCATCGATGATTCAGCGAATCGAAGCGGGTATACCACAAGGGTCACCACTTCCCCCCGTAATATTCAATGTCTACATGGTGGACTTTCCTAAGATCCCGCATGTAAAGACAGCTTTTTATGCTGACGACACGGCTTTCTATACGTCAGCCTACAGATCTGCGGTGATAACATCCAGGCTCCAGAGGCAGACGTTGAAAGCCAGGAGATGGTTGACCGAATGTAGACTCTCAATCAACCGCAGCAAAACCCAGGCCGTTTTCTTCACAAGAAGACAACCCATAATACCACAGTCAATCAGAATTGACGGTGCCCCCATAAAGTGGGCCAAATCGGCACACTATCTCGACCTTGAGTATGACAAGGCCTTGACGTGGACGTCGCATATTAAAAATGTGAAAGGAAAAGCGTACGGAATGCTCCGCACGTTATATCCCCTAATCAACAGAAGAAGTAAGCTTTTACTGAACAACCAGATAACCCTGTATAAAACCTTGGTCCGGTCAGTCCTTATATATGGACACCAGGCTTGGTTTCCTTATCTAGCAATCACTTCGATTAAAAGACTTCAGTCTTTCCAAACCCGTGCGCGTCGCACAATAATCAATGCCGCTTGATTTGTATGGAATGTATAAATCCATAAGGAGATTGACACTCCAACACTTCGAAAATTCCTGTCCAGCATAATGGACAAATTCCTAGCGACGGCGTCCTTATCGGACAATCCGCTAATAAGAGCCACGGCAGCTTCATTGCCGGCCGTTGCCCCAGAATGACCCTTCTCTTCGGTCATCACATCCTTGCCCAAAGAACGGCAACTAAACCACGCTGGATAAGCGACTATGCCGTGACATCCGGTACAAAAACAACAGAATACAAGTCAGGGCCTTCGGGTCAACTTAACCTCCAGGAAAGTAGTAGTAGTAGTAGTAAGTCTAGCCTCTATTCGGAGGGTCACCCATCCAAGTACTAACCACAACAAGCGTCGCTGCATTTCTATCTCCAAATCGTCACCCGATAATATTTACAAAAAATATTAAAAAATAAGTTGTAAGTCAACAAAAGTTAGTAAATAAAAGATTTTTTTGGATTTTATTATAAAAGCAAGGATATAAGAACGGACTTCAAGGGTTTAATTTAAACTTAAAACGATACTGGGAAATAACATTTTAGAAAATGAACAGAAAAAATAGGTTTTTAAAACAGAATATAAATGAACCAGAAGTTATTATTTGAAACAGTCATTATCATAAAACATTGATATTTTATATTGACGGAATTGTAATATCCGATATAGACATCTTTTGTTGGATGTGCCTTTGTTTTCTTTTTAAATTTAATGTTTTTTAAATGTATTAGAATAAATTCAATATTTACACAATAATTATTGTTAAATTATTTTACATTGAATTTAGTTTGTTATATAGTCTACGAATAAATAGTTAGAATAAATATTACCCTATATAATATAAATATTAAACAAACATAAATAAATTTTAGTATCATTAAAAAAAGGATTATATCATCACTCAATCAAAAAAAACACTAAATATATAATCATGCATTATTTTTTTAATTTTAAATAATATAAACTGTTTTATATTATTCAATAACTTTTTTGTTAATTTTTTGTCCATAATAGTATTAAAAACATCATCTTTGAAAACGAATGTACCAACGCTGATAGCTGCAGTGTATATACTAAACAGTTCAACCTGTATGGTTTTGTGATTGAAACTTTCTTAGTTTTTTTTACCCCTTATACTTCAATATTGGTTACGCATCTATTAACATAACATCTTCTGGTTCTTAAAAATCATCATGAAAAAACTACAGCTTTGACACTTTTGAGTCTTTAGGCTGTTTTGAAATATTTAACTAATTATAAATAATTAGTTATTTTAAATAAACGTAAATAATTTTAACCCTTTTCACCTCTGACTTTGTACTGACTGACAGAAATATGTACGTACATATTTAATTTATTTCAAATTTAGCGAGATAAGATTTCTGCAATCTACTCTGTTATTATGTGGTTTTAGTTAATAGATTCCAATAACTATTATTTTTATAAAATTAAGTTTAGAAGCTTTTATGGTTTGATGTTAATTATACCGTTTTCAACCGAACAAAAATACATGCTTATTATGCATCCCGACTCCATTTAATAAAGGGCTTTAAGGAAAGTATTACTTTTTTGGTTTTCATGGATTCTTTCCAAATAAAATACTGATAGTAATTGAGTATTCTCAACCGTAATAGATAGAGAAAGATATAGAGAAAAATTTCTCTATACAGAGAAAAATTTCCCTATACAGAGAATCAACAGTCCGGATGTAACTTAAAATTGAAACGTGAGTGTGTGATCCATACGTTGGTTTACCTAGTCAAAAACTAGATGTCCAAGGAAATAATGTATTATAAAGGGTGGCCCAAATTAAACGCCGGATTTAAGTTTCGTTTAAATTCTTCGTTAAAATTTGAATGTTTTGTTTTGAGGTTGGTAACTCCGATACTTTAGCGCTTATTATTTATGCTTATTTCTATTAGAAAATATTGAAAGCTATATATATTGAAAGCAAAATACCATATTTTATTTCCGTTCCGTTTCTTTCCTTTAACTCATTGTCTTGGTTCACCTCCAGTGTAGAGTTTCAATAACATGAAAAGCAAAAAGAAGGAAAGAGAAAGCAAAAAAAAAACTTCAGCAGCACTATTTTCTTCTTCGCCCTCCCACTTTAAAAACCAACGAGCCTTCACCGAACAGTGGGACACAGTCCTGTGAAAATATTACCATGATTATTAAAAGAATCTTTGAGGATCGAAGAACATCGTGCATCGTGCAAGCTCTCCTTGTGAATTCTAACTTAAGACCTTCAGCTTCATTTTTATAAAACTAAACTGACAAAAAACTGGCACTACTGGCACTACTGGCACTGGCGGTAGTGTACAAGTTCATATATGAGCAACATGAAGAAAAATTTCAATTTGGTGAAAAATTATTTTCAACTCTGATGTTTCGGAAACAAACAAAATTGTCGCTTTTGGACTCAAAATCCTTGCATGATTCTTGAAAAGCAAATGCACTGCAAATAAATCACTAGAACATGCGGTAACTGCGTTAATGGCGATCGTTACCCTTACATAAACATGCAGTTCTTTCCGTATCAACTAGACGATATGGACTTTGAACAAATGTCCCAGAAAGACAGCACTACCACAAACTAGATAGCACAGCACTAGATACATAATATTACGAAATTCTGACATCAATTTACTAGCAAGATATTGAGGTTTAATACTTTATGAATTCTTTTTGTGCGATTCTCTGAAATCCATAGCCTATGCCAGCAATGCAGAGGCAGTCGTATTTCATTACTTTTAATGCAAGTTTTGTAATTATATGCTCAATAAAAAGCTAATAATAAAATCAATAAAAAAAGTTTCATTTCCATTTAAAATGGTGTTCAATATGGACCACCCAATATCATAAAAGTTTTCTTGAAAATCTCATAAATTCAAATAAAGAAATAGAATAATTCATTTTAAATAATACCGACAGATATATGCTATTTTGATCTGATAGTGCGATATAAATATCAATGCAAATGGTGAATTTGATCAAAATGAAAAAGTTTTAAACTAAATTAAAGCCAATGTATTTATTTTTCATGATATTGTATTTTATATAATATTATATTTAAATTCGAACATAATAAATATCAATAGTAAATTAATTACATAGAAAAATTTACAAAGCATTTACAAAACCTGAAAAATACATATAATAGAGTTAAATAAAAACGTCGTTGAATTTGTAGCTATGGCAAATACCATCAAAATGTATGAATAAGAATATGATATAGGTATTTACACATACCTCACTAAGAGGTTAAACGATTTTTTTGTGATAATTGTAAGATAAGATTTAATGACAGGACTTATGGATTTTGAATGCATATCGAAACCCTGTTTGTTAGAATGCTTCGCTTTCGCTTTCGCGTTCGCTTTCGCTTTCGCTTTCGCTTTCGCTTTCTTCGCCACTAACAAAGCACAAATATTTCCTCTGTTTCTGTTATATTAGCTTAAATGAAAGTTTTAAGCTCATTTATTATTATTGATTTATTGGTATAAATATTCCCTATAACGTTGTCCCAAAAGAAAAAGTCTAAAGGTATCAAATCACTGAATTTTGGTATGCAATTTATGCATCCATTACTTGAAATGACATGATCTCTCTATTTCGTATCGTTAGTCTGTTTTAAATGAGTATTTTTTAATGTGACATGTAGGCAGGTTTCTGTTCGTACGGTAAAAGTAACATGCATTGATTTGTCTTAATTGACATTAACCATTTTTTGAAAGATTTTAAGTTCATTTTTAAAAATCTGGTAGTCCAACGGCATGTAATGCCAGTACAGCAGTATCATCGAAGGATACTGCAACTGTAATAAATCTTCTTGATTTAAAATGAAAACTATTCAATTTTTTATATGTCAAGGGGAAAAAATATAGCCCTCCAAAATAAGTAAGATTAGCAGCCAAAATCATTATCTTTAAAGCAAGGAGTTTTCCAGTAAGACAGTCAGAGCTTTGAAACGTCTTATTTTTTGAACACAACATTTTTTGACAGTCAGAGCTTTGAAACGACAACAGTATTTGAAATACAAATGTCACTAATAGACAGTTCTGTTTAGTACATTGTATCAAGTCGACATGGAAAAATACACGCTACACGGGAGTCTAGACCACTTAGGAGGTGACTCATTTCCGACGAAGCGCACTTCTGACTTAATGGGTTTGTAATATAATAATAATAGGATTTAGCTCGATAAAAATCTTCAACTGATTTAGGAGTTACTGCTTCATTCTTAGAAAATCACTGTTTGGTGCAGTTTTTGGATTGAAGAAGTGATATAACTTTGTATTTTTAAAGACGATGGTGCAAATCATGTTAGTGTTACTGGTGAACCTGATTTTAATAGTTCATTTAACAATATGGTGGCACATCTCACCAGACAATTGATTAATTGCAAGAAAAGATTCCTGGACGCGTTATTTCGCGAAATAGTCATGTCAACTGGCCACCAACATCATGCAATACGACAAAAATTAACAAAACTTAACTAACAAATACAAATTAACAATGATATTATTGAAAATAATAAAAAGTAACAATATGCATAAATGAATAATCAAAAATTGGGTCTCCAGAATGTATTTGTTGCCAGATCAAGAAGAGGGGAACATTTAAACGAAATTACTTTCTAAATATAATGCCATTATTCGTTCTTCAAGATAAACTAAAATTTACCGCATTATCACCTGTAGTAATCAATGTACCTTATTTTAAAGTTCTGACACTTTATTGGAAAACCTTTTAGTACAGTTTTAGAATAAAAGTATATTAAAAAACGTTCAGTATACCTCGCCTAAGGTACTGGACGGGTCACGGGTGGTGGATAGTGAAAGTTCCATTAGATATTAATGGACAGCTGCGAATATCTCAAAATAAGCAGCCCCGAACCAAGGCAAAAAAAAACAAAATCCACTTAGCGTCTGACTTATATCAAGCCGTTGAGTGGTCAGCGTCTGTTCACCAGTGGTGCGGCTGATATTTAAATTCTGGAACTAACCCCTCCAGTCTTAACCTCTGAACCGTCATGGTTCAAAACTTTAATTCAAAGTACAAGATGAAGCGTTCTAGTAATTACAAAATTACCCCAGGAGGTAGACAATCCTCTGCCAGCTTTGCTGGTACAACCGGACTTTCGGATTCTGGGGCGTCCGGGCTTAAACGCAAAATCTTAACGGGCTCCGGGCTTAAACGCAAAAGAGGGAGTCGGAGACCTCTGGCCAACGTCTGAAACCGAAAACAAAAACTTTCTTTGGAACGGTAAATATCAATTCTCTCCTGCGTCCAGGAAAACTACACGAATTGGGGCGAACATTAAATCAGCAAAAAATCCAAATTTTAGCTTTGCAAGAAACCAGATTGACAGATGATAACACCTTGGAATTCGGCAACTACAGACTTTTTAAAAGTAAAACGGACAAAAGAATACTCAAAAATACACCACATCTCGGTGTTGCTTTCGCTGTCTCAAGAAACATTCTTGGTTCTATAACAAATGTCCAGCGAGTAAATAATCGACTTATGAAACTATCCCTCAAGTGTGCTAACAAAAACTATACATTAATCAATGCACACCTCCCAGTTAATGAAGAAAATAAATCTAATCCTGAAAAAGTAAATAAGTCCTGGGAAATTCTGGAAAAGACTATCTCTAAAATTCCCTCTAACCATGTAAAAATCCTATTGGGTGATTTCAACGCCCAGCTAAGGAAAGAAAAAAAGTACAGGAAAACAGTCGGCAGTTTTCCCGCTCATAAATGGACTAACCATAATGGTAGAAGATTGGTTGAACTATGTTCGCAGTTTAATCTAAAAATAATGTCAACCCATTTTAAGAAGAAAATATCAAAACAAAAGACCTGGAGGTGCCCAAACACGTACATGGGTGAGTTTCAAATTGACCATGTTGCCATTTCGTACCCCAATTATAAAGAGATTTTGAATGTTCAAGTCAGGAAAGGAGCTAATATAGACACGGATCACTACTTGACTAGAATCAAACTTAGCTTAAAACCTCGAAAACTTATTCAAAAGAGGCTGCTAATACCAAAGTTTGACCCAACGAAAATAAAACCAGCTCTAACAGAAAAGCTTGATAAACAACCAGCACAGAACTGGCAAGAATTGAAACAAAAAATTAATAAAACGGCCTTAAAGTTGGCCCCTTTACACAAACGTAGGAAACATCCGTGGTGGGATGAAGTTTGCGAGCAAGCAGTATTAAGCCGAAGTAAAGTATTCAAAGATTGGAACAGTCAAAAAACAGCAATAAACTATAACATCTTTTTGGAAGTAAGAAAAGAAACATCGAAGCTAATTAGACAAACTAAAAGAAAATATGAAAACAATCAACTTAATGAAATAGAAAAAGATTTCCAAAAAAATAACAACCGAAACTTTTACAAAACATTTAAAACTAAATTAACAGGCTATCAACCGCAAAGTATTTGCTTCCAAAAGGAAAACGGACAATTAGCTCTAAATAACCAAGACAATTGCAAAGAACTTGCGAAATATTTTGAACAAATACTAAACTGTTCTGAGCACTTAAACAAATTAACAACACTAAAACCTAAACAAACAAACCCAGATTCATTACCATCGAATGAAGATGAAATAATTAGGCAAATCAAGCGGCTTAAAAATGACAAGGCTTCTGGTGAAGATGGAATCACTGCTGAACTTTTGAAATCCGCTGGTCCAGGTATAATCAAGGAAATAACCAAAATTCTACAAAAAGTTTGACGAACCGAACGGATTCCGGAAGATTGGAAAGATGCTCTAATCTATCCACTACATAAGAAAGGAGATAGAATGGATGTAAACAACTATAGAGGGATATCTCTTCTCCCAGTTTGTTACAAGATTCTATCTCAATGTCTACTAGACAGAGCACAGGGACAGTTAGAACCTAACATTGGTGAATATCAAGCAGGTTTTCGACCGGGCAGATCCTGCCCTGAACAGATCCTGAATCTGAAGTTGATTCTAAGACATCAAAAACTGTACAATAAAAATCTCGTCTGACATTTGTGGATTTCAAAAAAGCATATGATTCTATTGACCGCGAATCTTTATTCCGAATCTTGAAAGAACAAGGACTAGATCTGAAAACGCTGGCAATTATTAAAGCAACGTTAACTAACACGAGGTCAAAAGTTAAATTCATGGGTGACATCTCAGAACCCTTCGAAATTAAAACTGGTGTGAGACAAGGGGATGGACTCTCGCCACTCTTATTTAACTGTGTTCTAGAAAAAGTAATACAGGAGTGGCGTGAAAAAAAGTCGGCCCTGAATATTGACCAGCCCATTAAACTGGGGAGAACCAACATCAAAATTGATTGTCTGGCGTTTGCTGTCGATCTAGCAATTTTAGCTCAAGATGTATTAACGGCACAGAAACAGATTGAAATCCTAAAAGAAACAGCAGAAAATGTAAGACTCCAAATTTTCTTTGAAAAGACACAATACATGACCTGCAACAGACTAAGAACGCCATTTCTAAAAACAAAATATTGTAACATCAGACGAGTCTCTCAATTCAAATATTTAGGTGAAATAATCATGGAAAATGGGTTGGAAAAAGCGGCCAATAAGGGTAGATGTCAAAAAATGGAAACGGCATTGAGACTTACACAAAATATTTACAACAAAAAATGCCTATCTAAAAACACAAAACTGAGACATTACAGTTACACATTACAGACAACACAGTTATTAAGCCAGAATGTCTATATGCTGCAGAAACGCTCATTTTAAATAGAAAGAGGGACATCGAGGACATTGAAAAGAAGGAAAGAAAAATCGTAAGAAAAATCCTAGGCCCCAAACAAATAAATAGCACAACATACCGACTTCGAGGAAACCAAGAAATCAAATAATACACAGATATACATAGCGATATGAGAAAAAGAAGACTTAAGTTTTACGGACACATAAAACGGATGAATCCGAGTCGGTTAACTAGACAAATAGTCGAATTTTATGAAAATAGGAGTAAAGCTAAAGTAGAGATAATTAAATGGATTGCTGCAATTAAAGAGGACCTAAGATCAGCAAATATTACACAAAGTGAAATTCAGGATAGAGGCTGTTTCAGACACAAGGTTAACGTTTGGAAGGTTGGCCAGAGAGAAAAATGTAGGAAGACTGGAACAACTTGGTCTGACGAAAGGAAAAAAGCTCATAGCGAAAGAATGAAATTAGTATGGGCACAAAGGAAGGCTAACAACAACAAACGCCTCTAATTGTACTTCGCGTGGTCCACTAGGGCCCATACGTGAATAATAATAAAATAAAAAACGTCTAGAATTATTTTTTATCGGTATCTTTTCATTTGGTGATAACACTCTATTGTTATAGTGGTGTGATTATTATGTTGCATTACTAGTATTCATAGATTCATCATCATTGATGTTTACATTTCATTGACTCTTCTTACTTTACATTATAGAGAACAATCTGTCGATTTAAAAATCTACCCTGAACTCATCATGAAAAATTCAGGATCGGATATCTCCAAAGTATTGATCGTCCACCCGAATTACCAAGAAAAGTGTTATGCTAATACTTCAAGTTACAATATTTGAAATTTCCATATTGTTTTCTACTAGTCAATAAGACATCTTCATTAAGGATATTACCTTCCGACACATATAGTGAATAAATAAACAAATATAATAAATAAACTACTCTCCTTTATCTTTTGTTCTGAAAAGCCATATTCTTCTTAATGGTCTATTTACATATAGATTGCTCATAAACGTGGTAATCTAAATTAACACTATGCTTACTAGATATTTTCGCAGTTACGATGTCTTGATGACAACAAATTTAGATTCCCAACGAAGTATAAAATTACTTTTGATTTAGACATGCTAACATTTAAAAATATAATTCTAGCAAATAATATAAGAACAAAGAGTCGAAATGACAATATGACAATATTGATAATGACAATAAAACTTATTGTAGGTAAATGAAATTTTGAAGTCATGTGCATACCGTATTATAAATTTAATTAACTGAAAAATAACAATGACATACAGATTATTAAAAAATGTATTTTTTTAATTATGGCTTTTTGAAGATATTTTTTAGTTGCATAAAGATAGGCATATGCCGTTTCAGTTCAAGATGTCTTCTGCTTTTCCATCTGCCTGGTGATGTGTGTAAAAAATGATTGTACCAATTATTTTAAATACTTCGTAGAACATAACATATAATGTTAGACAGAGTTGGTGCGAAGTGAACTGTTAGCGTTACATGTCCTTTATAGCTTATATAGCCATATGGTTCTCATTATTTAAATATCTGAGACTATATGTAAAATATATTTTACATTGATAGTAAGGCTGATGCTTAGTTGTACATAATGTAAAGAGAACTGCTTTATCATTAACCGAGAGATGCGTTGGAAATTTACAATTGATAGTCATGTGTTTATTTGCTGCATGCTGTATTAGAGCTACCCTCAGTAGTTTTTCGAATTTAATCAACCGGCGGTATATTTATTTATCCAATAATTATTATCCAATATTTTGTTATAATAATGTATAATAATGTGTAATAATAATTATCCAATAATTATTTATCCAATATTCCAATATTTTATTTTTACGTTATTTCTTATATATGTTATTGATGTCCTAGAAAAGTAATAGTAAGGTTTTAGGAATAGAGGCGAATCAGCAAAAAAAAACTAGTTTTAATTTTTCTTTTTTATCATTTTCTTTTATTATTCTATATTATCAATGTTATTTAACTTACGCTCCTTTATGCTGGTTTTAAGGCATTACGCTTAAAAACATATTTTAAAAAATCATTTAATCAATCAATTGTCCAACATTTTTTTTACCGGGTATCAAAAACCATTGTGTGTGAAAACTGCTTTATATTTTCATTGACTGGATAACGTTTTGACCCACTCTTTTCTACAAGTTAATAATTCCGGTTTGAACAATTATATGGTTTGATTAGGGATAGTCAGTTACATTAATTTCCAATGTTTGGTAGGAAAGGGATGATATTTATTCCATTCTTGATAGCACTTCCTGGTATGTTAACTATATTTATTGCTGCGATGACAACTTACTAGATCCTCTTCCATATTCTTATTTTTTTCCTTTACTTGCTGGAATGACCGAAATTTCATCGGACCTATGGTTATAGAACTGAAACATCTATGCATGCGCCTTTTTCTCAACCGTCCTACCATCAGATCTATTACGTTGCTTTTTTCTGTTTTTGCTTTCCAAATAACTGATAACCACAGTTTCGTGCTTCTCGCAGCTATCAAATTATCTAATTTATTTAAATATGTTCTTTTTACCATATTCCTACATATATAGCATAAAAATTAATTTTAGAAAACAGAGATTTTATTAATAAATGTCTATGTCGTTAAGTAAAGATTCATAACAAAATAAAAGAAGATTCTGCTCAAAATGTTTATTTACCCTACATCATTAATCTTTTAAACCCTGAAGTTTTATTAAAAATTGATCTAGGGAGAAAACATTTGGGTTCCCCTCAGAAAAACTAAAGTTCCTAAAGCTTTTATATATAGAAACTTTACTGCTTTACCATAGTTTGGATTTTCTCTAAATTACCGATGCAAAAGTTAGTTTACCGTCTATTACCTGCAATGATTGCTTTGCTGCGTAATAAACTTTGAGAAAAGCTAGTATTCAACATGATTATAAAAATTCAAAAGTTTTAATGTAATGGAAGGAATGAAATTTGTAGTAAAATTAGTAGAGAAGTGATGTTTCGCTTTAATAAAATAATTTTGATTTTTACAGGGGCATCAACAAATTTGGCAATTTAACGGTGCTTTCGCAGTCCGTAACTTCCAATATACCATGGAAACCATTATCCTCGACGATTCATTTCACACACAATATTTTAATTTCTAATGGTACCTTTAATATATTGAATTCTTTCTATATAGATATCCATATTTTTATTTATTATAAGCTACTATATTTCATAGTGAAATTGTAGCTATTCCATAGTCTATTCAGAACTCTTCTACTCCTTTTGGTGTGGTGGATCGGTCCACATTTTTTCTGGTTAGCTTTCTCATAATTGTTGGTGAGTTTTCCCCTCTTCAATTATTTTTCTCCATTTTTTCCTATATGCGACCCGGTTCCTCCATTTTTCTGCATTTACTGCTTTTATATTTTATTCCAGATATCTATATTAGACATATAAAGATATGTTCATGCGCATGTTCGATTACTCTCTATACAGGGTGTTATGATGATCGATACAAAGCCGTAATGGTACATTGCACTGTTACGGTACAATGTACCGTTAACCGTACCGTACCGTACCGTTAACCGTACCGTACCGTTAACCGTACCGTACCGTACCGTACCGTTAACCGTACCGTACCGTTAACCGTAGCGTACCGTTAACCGTACCGTACCGTTAACCGTACCGTACCGTTAACCGTACCGTACCGTTAGCTGGTACGGTGTCATTTAAAATGGAATAGAAGAGATCATTTAAAATGCATTAACCCAAATATGCCTTAGTACAAAGTTTTATGGTTGTCCTATTAGTTGCGATTTTCGATTTTTCTTGAAAATATCCAAATTTTCATATTTAGACTATTAACTCACAAATGGAAAGTTACACCGTTATTCATATATATTTTTTTGCTTATTCTTGAAACATCTATCTACTTTGTTAACTCAATTAACAAACACATACACTGGCATAATGCCGTTTCAGTTAATTTTTAATAACATTTTAATCATTTTTTAATAAAATTTTTCATTTTTTAAATAAAGTAGGGCTACTTTTTGGACTACGTTTCATCAGCGTGCTCTATCTCTGGCTTTCTTGGTTGCATATTAGAGAAATGAACCACTTAGGTCTTTAATTTAGTCTGTTCATCTCTTTGTAGGTCTACCGCTTGATCTAGAATGCCCCATCCGTCCCTGTATTCTCCAGTCTCTAAGTTATTGCCATCCATTGAAAATAAACATGCATATAATTAAAAAATCATCACTTTTTCATCGATCAATACAGAGCTTTTTATATGACTCCTGCCATGATGTTTACCATTATATATGTCTCAGATGTTCAAATAGTTTTAAAAACAGCTCAGTTTTATGCCCTGTCGAATGAAGTATAACACTTGTAATCAACTAGTACATTCTTGGAGCTACAATGGAAAAAGTAGCAATACGTGTTTACGTAAACAATAGTTGATTCCAAACAAAGGGTGCCAAGAAGCCCGTCATTTATAAAATCGTCACCTTTATTAATAGTACGGCTGCTTATATATAGAGACGAATATCTTCTGCCCTAAAAATCATCAGGTTTCGACTTATATAAATAAATACACACTTTATTTAGCATATGCAGCTAATCGTAACAAAACAAAATCAATATACACAAAAATAAATAAAAGTAAGAATTTTAAAAAATCTCAACAAAAAAAATACAATAACTAACACTGTTCAAATGATAAAACACTCTATGGTTTCAAATAATAATTTAATAGTCTATTAAATACATACACATTAGGAGCGCTCCCCATGTGGGCGGGTAAAGCATTGAAGAGGCAAACACCTTCCCAAAACAATGTCTTCTGGAGAGCAGTAGTTCTCGCAATTGGTACATCATAATTGTTCTTAGAACGGACATCGTAAAAATACATATTTACTCTTTGTACCAAAAAGTATTCAAATAATGGGGCAACAAATTATGTTTTATTTTATATATCAATCGAATGTTAGCCCCTTCAATGGTACAACTCAAAACCAATCCAATGACCGCAACATTACCTCTATCAGTGTATACCTATTACAATTCAATAGTATATGCATAGCCTTGTTCTGCTCTATTAGGAGTCTACCAATACTCTCCTTATTACATGATCAGTAGTATGTCAGCACAGACATACAATAAGTAAAATGGGGTAAAACTATAGTATTATATACAAGCTTCTTCAACCAGGGTGATAAATGTGACGATATACGACTAAAGAACCCTATTTTTTCCCAATCTTTCTACATAGATAATTTACATAGATAATTTGATATGATTACAAAATGTTAGCTGAGGATCCAACAGTACTTCTAAATATTTAATTTCATTTACAATTTCAATATCACAATTGTTTATATTTATGTTTAACCCTAACTCATTAAATCTTTTGCAGTTTGCTTTAGACCCTATCACCATGCACCTTGTTTTCAGTTCGTTTAGTTTAAGTTTATTTTTGCATAGCCATCTAAATAGTATTGCCAGTTCATTATTCAATGTTTCAACCATTTCAGGCAAATTATACCCAGATACAGATATCTGACACTCTTATTAAACCCCGCTTTATATGTAGTGTTGTATGGTGTAGAATTTGTACCAGACATGTGCCCATAAAATCCATACGCTGATGAGTTTCTTTTTGTAAAAAAAATATTTTGAGCACTACGGTTGAACGTAATGTGTATTGAAACTATTCGCGCCATCTAGTTATAGCGAATATAATTAAAATTTTTGAACATTCTTGTCGATTTAATCGTCTCAGAGCAGATATGTTTGTAAATGTATTAGCAATATGTTGTTAATATGCCATTTGCAATATGATTATACTAAAACCATATATAAATTTAATTTCAAAAATCAATCATTGTATGAATTAACATGAAACTAATATGAAATTAATTATAAAAGCATTGTATTGTAAATGTCATATATCACATGGTATTAATATATTTTTTAATGTACACTAATAATTCGGGAAGTAAAGAGGTGTTTTTTATATTAATAACTAGACATGGGTAAATAATTTCACAATAAGGTTGCTTTACTATATTTCAATTAATTAGAGAATATGTTCATTTCATAATCTAATATATACTTTTTACAATACCTACCTTACAATACCTCTACAATACCTTTTGTTGAAATTTATACATCTTATTGTCGATAAAATTACCTAATTACAGATAAATAAGCAAAGATTAATAAGTCTCACCGTGCCTTTTTCAAATACGAGCTGCCGACCGCGGTGATCTGGTGGGTTAGTCGCCTGCCTGGCAATCCAAAGATAGCTGGTTCGATTGCAGCCCTTGGATGGGTGTTTTTCTATAATTCTGATGTCTGTCTTACTTCCTATCCTACACACACACTTATACACTCATATATACACACACACGCCAACACATTCCGCACCTAAATGACTGTGATTGTTTCTAGGCAAGAGTGTAAAATCCGACAATGAATTACCCCTCAGTCACGTTAGTTAAAGGCTGTGTAAGGCCGGATACCTTCTGAGAAGTGTTCTGCGTTGGTCACTCGCCAGTCGGTAGTCTTCTTGATAGACTTATGGGTAGGCACATAACCAAGGGTTTATTGCCTGAGGGGGGTGCTGGTCTGGGTTTGTCGGTAGCTGATAACCGTGGTTGGGAACCCACGTTAAGCTGTAGGTCCAGTCGCACTAAATAGCCTAAGATGCTGATGCGCCTCTAACCGTAAACCCTTTCTTGCAAATTCAAACTATGTTAAACAAACAGTAACAAAAGTGTCTTCTTACTGTTACTTTACTTACTGTTACTTTTCGTACTATTACATTGTGTGTGGGAACAATTGTTTCACAATACATACAATACATACAATTTTAAATATAGTGAAAATTTTAGATATTAATCTTATTTATTGGAAATGAATTTTCATCAGTTAAATTTTCTTATTACAGATATATTTTCATATTTGTATAGGAATAATTTAACATTTTTTTAGATAAAAATCTAAAGCAATAAAGAAAAAATATACTTTGAGAATGTTACCATTTCGTTTGCCTACATATTTTTAAAATCAGTAATTTTCAATGTGGGAATATAATAGTTCCATCCGAATTCCATAATATTCGTTAGTTTTATTAAGTTAACTGGATGATTGTTATTTTCGTAGTGAGTTCCTGATGTTGTCACCTTTCCGTTTATTTTGTTTTCGCCCTACTATTCATATCGTATACAAGCAAATAATTGGAATGACATGCGGTAGTGAACCCTTAGCTTTACGTCAAGAGATACCTCTTCATTTCTAATTAAACTTTTCTTACATACATGTATTCATACAAAAATGTATGTTAAATTATTGTTATTTCTAATAAGTGGATCATTTTTTTGGTGTTTTTTTTTTGTTTGTGCACGAGTGAGGCCTTCCAAGTACTTTTATATCTCCTGATGTTTGCTTCTGAAATCATTTTTTTCACCTTTTACCTGGCTTTATTGAGCTATTTCTTGTTTACGTCATTTCTTTGACGTTACTTTTGTCTTGTTTGTTCGGCAAATTTTCTGTTTATTGTAGGTGTTATTTCTGCTTGTATTTGGTTTTTACTATATTTTTATTGTATCATTCATATCGTGTATAAGCGAATGATTGGAACGATATGTTGTAGTAAACCCCTAGCTTTGTGTCTTGATATACCTCTTTCTTTCTAATTAACCTTCTGTTAAAAGCAATTAATTTAATCGCACATTATATATTACATACATGTATTCATACACAAACTTGTATTAGAATGAAAGATTTATCCAAAACTATAAGGACATGATATGTCCGTTTGTATATACATATTGAAGACAAAAACAACTTTATTAATTTCTAGGTTATTCATCTTAAAACGATAGAGCCAAATGCGAGTTCTATATTGTATGTATAAAGCTCTTTTAGGATACTATCGTTTAAATATATCATTTTCTTAAACATTTTTACATATGTATATAAAAAAGTTAAATATGAAGAACAATATTATTCGAAAACCTAAACTGTTTCTACACCATTATGCCAACACAAATATATTCCACACAGAATTTGCATGTTCCAAGCAAAGTGCTTCTATAAACTTTTTGCATTCAAATCTGGAAAGTCGTTGTCGACCGGTTTTTAAAGTACGTAATACACGTATGCGCTTTTTCGGTGCTGTTTCTTCATTTTCTGTTTCTAGTTGTTCTCATCCCTCTCTGGTTAGATATTTTGGTCGTTGCTGCAATTCAAAGGGTATTTCTTAAGTTTTTTTTTGTTTCTCCTGGTAACAAGTTCATGAGATAACTGTTTTAGAAATAATCTTTTTTTTATTTCCTTTAGTCTTTTTCCAAAATGTATTGTTTGAACATTTATGTCACCAACGTTCAACAGCAAAGATTAAAATGAGGCACGCATCTTATCAGTAGTATACTTCCTTTGGTTTCATTATAAAATATTAGGATAGACAGTTTCAGTTTATCACCTGTTTCTGGATATCTTTATCACTTTGCATGGTTGAAACTAGTATAACCCTTTTATCTTTCCTCAGAACATATGATACTAAAGTTGTGTGGTTTTTGTCGGAACACAAATTCAGGCGCAATGTATGTCACAGAACAATACGCTGATTTTAGATATACAGAGGTTCAGCAATTGAATCGTTGAAACACACTTCGTAACGGGGAGAATGGGGATTTCTGTCTTTGAAAATACAAACGACACAACTTAATATAGGTTAATACTATACTCAGATGGGTTGCATCTGACGAAAGGTAAAGAGGTATTAGTAATAACACAGACAATAATGTCTGACAAACGACTATACTCTATCTGGTATCTCAAGAAAATAACCTATTATTCATGATAGGTTTCAGAGCTTAATTTACTCATCAGATCAGCTCGGGTACGTTTTCTAATGTTGAAGAACGGATTATTATAAATTCATAAGTCAGCATTATCATAACTGATAAACAACTAACTAATAACTGATAAACTGATAAAGAACAACATAACTGATAACAACTAAACAACAAGGCTACATCAACTAGTAGTGCGTGCAAGTAATTTTTTTCAGTGATAGTTTATATAAGACGAACTTTTTGAACACTGCGTTTATATATAGGATTATGCTTATACAGGATTTACTGTAAAAGCATAATCCTACAGGAGTTATTATACAGGATTTAAATACTGCGCGCCGCGAAGATAACCCACCATGTATTAACTCATCTCTCACATACACAGTATTAATATATTTACGGATGCCACACGTGCACCTACGTTATCATTGTAGCTTTCGTGACTATTGTGAGTTATTAAAACAATCCAATTTTGCGCAAGTAATTATATATACAAGCTCACTTGGTTTCAACAGAACTGCACAACTTTTGTATTGTATATTCAAAAAAAACGAAAACAGTTAGATCAGTTTCAACCAGGCACAGTTATGTGCCATGAAACAGCTTAACAGAAGAAGCCAAAAAAAACAATCGGAATACCTTTTAAACTGCAACAACAACCGAAAGATTTAAAACAGATATAGATGAGGAAGGGGAATAGTAGAACTGAATAGCAATAGTGGAAAATGAAGAAAAAATACAGAAAAATCGTAGATGCCTATTATGTACATCGGAGACCGGTTGGAGGCGACTTTGCAAATTCCAATGCAAAAATTACATGCAAGGCCTTTGCTTGGAACATGCACATATTGTGTGCAATTCGTGTTTAAATAAGAAATATCAGCTGATTTTTTAGTGTTGTCCAAACTTCCGATAGGGATCGCTGTCCAAGAAACTGTGAGTTTGCTCGTCTCTAATTTCCAAATTATTCAATATGATCTGGCAAATCATCATGGAAAGTTTAACATCAGTGCAATGCTTGCTTGTTTCAACAAATTGTCGAAATTTATTATTAAAATTAGTGTTGTGAGCGCCAATCTTATAGAACACTTCGTAAATTTTATGGTGCATATAAACACCCAATATATTCGTCGATATTATCCACAAATTCCGAACGCTGCTCGATATTAAAACAAAAACAAGTCAAGAACTGTGCATTTCGAAGAAAATATCGCCGCTGTTGCTGGCAGTGTTGATGAAGATCCAAAATTCTTGGCCGTTCGCAGGAAGTTAGACTTTGTTATTCGATTAAGTGACCTAATAGGAACCAAACAAAAACTGTGCGTTGTGAAGAAAATATCGCCTCTGTTATCTGGCGTAATATTTTGCGTAAATATCTTGGTCTAGTGCTGATCCAGCTTAGTCTATGCACGATCCAGCTTGTCCAAGGATTCAAACCGCAAGTTCACCATTTACGTCGTACGTTCGGTGAATGGGCGCAAAATCAACTGCAACTTGCCCCAGAATTATTCGCAAAATTTAGTTCAGCGACGAGTTTTTGGCTAAATGGTTACGTTAGCAAACAAAAATTCCGCTTTTGAAATAAATAATCCGCAATTGATCCAACAATTGCCGTTGTATCCAGAAAAATACAGCGTATAGTGCGGATTGAACGTCGGTGGCATCACTGGGCCGTATTTCTTTAAAAATCAATCTGGAAAGTTCATTATAATGGGGATGGTTACAGAGCGATAATCAATGATTATTTAAATATGAATGATGTTGATCTGGAGGAGATGGTTCCAAAAGAATGGTTCCACATGTCATTCAGTAAACGCAACAATAAATTTATTAAGGGAACAATTCGGTGGGAAAATTATTTCGTGAAAGGTCCGTTTCAGATTACTTAGAAATGGATTAGTTGGCCACCAAGGTCATGTGATTTATCGCCTTTAGATTATTTTCGTTGGGGTTATGTTAAATCTTGGATCTATGCCAATAAACTAGAAGCTACTGAAGCCTTTGATACGACCCCAATTTATTGAAAATGTGGTCTGAAATTGGATTAACAGAATGCGCTTTGTCAGAAGTAGAAGTAGAAGTTTTCAAACATTAATGCGATTAAATGTTATTTCACATAAAATAAATAGTTTCTGATTTCGTTATTTTATCTGAATTTAAAGTTTTAACAATGTATTTTTAAAATTTTCACATTGCAGTTTCGTATTTGAAAAGGTTACACCGTGCCGGAAAAATTGTCATACAATTTTATATATGTAGTAGAAACTTAGACTTAGTTCTTATATTTTAATTGTTTTTTCATCAAGTATCAGCTATATCAATTAAATACACATTAAATAACTTACAGCCTCCATTGTGCACTACTATGTCAATTGTATTTTCGTATCTGAAGAATAGTCATAACATTTTGAAATACAGTGGAAATTTAGAAGATTCTAATATGTGAAAAGACCGACTGTCTGCATCTGATTATTGCGGACATTCACTACAGGCAGCTGAAAAAATTCAGCTGCTTTCCGAAGATTCAGCTCGAGCCCGACTGACGATGGCTTAAAGACAGAAACTGTCTCGGGAGGTGTTTGTTGATATTTGGCGGCGGCTAAAGAAAGGAGCAATTATTACGTGGAACGCGGAAAAAATTCTCTGGGAACCCATTTACCACTGTTCTTGTATATCTGGTTCCTATACGGGGTCTGGGCGCGTCACGGAGGGCGCATAGTTATGCGCATCACGCATAACTAATTATAACGCACGTAGGGTACGAAAAAATCCTTGTTTTTGAATATTTTCAAGTCGTAATATATTTTACTTAAAATTAATTTCCATCAAGTATCTTCTACTTTAGTATTGTCTATTATTCACATTTCAACAAGCATTTTAACCTTACATTATTTAAAACTATAGTTAAGAAGTAAAATCCCTACAAAAAATATTTGGTATTTAAACAACTGTTACCAATTCTGTGTTTTCCTGTTAAGTACACGTGTCTGGAAACCAACAACAAAATAGAGTCAGCTTGAAAAGGGCAACAATAGGTTTGAATAAATGGCTATTAGAATATTAAACAATTCAATACAGCAAAGGGTGTGTTGTATAATGGGTTAACCCATAGACTAAATAGTATTGTATTAAATAACGTGCATCAGCCGTTTCAACACCTTTTATAACTAAACAACATTCTTAAAGCTGCTCTAATATTTTCTACTTGTATTTTTTAAACTTTATTTGCAAAAACGATATTTATTTGGAACATATAGATATAAATAATCAAAAGAGTAATAATCTACGATAACTATATTGGAACAAATTTAACGACTATCAACGGTTTACTTTTTCCCAAGGGTTTGAATGAACGCTTGGCAAAATATAATTACGTAGCTGTCCCTTGCGATATTCTTAGAGAAAATAATATTCCCTCATTTGTATAGACTCCTGATAATGACGCACTTAGAAATTCGACGAATGTGAAAATATCGTGAATTTCTCTTATCGATGGGCGACAAATCGATAATAGTTTCCAGTCTTATAATTTTAGTGAAGAGTGTGTTTTAGTGAAGAATGTGTTGAAAGAAATAGATAATAGACGCAATAATAGTGCAAACAAAATTATTTGAAAAGGAAATTAATTTTTGATCCGACAAATAATAATTTGTAACGTTTACAAATTATCGGCAGCTATAGGTAAGATTGTTTTACGCGAGTCTTATTTGAGAGCGCTCCGATATTCTCCGGGATATTCTCCGATTCTCCGGGAACATATTAGTAACGGGACAGCCTTCAGGCTGGATTATCAAGCAGCGTAATAAAAGGATAAGGCCAGATAATATATTATTTTTTTTTTTTTGCATTCATTCGTTCATCACCAGTTACGCCACCATAAAGTTGGTAGGTGACTGGTAAGAATGGAGAATATTATTTTCTTTATTATTTTATTAATATTTCCATGAATTTTTACATTATTTGCTTAATCACCATCTCACTACCACCAATTTAGTTTAATTTACATTACTTTGATCTGATTCAATTTGATTAAGTTTAATTTAAGTTGGTTTACGATAATCAATTTTGTAAATTAGTACAATTAAATCTTTTATAAATTAGACAAGAGTAAATTAAAATTAAATCTTTTGTAAATTAGACAAGAACTCTTATAGGATAAGAAGATCTGTTAAAATTAAACCTTCTTCTTTATATACCTAGCTTAGTAGGGTAGTAGACGCCACCGCTAGACCCTTTCGATTTTTTTTGTTATACCTGTTCAATTTTTATATTTATATTCTTTATGTTGTTCTCTGAGATTGTGCTTGTATTTATTAAATATCTAGTACTTTTATTGGGTCTTTTTAACAAAAATGAACCTTTTCCCCATTTTAGGGTTTTTAGGGTCTTGAGTAATTTTGCAGAACTGCGTTGCGCCCTATTAACGTGCCTGATCAATCTATCCGTGACCTACCCCAAAATGCCTCAGGCGAACGGTTGCAGTCCATGTAACTAAAATCTCATTTTTTAAATAAAATAAAGGAAACACTAAATTTTGTTCACCGGCAAAGCTCAGTTTTGGGTAAATGGTTACGTAAATAAACAAAATTACCACATTTGGAGTGAAAATATTCGGCATATTATCCCGAAATTACTGATGGAACTAGAAAAATACGCCGTTACCGTTAATGGGATCGTTATTGAACGATGATCAATGATTATTTAATTCCGAACTTGAATGATGTTGATCTGGAGGAGATGTGGCTCCAACAGGATGGCTCCACATGTCATACAGTCAATGCAACAATCGATTTATTAAGGGAACAATACAACAAAAAAATTATTGCGGGAAATGGACTATTAGTTGGCCACCAAGGTCATGCCAATAGATTATTTTCTTTGGGATTATGTTAAATTTATGGTTTATGCCGATAAACCAACAACTATTGACACTTTCGAATGGCAACTTGGACAATTGCGGACATAATACCCCAATTGCTTGAAAAACTTGTCGGAATTTCTATAGACAGAATGAGCTTTGTCAGAAGTTCGAAATGTTCGAAATTGTTTTCAAACATTAATGCCGTTTGGATCTTATATCACATAAAATTAATAGTTTCAAAGCATCTAATTTGATTGTTGTTTTATTTAAATTTAAAGTTAGGGCGCACTAAAAAATCATCCTATAATATTTGGAAATAAAAATAATTGCTTTGCAGAAATCAAAATGGAGAACAAATTGGGGAGCCCAAAGAAATAGGGAATAGATGGAAAAAGATGGAAATAGAGGGGAAAATAGGTCCAAAAATTGAAAATTAGATAGGAAAGAATTAAATTAGTTATAAATATTAAGAGTACTGGCTCAAATAGTAAATTGGCAGAACTAATAAAAGAATCTGGTGCTCCGCTAAAAGAAAATATCTACTAAGGAATGTAAAGATCTCGATTATAAAAAAATGCAGGACAAAGACTGAAACGTTTTCTACACTACTCTTAAAAAGTGAAGAACTTACGGTATGTCAATATTACAGAATAATTATTCATCTAGATATGGTATATTAAGTTTTCTAAAAGCTAATACATATCAGACTCTCTAAATGCAAAAAGGAACAAATTGGGAATAATTGATATTCAGATATAGATCAGATGATAGATTCTGATGAACAGATGAACATTCCTCAAATTTAAGCTATAAATAGAAAATAAAATCAATATAAAAGGAACAATTCAGATGCAGTTGCATCGATGTAAATACCGACAATTTTAATTATAAACAAGAAAAAAATTGTTGATGTACTTAAAAGATTGGAAAGCGAAAAAAACGGCGAAATTAAAGCTTTACATAAACTATCTTTTTACAAATGAGAGCACCTAACGAAGATAATGATGCAAACCTGAAATTCAAAAGTACAATAGATGGCACCAAATTTACCATAAAAACCGCAAACGTTCTAACTTTAACACATCAGCAGCATAAATGAGAATAAACATGATATGAGAGGATGAAAGAACTGAAACAAACATGTAGGATCAACAATGATAATATTCAAATCAAAATATATCTCCGAGAACGATATAAAGGAGAATATATCTGAAAACTATAAAGTCAAATGGGTAGGAAGGTCCGAATTGTAGACATTGAACATAAAAGAAGAGTAGCAAATAGAGATATGGAAAAGAAAAAGTACTAAAACGCAAGTATGGTAGGAAAGAAAATAGGAAACGATTGGGAAGGAAACACAAACAAAAAATTGGTGGGACATAATATCAGAACGGAAGATGAAAGAAAGAAGATTTAAAAAAATTGATCCAAGAGGCGGGGCATGAAATTGGAAACTTTTTGCATTTCTAGCGAAAAGAACGTAAATATTTCCAATAGATTTGCCATTCCGACATTTTTTCTTATTTCCGTTTTGCTCCCAGGATTGAGCATATGTCTCCCTTGGTTACCCTCGAACTTGTTATGTTTTGAACGTTTTTCTATCCAAGAAATTTGATTATTTAATATCATATTCAAGCGTTTTAATTTAATAATTTATAAAGATTCCTAAGATAAAAGTTTTTTGATTTTCTACATGTAGTATTTTAAAATAATCATTGAAACTATGATCATTGCGTAGTAGATGTTCCAAATATGTCGAGTCAGTTCTTTTGTGTTTATAGGATTGATTGTGTTCTGATATTCGTTTTTTGAACGATAAGCTTTTGGACAATCAGAGCAAGTTACATATTGACTTAAAAATTAATAAATTAAAAATCTTGAATATAATGTTAAAAGATTAAATAGAAACAAACAATTCACCTTTGTTAGACTTGCATTTTAATAAGTACTTTCATCTGTGAAAAGAAAAGAAAAAAAGATTGGGCCATGGTTGAGCCAGACTGTGCGGCTACGCGAAAGATCGTGCTTACGTAAACAAACCTTAAAGTCTCAAGTAGATGAAAACCGACATTCGTCAAACGGCCAAGTCATGGCCGAGATGCCAGCCGAAATGTGGGGAAAATTAATCGAAAATTACCTCAAAAGAATTGAGTCATACTTAATGGCAAAATCTAAGCAATAAAATTAAAATCAAAATCTTAATTATTTGTGTGCTTTTTTTAAATTTTATTTTCCGAAGCACAAAATGCATAACCCTTTATAATTCAGTGAAAATGGAATAAAACTGAACTTATATTTTAAAGGAATTTAAAATGGATTTTCATCAAGTAAAAGTTGAAGCCTTTAGGTTTTCTTTTTAGTGATACATGTTTCAGCGGAATATAGCAGTAATAATACAACTAAGGATTTTACTACTATACGTATTTCTTTGTGTTCTGTGTTGTCTCTATTCCTACGGAATTTCTGCAAATTTCACATCGCATTTCTTGCCATTTTGCATCTTCTTCTGATCTCATGAGCTTTATCGCCTTTATTCCACCTTACCTTAAATGGACTTATTTGACATGTTGTTATTTTGACGATAATCAATATTTTCGTTTTCTCCTCGTTTATTTTAAGTTCATAAAGACAGGTTTCATCCTTTATTTTATATCAATAATAATTATGTAAAAATATTAATTCATTTAACATAATATCAATATTAATTGGACCAAACTCGCAAATGGTGTCATTGGCATTTCGTTAGTTAGTTTTAATATATAATTTTAATATATAATACTGATATCACCCGCCCAATCATTAAGAGCTCTACGCATAATATATTAAGAATCAGCATAAATATTAAACAGAATTTCCGACAGGATGGTCCTTGTCTGGTTCCCTTATAGACGCAGAACTTATTGGATGCTCGATCATCTATTTTCAGCACTGTTTTATATTTTTTTATATATAGATAATAAATTAAGCGAATTAAATACTATTACTTCTGAACTATTCTCGACATACTGTCACTACTATTCTTAATTATACTCTTCGTATTAAATTCTCTAACATTCAGTTAAATTTTTAAACACTGTAGTATGCCTCATACTTAATATTTTCTGGGGCTCGAAACTTTAACCCTTTAAAGCATCTCCTTATAATTTTATTTTTCTAATATATATTTTTTAAAATAACAAGAACATGAATTATTATATTATAATTTGATTACCACTACACACTTTTTTGTGAAAATTACCATCACAATATTCAAATTAATGGTTTAAAAACGCAAATGAAAATGCTATAACTTTTTATGAAGGCTTTATCCGTGTAATAATTTCATTAAATAAATAATTAATAAAACTGGTCTGGTATTGTGGATAATTATATCAGTGATAAATGACCTATTTATTTGAATGATTAATACTTGCATGTTTTTTCATTTAAAACTATTTTTTACATTTCCTTTGAATGTGATTTATTCTTTAAATTTTCATCATTTTATCATATTTTGTGTAATTGAGATTGTGTTGTGGTTACGACAGAAAGATTAGACAAATACTTTGTTGATTGATGACTAATCACAAACAACAATATTTTTCAAAGAAATTAAATAGCTTTTTATAAATTTGACACTGGAATCTAGAAAAGCTGATAGTCAATGTGTCTAAATTAAATTGATACAATTCCCTTTACAACAACAATAGTGAAACGATAATTCACCAGAGTAGACTAAGTAAACAATGTATATATTGGTATAGATATGTGGACGACATCTTGGCATGCTTTGTCTTTACCAACAGACAACTAAGTGTATTCTTTGAATATATTAATGTAATTCACAAAAATATAAAATTTAGTCGAATTAGAAGAAAATAACAGTTTAAACTTCTTGGATCTAACCATTTCACGAATCTCAAACAAACATAGTTTCAAGATATTTCGCAAATACTCTTAAACAGATACAACATTTCACAATAAATCATTACATCCACTTCAATATAAATTAGCAGTATATCATAGCCTGGAACATAGACTGATCAATGTTAATTGATTGTAATTGCCCTAAACAACAGATATTCAGAAGAGAGAATAGATAACACTCTAAAAAGAAAATTGTACAAAGAGGCTGTCTCTGAAATATACCCCCAAAAGAATAAAAAAGACCATTCATTTAAATTAATAATATTCTTTGGTAAATCGTCGGAAAAAATTGAAAAATTCTTATATACAAAAAATGCAAAAACAATACAAAAGAAGCCTTTAAAACCAATAACAGCACTGGAAAACATATAAAAAAATGCAAGGCAAACACAAACAAAAAAGATAAATCAGGGATATATCGAACATAATTAAAGAACACAAAAGAACTTTTCTCGGTCATAAACATAATTCGAACAATGCCTTACATTTGTTAAATGAGAACCATCTTTTTAATAGTGAATTTAAAATATTACATATACATAACAAAGACAAAAAACTAAGATATCTGGAGAGTTTAGAAATAAACCGTCTCAAAGAAACGAAAACCCTTCTAAATGACCAAATAGATCTGAACAAATCTCCTTTACTGAACTTGTACAGACAATAAATAGCATCTGTGTGGATTTTTTTAAAAATGTATATCTTTATTGTAGAAACAAATTGTATTTATATATATTTTAACATCGAAAATAGCCAGTTCTGAAGAAGCTACACTGTTAACTGAACGCGTCAAATATTAATAATAAAGCGGAAATATGGACAAAACAGTCTTTCATTAAATATTTTCGTATTTTAGTTGAGTTAAGTATCGATTAATTTATAGCCTAGTATAAGAAAAAACTTTTTAAGAAATTAGGAAATATTTGTATGTTAATTTCCGGGAGTACTCAATATTATCAGAGGTTGCTCAAATCAGTTTTAACATTTTTACCACTACCTTCTTGTGCTATAAAATTTAATTGGTATCGATGATTACATAATGTTAATTTTTTTCTTAATTAATTTGGTATTTAACTGTATATATATATATATATATATATATATATATATATATATATATATATATATATATATATATATATATATATATATATATATATATATACCATGTGTCCCATTAAGGATGGATCGCGGCCATATCTTAAAAACTATTTATCCCACAGCTTTGGGGGAAAAAAAAATTTAACTAAAAATGATCATGAGAAATTCACCAAAAATATTTTTAAGCTTCTAAAACGACCGCAAGAGGGCGTGACGAGCTAAACATTTTTAAAAATCATTTTTTTGTGTATTTTCAAGTGTTAACCGAGTAAGAAAAATTCTCAGTTATAATTAGCAAACTGTCTCCTATAACTTTGTTTTATGACATTTTGTCGTAACTTCGCGAATAAAGAAGTGGGCGGGCGTTTTACCTATTTAGATAAAAAGTCGTCTAATGTCCGTTTGCAAGGTTTGCAATGTTTGAAGGCAATTGCTGGGACAATCAGATAATCTGGGAGATAAATTATTTAGTTTACAAATGAAACCGCGAGGTGGCGTTACATTCAACAATAGTTTTTTTGAAGTTTTGTTCAGTTTTTTCAAATGGAATGGTACAGCTTTTACTACATGGCAAGAAAGGTAATTTAAAGGGGAATCATCCAGTGAAAAAAAAAAGAGATATTTCGATTTTTCTGAAAAAATCAGTTATTATTTCACTACTACCTGCATTAAGTTAAAAAAAATATTAACCTAATGTTTGCCTTCCTTCACACTTTACCCAGGCTTAGGACTGGTCCAAATTGTTCGTGCCATATTAATTTGGAGTGTGTTTAAAGGCCAACGGGCCAACAACGAAGATAATAATAATAACAACAGTCAAATAAAATTAACAGCACAACAGTCTAATAATTAACAGAATCTGAAATTTAACGCCTTTCTAAATGTTCAAAATGCCTTCCATAAATATATATATATATATATATATATATATATATATATATATATATATATATATATATATATATATATATTTCTGGTACTATTCTAAGAATATTTTGTTCTATGATGATTTTTGAAAAAAACCTTTGTTTCGAAGATACAAGGCGAACAAAATTTGCGACAACCATATTCGATATTTGTTGAAATCATTAATGTAAATAAAAGTAAGGTGTACGTCAATGAGTTTATAAAGTACAAAAATTTTTTTTTTCGATCTCGATCACTTGGAATGGCTGTTTTTATCTAGTAAGTGGATTTTGTTTACATAGATTTTTACATAGACACATACATTATATACATTACATTTACATTACATTTGTTTACATAGATTGAGTGACGTTTGTCTGTTTAACGTGTCTTAAATAGTGACTGAAGTCCTCTATCATAATGTATACAAACGCCGAGAGGACTGACATGCACTTCATGTATAGACTTGCTGATGGCAATGCATTAGAAGCTAGGCGATTGTACAGTGAAGGATTTCCAGCCCGTAATGTCCCTGACCGAAAAATCTTCGAAAACATTCATCGACGTCTTCGTGAAACAGGCACATTGAAACGAACTGAAGGGTCAGGAAGATCACTGACTGTAAGAACGGTACAATTGGAGCTAATTTTGTATAATCGAACATAAGAAAAAAGAAATATAATATATATATATATATATATATATATATATATATATATATATATATATATATATATATATATATATATATATATATATATATATATATATATATATATATATAGAAAAAAATAAACGGTCTGTTTCTGAGTGGGAATACACATTTTATAATAAACCAACATGTCCAGGGTAATCAATATCTAAACCCTGAAATATATTTTAGTATAACAATAAAACTGTTGTAGGTGTTAAACGTACCTAAGTATATATTAGAACGGCTAACAGTTGGATTTGTAAGAAATATTTTTGTTTAGTATATATTTTCAGACATCGGTTTCATCTCAAATAAAGCGATAGGTTTATCGTTTGTTTAGGTCTTTTAGAAATATGTTTGTTTAATTTACATCTTCCAGTCTCTTGTTCAGTCTCAGGCAAAACGATAGTTTTATCACTTTTTGACAAAGATGGGTTTTATTGCATTTGATCAGATGCCGACTATATTTCGTTTTTCCGCTTAAGGAGACTGGGTTGTGTTTTTGTGTTTACATTTAATGTGTTCGCTGATCCTATTTAAAAGCTTCGACATCACTTAACGGTAGTTACCGTCCGATGTGCGAAAATGGTGGGGCATCTTTAGAGATGGCTCATTTCAGTATTTGAACCAACATTTTCATTTATACTATGAACAAGTGTCGTGTCGTGTCGTTCCCGAATAATTCCAAGGCTTAGTTTGTAACTGAACACTTTGGTTGTAAGTGAATATATCACTGAACACTTTGTAATCTGTTGATTTTTATTAGTTGTGAATTTGTCACTGAATATTTTAGTTTCTTAAAAAACGAATAAAACAATTTTTTACTTTGTTATCTATCACTTTTATTTTTAAACATAATTTGTGTGACTATAGTTTCGTAAAACAATCACAAATCAATCAATAATTTTAGTTTCTATCGATTTTATATAAGTTTTGACATTAATTTAAAGCTCTATTATTTCTATTTAATGTCTTTATTAATATTAAATGATTACTATGTAAGTGAGTGTATCATTGAACACTTTGTTATCTATTGACTTTTATTAGTTGTGACTTTGTTACTAAATACTTTAGTTTCTATCGATTTATATTAGTTCTGAGAAATATTTAAAGCCATATCATCTCTATTTATTGTTTTCATTAATATTAAACGATTTCTATTTAACTGAGTTTTTCACTGAACACTTTGTCTTCTAATGATTATTGTAGTTTCGGGAAGTGTTTTTAGTACTTCTATTTATTTTTCTCACAGAATACTGTGCTGATTATTATCAAATATTCAAGTTTAATTGCATAAAATCGGTTACTGTTCATTTTAGATAATATTTAACACAATGTTTCTTGATTGAAGTTTTAATCAATTAAATGATTCCTTTTTAAATGAACATCCAAACATTTTTGAGTAGGGCATCAGCATATTCATATTATTTATATTTTAACAGATATCTATAGTATTGTCGTGCGATTTTCCCTTCTGTACCATGAAGTAGGTAAATGCAGTTTTGTTTTTCTAATATCTGGAGCGGGTATATCGCGCGTTTTTCCCTTTCTACCCATTGCACAACTCAGTACTAGAAGTTATACCGTAGGGTGTGGTGGGATAACTATTATGCTTTGTAACCTCTATGAGTGGGTATCTTGTGCGTCTTTGTTGTGTCGGGCACTGTTGTGTTCTTCCTTTCAATGCCAGGAACAGTACCCAGTTTAATGTTATTATTGATTGATATCATTATCATTATTGAAGTTAGGTTATGTAAAGTGTCTCTGTTTGAATTTATGTTTAAAATTTTCTGAGTAGCGGTGTCGACATATTCATATGATTTGTAATTTAATAAATATTGAAAGAAATATGCACAGTATTGTCACGTGTTTTTCCCGTCTATACCATGTAGTGGGTAAATGCTGTTTTTTTTTCTAGTATCTGGAGTGGGTACATCGCGCGGACTTCTCTTTGCACCCATTCTACAACTCCGTACTAGAGGTTACACCACCAAGCTGACACTGTTGTGCGTTTGGTTATTAGCCGATAATATTATCATTGTTGAAGTGATGTAGAGCATCTCTATTTGAACTAATGTCGATTGCTATCGTTGTTATTGTAATTGATGTTAAGACGAAGATCTCTCGCTGAGTATGTGAACAGTCTCATATTAAAGTTTGATTTATATCGGTCTGGTAAATTTAAAGTAGCAGATAATACGTAAAGACCAATTTGATGAATTCAGAGTGTTCAGGGTTACTTGCATTTCCAGATAGTAAAAGCTGCAATGATTGGAAGCCACCACTATGCTCGTCAAACTCGTGTACCCAACTAGCCGTCCAGTTAGAACAATCACCATTAAACCATGTCAGCTATTATTAGGGAGATATGTATATCTGTCTCTATATTATAGATATATGCAAAAAAAACAATCCCTTCATTCTATGTCACGTGATTTTTGTCATTTCCTTACAGATAATTCAGTCGAAGATATGTGAATTAAAACAAGTTTAATTTGTCTGAATTGTTACAATATTCAAAATTTAATTGACGATTATGAAATTTTGCAAAATGAGACATGTTATTAACAGTAGTTATGTTGGGTGTGACAACAGCACGAAATCAAAAACACAATAAAAATGCAAAAGTGTCACAAATCTAATAATGAGAAAACTTAGCTGACTAGTAAACTCTAGATACTAAAATTAACAGATATGTGAGATTACAGACAAAATAAATAGAGCTTGTTTCATTGTGACTCTAAGCAGCGTTATTGATTTTCTGTATTTCAGTTATTACAGGTACACATGAGAGAAGAAAACCTTATAAAGGGTGTCTCAGAATGTTTTTCGTTTTTGATACTAAAAAATAAAACATCAAAATTAATTCAAACTTGTTTAAATGCTGTTAAATTACAAAGTAGTTTTTTTATTTTTATTTATGAATAACAACCATCCGTAAATGCCCACCATTCGCTTCTTCACACTCATTTAGCTTGGAACTGAGATTTTCAATTACTTAGTGGAGCATCGCTCTTGGAATCGCGTGGTTTTCGTCTGTTGTTGTTTGCTTTAAAATATTTAAGTTGGGTGGAAATTGGTTGAAAACTTTAATTTTAATAAAAGTAGCCTCATAGGAAAAAATGAGCAGGTGTTAAATCTGAACTACTCGGTGGCCAGTTGATGTCCCCTCGGTGACTAATTACTCTTTCAGGTAATAAATCGTGAAGAGCTGTTAAAGAATCATTCGTGATGTGGGAAGTTGCTCTACCTTGTTGGAAAAATATGTTGCGATGCAATTGAGTTTTGCTTTTCTAGAACCAAAAAAAGTCCGGATCATATGGCAATAACGATTGAAATTAATAGACTGAGTGCGCCTACAGTTATCCTCAAAAAGTATGGGCCGATAATTCCTTCGCTTGATATGGGTATAATGGTTTCTTGTGCAGTTCCAGCGGATTATCGGGAGCCCAATGACTGCAATTTTGTTTAGTCACGTGGCCTTTGATGTGAAAATTTGATTCATCAGAAAAAAATATGTTATTGAAGTTTATAAAACGATTTTTTCATTTTCCTGCAGAATTCGACTCGTTTAGCTGGATCATCGGGTTTCTTCTCCTACACAATAACAATTTTGTAGGGGTGGAAATGTGTAAATATTTGCGAATAATGCGATGAATCGTGGATCTGTGCAAATGTAGAGAAGCTGCGCCGAGTCGTTCAGACTCTAGTGGCTCGTCCCTAATAGACTGGCGAACGAGATCAACATTCATGCTCATCCTTGATGTCCTTCTGCGCCCAGTTAATTTATCCGGTATTGTATTTGCAGTCTCTTAAAACTTGCGCACTTGGTTGATTAAATTTGCACTTGGCACTTTTCTCATGGTCCTTAAATTAAAATGTGCCATGAATAGACGTCGAACAATAATACAGAAATCGTTGTTTTTATAAAAAGTTCGTACGCAAAATGCGCGCTGTGGTCCCGTGAAATGATCCATTGGTACTAAACTTAAAAAGCTCGTCAAGCATGTGATACCACTCCCCTCTACCGCTATATGTGTTAGGCAAAAAACATGCGAAAAACATACTGAGACTAATAGTTGTAAATTTGAATAATAATTAATATGTTAGTTTGATTATTAGCAGCAAGTAGCAGTCGTTATAATGAAAGAGGGGTTGGTAAAAAGGGTTGCAAAGAAGGTTAGACGTTCAAGCATAGTTGAATCAAATGTTATACTTAAAGAAAGCTCTGCGCGATTTTTTAATATTTTGCGCCCTTTATAAGCAGGATCTTGATTAAATCATATTGAAAATCCACATTTAAATTCACTAAGAAAAACATATATTAAATCGAAAGAGATTCGATATCAGAATAATGTGTTTCACAAGAGAGTATTGGTAAAAAAAGTCCTCTTTCACAGACACTTTTATTTGTTTCGAAGTTATTGAGCGTTTAGTTTATTTGTAAAAAAAATATTCTATTCTATATAAGTCTTATACTATTTTAGTATATTAGATTATCGATGAATACATTTTATTAATCTTACCTTCAAACTCGAACAAATTTACCACTAAACATCAAATTACTTTTTTAAACCTCTCAATGTGTGTTGTGCTAACCAGGTTAGCATCATCAGGAGATTATTCGATCTAATTCTAAAACTAAATTATGCTCTGTTTATATGACAACCGTACCCAACGAAGCATAGAAAAATTTAACACAGTGCAGGAACTCAATCTTACATTAATAAGTTGACTGAAATTGCAAATATAAATGAAATTATTTGAATGATTTCATATGCATCCAAAACCCTATTATTATTTACGCTTGTAACAAGTATGAATGATTAAATCATCTTCTGATGATGCTAACATGGTTAGCGAAACGTGTGTCGAGCAGTTCAAAAAAAGTAATTTGGTATTTAGTAGTAAATCTCTTCAAGTTTATGTCTTAAATTACAAATATCGATATTATGGTCATGCTCGAGTGCATGTTGTGTGCACAGAAGATTATTCTATTTCTTCCTTACCCAATGTGAGCAATGTGTTCTTTGCATTCGGATATAAATGCTTCGATCATAATCTTCACAACAAATTTCATAAATCTACGATTTTTTATGTTGATCTACTTTAATATTTGTGTTACCATGAACTTATCTTAATATTTTGTATGATTTGCTGGCTATCTTAGTCCACTTTTTTCAAAATCTTGTCCAACCTCCCTGTTAACTACCAGTTATCATTTTGAAGAACCTTAAGGAGCTTAACCGCCGCTAATTTACACGTATTACTGATTTCTTTATTTATTATATTAATTACTTATTTCCTTGTGATCTTTATTAAAATATGAGTATGCCACATTCGATAACACTAAACAAAGCACTAAAGCGTCTTATGCTTCATTTGTTTGTAACTATCTATAATAAATTGATATTATGTTGTTGTTAAATATATATATATATATATATATATATATATATATATATATATATATATATATATATATATATATATATATATATATAAAATATATGTTAAGTATAGTTAAATAACTAAATACATTTTAGTTTTTTTGTATTTTTTTAGTTTAGTTTTTAGTTGAGTTTACATTTGTAAATATTAATACTCATAATTTAGGCGTGTTCTGGTGTCTAGTTCGTTTCAGTTATTTTTATCACATACAGTATTTTTATAAGCTAAATATGTATTCTCAAATTTCCTCAATTTAAATATGTACATCAGTTGCTAAAATTATCATCCAAAGTAATCTCAGTGTTCAAAAAAATAATCAAAATCATTATTAACATTATTTAAGAACGACTAATTATTAAGAATACTATCAGAAAAGTTATCATCACAAATAAAACCGCTTAAATTATTTTTTCAAAGTTGAAATGAAAACTAAATAAATATTGGAACGCAGAACTGACGGAGTACACATTTTACCTCAATTTAAAAGCTCTTAAAACGCCTTTTATTTTATTCAAACCCATATAACCTAAATAATGTAAGTCTTGGAAGATAGTATGACAAGGGCAATTAAATTTGCACCAATTCTGAACTAGTTTTACGGAATGCTTAGGGGTGAAATTTTGTTGGAATAACGAATTTACATTAAAACATAATAAATTGACTTCACTAAGCCAAGTCTTTCAATATTATATGCAGGTTTTAAAATTAATTTAAATACTGTTTTCTAGAAGAAAAACAATGTAGAGCAAATTTAAAATATACTGCATAGTCAATCTTAAATGATCATATTTTGAAAATATACTATATTTTATCTGTAGAATATATTAATTGAAGTATCATGTCACAATTTGAAAGGTTAAGAGTAATTTGCTTAAAAGATTTTATTTTAATGAAACAGATGAAGATTCGGGCAGGCAGATTCGAGTATTTAGTAAATGATTATGGTTAGCTTTCAAGCTCCTGATGGTTCATATTTGTCTGAGAGTTCGTATCGTGACTGTTCAAACAGTCACGAATCTCGCAACAGCACTGAAGATTCCAAATGAGATATTGGCGAAACGTCTGCAAGCTCCCGACAGAGACCAACTCGACAACCGGATGTACTCCAGGAAAAAAACCAATACATGTTTTTCCATACGTGAAACAGTACGCACAAACATATATATATATATATATATATATATATATATATATATATGTATATATATATATATATATATATATATATATATATATATATATATATATATATATATATATGTATATATATATATATATATATATATATATATATATATATATATATATATATATATATAAATCTCCTCGAGTTTCCAGAGAATACGTAATGCGAAATCAAATCGACTACATAATGGTAAATAAAATATATAGTAACAGCACTTTATCCACACAAGCCTATCATTATCCGGTAGTAGCCAGATTTACACTGAGACTTGATACCAGATACATGATAAAGCTCAGAGAATGTGAAACAAGACAACAAGTCCAACAAGAAACAAACAGTAACCTGAAATTAGCCGTAACAAATAATGAAGAAAAAACAAACCCAGAAGAAAAATGGACTATCGTTAAAAACATAATAAACAATTCAACTAAGAAATAACTAGAAATCCCAAAAGTGAAGAAGATCAATACTGGATAAATGAGGAAATATTGACATATAGAATAGTTAAGATGGGCAGTCCAAATGAGTACAATATAATCCTAAAATTAATTAAAAGAAAAATAAAACAAAATAAAAGTGCCGCAATGAGAAGTGTGCGAAAAGGCGGGGCAGGTGATAAGAATCCAAAAAGGAGTTCCAAAGATGGACCGAATATATATATATATATATATATATATATATATATATATATATATATATATATATATATATACATATATATATATATATATATATATATATATATATATATATATATATATATATATATATATATATATATATATATATATAAAATTTTTGAAGACTACAAATAAGAGCCGCAAAAACACAATGATAATAGACGACGAAGACAAACTAGACATAACAATAAAGTGGATTAACCGTCATTTGACACGTGTGGTGTGACAAACCCGAAGTAAAATAAATTGCCTTTATTCTTTAAATTTTTGCATACAGTGTGTTGCGTTGCTCAGTAGCTTTCGAGTATACCCCCCTCCTTTAACTGGACTGCATTCTGTTGGTATCGATTCAGCGTTCGACCGATCGTAACGTGTTTAATCCGTTTGGGGTTTACCACACCCCACGTGTCAGTAACAGTTTGTGGATTGTATAAAATCATCAGCTTACCTCCATTGGAACTATTAAAAAAACAAGAAGGAAATAGTGCCTTCCTAAATGCGCGCAGTCGGGAAATAATGTCAACTTTGTTTGGTTTTCAAGAGGACTATAGTATTTTATCCTATGCGCCAAATAAGGGGAAGGTGGTTCTATTGATGTCATCACTTCATGATGATAACATTATTGGTGATTCAGAAAACAAATTACCAGAACTAATATCGTTCTACAATCTTACCAAAGGACGAGTTGATACAGTTGATGAATTATCTGCAAATTACAGCCTTGCTAGAAATAGTCATCGGTGGCCTCTGACTCTATTTTTTTAACTGATAAATAGCTGGCATTAATTCACAAATTATATATAGAGAGAACAATGGTGGTATAATATTAGAAAGAAAGAAGTATTTAACCAGACTAAGGAAAGAACTGATAAGCGATTATCAGAAGGAGATAATCTCAAATTTTAGGGTACCAAGGGACTTACGAAGTGCTTTACGCAGAATAAGAGGGCATTCCGATGAACATCCAGTGAAAAAACCAGGGCTTAATCATCAAGGTAGATGTCAAGATTGTCCTCAAATGCGAGATAACAAATCCAAATATGTTTGTATAGCTTGCGATAAATTTATATGCTTAGAACATGCACATATGTATTGTGAAAATTGTTCAGTTTTTTAAGTGTTTTAAGTTTTTCATTTTATAATATGTTACTTTCATGTAGTTCCACATTTATCTTTTTTTATTTCTTAAGGAATATTTAGAGAATATATAAAAAATCTATTTTTTTTTTCTGTGGAAAAAGTCGATTTTTTTTAAATAGTCATTTACAATTCATAGACCTTTTTTAACAAATATAGTATAGTTCTAGTAAAAATAACATCACAAACAACTAATAAATCTTAAAAATGTCAGAGAAAAGGTGAAATTTAACTCCGTACCTAAAAATAACATTGTGGTGCGGTATACCGCACATGTTACTTCTTGGTACAGATTCTTAAGTGTCATATGTCCGGTTAAATATGTATTTAAAGGTATGAAAATAAATAAAAAATCTGGACCAGATGCAATACCAATAGAATTAATAAAATTATTAGAAGACCAATTAGAAATAGTAACAAACATTTTCAGCTGTATTTACAGCACAGGTATTAAATCATCGCAATTGTTGATTTCAATTTTCGTTGCAATTCCTAAGAATTCAAACGCAAAATAGAGTGTAGAACACTGAACTATCTCTTTCATGGACCACTTATTAAAAATCTTCCTAAAGATAGTACTTAATCGAATTTATCGACATTTGGAAAAGCAACTGGGCAACACACAGTTTGGGTTTAGATATGGGCTTGGTATTCGGGATGCCTCCTTTAGTTCTAATGTAGTGGTTAAATAGTGCCTTGATATCCATGCATGCTTTATAGATTATGAAAAGTCCTTCGATAAAGTAAGGCATTAGAAGCTGATAGAGCTACTAAGGGAAAAGTAAATAAATAAGCTGGATGTAAGGATAATAATCTGAACTTATACAATAATCAAACAGCTAGAGTCTGTATAGAAGGAGAATATAGAAAAGACGTAAATATAAAACGCGGAGTAAAGCAGGGGTGCATTCTTTCACTGATGATTTCAATATGTGTTGAGAGGTCATCTTCAGGAGTCATTATAATTATCATTACCAAATATTATATTTCTTTTAGATACTTGAAACCATTACCTTCTTTGTCCAAGGCTTTGACAAAGTTTTTCATTAGTCTAAGCTTAATATGGAGAGGTGGAAGAAGCACCTTTATTGTTTTAAGAAGAGGGGTATATTTTAGATTTGAAGTACCAGGTTTAAAAGAAGTTCTACGATTCGAATCTTTCTTACTGTAATGTTCTTTTGTTACCCTACTGCATCATAGACACCAAAAACAGCAATACTTTATAAAACCCCCTTGAAGTCCTAACAATATACCTATGACTTTTAAATCCCCACAAATATCCCACTTATATTGTTCATATTTAACGCGATTTTGTATGGTTGCTAAGTTGTCATAGGTTTCTTTCTTTGTCACTGAATGAGCTAATGGAATAGATGGGTTTTTGTTTTCATTAGGAAGCAAGAGTGCTTTTAGGCTGTATTTCGACGAATCTATGAAAATATGCAACTCGGAAGGTCCACTGGTAGCTAGTTCAAATGTTGCGTCACACATGATTGGATCAATCATCGGAAAACATGTTTTAAAGATTTAAACGCGCAATCGATACTGATAGTTCCTGGCTATGAGGAACTGGCCTAAGTGCAGAACGCAAATTTGGATACTGAATTTTGTGCCTTTGCTTTTTTGAACCCAATAGAATTAGAATATCAATAGAATTAATAAAATTATTGGAAGACCAATTAGAAATAGTAACAAACATTTTCAGTTCTGTTTACAGTACAGGTATTATATCATCGCAATTGTTGACTTCAATTTTGGTTACAATTCCTAAGAATTCAAACGCAAAAAAGAGTGTAGAACACTGAACTATCTCTTTAATGAACCACTTAATAAAAATCTTCCTAATGATAGTACTTAATCGAATTTATCGACGTTTGGAAAAGCAACTGGGCCTCTTTTAGTTCTAATATAGTGGTTAAATGGTGCCTTGATATCCATGCTTGTTTTATAAATTATGAAAAGTCCTTCGATAAAGTAAGGTGTTAGAAGCTGATAGAGCTTCTAAGCGAAAAGCAAATAAATAAGCTGGATTTCAGGATAGTAATCTGACCTTATACAATAATCACACAGCTAGAGTTTGTATGGAAGGAGAATATACAACAGACGTTCATACAAAACGCGGAATACAGCAGGGGTGCATCCTTTCACTGATGATTTCTATATGTGTTCAGAGGTCATCGTTCAGGAATCATTTTGAGGAGAAATATCCGGTTTAGTAGTAAATGGAATTTCTATTAATTATATAAAGTATGCATGACACAGTCGTATTGGCAGAAAATATCGAAGACCTACAAACGAATATAGGAGAAGATAAAAGAAATCAGCAGACTCCACATATTGAATATGAATCTAAAGAAAGCAAAATACATTTGTTTCACGAAATCACCCAATAGCAACATACAGCTTAGAATATACAACAGTGATACTGAGCGATTGGATAGCTACAAGTATTTATGAACTTGATGGACTCTGATGTGATCGGACGTGTCCGTCTACGTCTGGTCTCCATGGGGGCAGACAGCAGTGACTGTTGGTACTTTTAGTAGCAGAAGACTGATCTGGTTTAGGAAGCGGGCACCCCCGATTCCGACGTAGCGTACTAAGTCGGCATGAAATCGGCATATCCCAGTTAGTAACACGGTTGGTTCTTCAAACCTAACCAAGTGAATGGCTTTAGCCCCAACGTTGGAAAAGTTCCGATGCCATGGGACTGGCAGCACCACCAAGTCTTCCTCACTAACTGAGAATAAGCTTCATCTAACCTGAGAATAAGCAGTTTAACACCTGCAAAAACAACCAAGTATAAGAACAGAGAAGAACAACATCTCATTGACCACCTAATTCGACAGCGACGACTTATAACCATCACGACCGATTCAACATCCTAATCAAGAATAAACTTCCACCGGATCTGATCCTCGTGAGTCAGGTTCGGAGCAGTAACTCCTTTTTTCTAACATGATCGATTAACCTCGATATAATACCATGAAGGCATGGTAAACCCCGCCAAAAGCACGGCAACTAAAAATTTTCTCCGTCGCGTCTGGTGCGAAGCAGACGTGTTCGGCAATCATGGAATAAAAGTAAGGGCCCCAGGGTCAACTTGACAGCCAGGACGAGTAGTAGTAGTTGTAGTTCGCATCGCATTCTACAAGCTAATATAAATGATTGTCCCTTACGGTATAGAAGTTTTTACTCTTAATAAATACATGATCAAAAGACACGAATCTTTTGAAATTGACTATTCAGAAGCATACAATGAATATTTTAGAGAAAGTTATAAATAAAGAGGTTCTACGTACGGTATCCACCGAAATAGGTCTAATAACAACCATAAAGATGCGCAACTTGGAATACTTAGGGTATGTAATAAGAGGACAACGTTATAAACTAATGAGACTGACTGTGCAGAGAAAGAGAAAGATAAAGGGGAGAAGAAGTGTGGAAGATCAAGAATGTCATGGCTACAAAATTTGAGAGAATGGTTCGACTGTATATCAAACCAGTTATTTAGAGCAGTTTAGGATAAGATGAAGGTCATGATGGTTGCCAACCTTCGTTTGAAGACTTCATGATAAGAATAAGAAGATGATGTCCTCCACATTTTTTGGTTGGTTGTTATAATTTATGATCCAGCTGCTACAATCCTTATAGGTTATTAACCGTTGATTAGTGCTTATCCTCCAGTTCCACGAAAAGATTAGCGGCTGGCGAGTTACTAACATAGAAAACTTATCAGAAGTGAACCAGGGGTTATTTTAATGTCTGATTTACAGTCTTGTCTAGAGAGTTAACATAAACGTACAAGCAAATTCGACAAAATTTCGAACAAACATATTCGAATATGTATAGTTCGATTTGTATTTTGAATATAAATGAATTTTTATTAAAATCACTTTTATTAATTGAAAATTGCAAACTTAAAAATACATTTTCACATTTAAATAATTGTAACCTATAACAATGAAATTTTCTAAAAATTACACAGTTCAACAAATTTAAACTTTTTTGAGGTAACATTTATGAAAATAGGTGTATATGAACTGTTTGGTAGTCCTAAATTCGAAAATGACACGCTAATTACTGTAACACGTAATTTTTTTTTGTTACAGGGGGTCCGTGGTTGGGAAAAAAGGAGACGGCATATTTTTACAATCTAATATATATTTAATATAAACACGTAAAACATGTTAAATTTATGCAAAGACATTACTGAGGATTATGTGAATAAATAATATACTACATGAGATGTCATACAGCCACAAAATCTTTCATTTTTTCCTCTTGTTCAGTTCGGTTCTGTTCAGTTCGGTTCATTTATTTTTAAAAACCGGTAGTAGTCGCCCAACAAAGATGGGTTCCAGCATCCCTAGTATCTTGCTTTCATCGTCCTAGTGAAACCTCTCTCCTTGTTCGTTGCTTACTCTACCCAAATTTTCCAAAAAAAAAATCCAAATGGAAGAATAAAAAATGTATTTTTAAGGACATTCAAGAGTTCATATATGAGATATATTATAGTTTTCATCTTTTGTGTTGCCCAGAAATCCTTTCACTACACTTACAAATGATTTCCAAGCTGTCAATTCTTTTTCATTTTATTTTTCTTGGAAACGGAAATCACCTAGAAACTGTTTTATTGAAAGTGCAATAAATATGCCTTCTTTTGCTTTTACATCACTTAAGTGAGGAAATATTTCGTTAAGATACTTGAAACCATTACCTTGTTTATCCATGGTTTTGACAAATTTATTCTTTTATTAGTCCAAGCTTAATACGGAGAGGTGGAAGAAACACCTTTATTGTTTCGAAACATCAAAAACAGCAATACGTAACAGCAAACAACAATCCCCTTGAAGTTCTAGTAATATGCCTTTTAAATCCCCAAAAATATGCCACTGATACTGTTTATATTTAACGCGATTTAGTAGGGTTGCTAAGTTGTTATATGTTTCTTTCATTGTCAATGAATGAGCTAAAGGAATAGATGGGTTTTTGTTTTCATTCTGAAACAAAACTGCTTTTAGACTATATATCGACGAATCTATGAAAATACGACACTCGGAAGGTAAATGTTCCATTCATTAAATCGTCAATATCACAACAGATATATAGCGATATTTCCATTTTATTAAAAGTTGAAAATGTTACATTCCGTTTTCGATAAAGTGAAACACTTGCATTTTTATGTAAGGTTTCACTGTTGACGTCTGGAACCAAGAAGCTCCGTTTTTTCTTTTGACAACGCCAGGTCATATACCAAATCATTTAATTCATTCTGAGTTATTAAGTGAGCTTCACTGGTAGTTGTTAAAAATGTTGGGTCACAAGTGGTGGGATCATCATCATGATCAATCATGTTATCCAGGTAATTGCGCAATCGGTACTCATAGTTCCTGGCTATGATAAACTGGCCTATGTGCGAAAGGCTAATTTGAATACTGAATTTTGACCATTTGCTTAGTAGTAGGTTCTCTCCACATCACATGAACAGCAAGTGGCAAATAATTTTTGTTGTGTTACATCCATTGCACTAAATTTACGTGACAACTTAAACGACAAATATGAGGAATCCAACTTATATCTTGATCTCCAATTTGGCACTTAAAATATAGAAGATAGGCTTTTTTGACTTCTTCGAATATAGATCTAGCTTGTGACTTTAAAATAAATCGTGTGCATATATAACCAAACTTATCCGCTGGATTATTGCAAAATCGACGACTAGAACTTGCCATATTATATAAAATCGACTTGCACACTTGACTTCACTGTAAATGAGACTGAAACAAACTAAACTATAGAAAATAATAACACTGCCCTTAAAGGTAAGTAAATTACTGTGGAACTACCCCATCTACGGTCTTGTCGTAATCCCTAAATTGTCGAGTCCAAAACCAGGTACAAATAATTTCAATTAGTCTATGATATAAAGTAGAAGCAGGTACTTGAAAACGGGAGGCGCTATGCCATTTCTGTGAAAATGTGTTTTAATAGCTACCTAAATGAAACAAAAAAATTAAAAAATCATGTCGACCTGTGTTATTTATGTATACTGGGGAACAATAAAAGGTAAATCACCCAATAGACGTATATGAATCAAGCTGAAAATTTACTTACAGTATAGCATATATTGAAAACAAAATCGAATATAACTTTTGTTTATTTACTTTTATGAGCCTGTATATAATTGCAAAAAAATGTGGTAAAGTAAAAACTTAAACAAAAATTTTTAATATTCTGTAGATATTTTTCGTGTTAATAAGCTGAGAAGCATTTTTGTTATTTTATTAAAAGTGATAAAATATGTTTTTTATATTGTCGTATTTTTATTTATTTGTGCATAAAAAAAATTATATAATTGCGCCTACTCTCATGTACAAAACATTTCTTGGGTGACAGAAGATATATACAATTCAAAATATGACATATAAAGCACTACCACAGAATTAATATTAACTGAGACATCCAACATTTTAACTTTGTTAAGCTTCATATCCAGATGGGACACAGTTTTGACAAAAACTAAACACACAGATAATCTGTTACTGCTACAGCTAAGCAAAATCTTATACGTAACCGCCTACCTAATCCTCAAAAGGTCTAGTTATGTAGATATAGCGTTGTCTGAATGTATATTCCGTCCTTACTATGTATACATGAAATAAGCGCAGATTTTTTTATAAAATGAGAGTGTTCAGAAATATACAGGTTATTTCAATATATACATATATATATATATATATATATATATATATATATATATATATATATATATATATATATATATAAGGCACAGCCCCACAGCTGAATTGAAGAGTTAGAGTGAAGTTTCTTCCAATTAACCAGTACAATTTTCTATATTTAATAGTATGGTCTTCCTTTTTCTTTTTGATGTGGGTTTTCCAGCGTAGCTTTGCAGCAAGGGTAATACCAAGATATTTAGCTATATGTGAAAATGGACTTCATTTAGCATTTATGCTTATGGATATATGTTGATCAGCTCTATTTAAAAAGTTAACTATTACAGACTTTGATTCGTTTAATTTGATTCTCTATTTTTTTTTGTCCAACTGTTAATTTTGTTGGCTGATATCTTCAAAGTACTTTAAAATAGGAATTTGTTCTTAAACATTAAGCCTGCCAAATTTCTACCAGTCTCACTTAACATGCTGTTCCATCTCCCGCCAGTGTTCCGTTCCACTGAAATCCTTTGCCCAAGATATATGTACTGATCCACAACTACAAAATCCCTTCCTAAAATAAAAATTCTTCTGTCCTGGACAAATTTATTGAATATAACCTGACTCTTTTTCAGGTTTATTTTCAAGCCAAATGGTTCTTCCAGCCCTTTGTTCTTGTTTGTTTTTTTGCAATCCTCCGAGCCATGTGAAAGGAAAACGATACCATATGCGAATATTTGATGACTTAAGTATGCACTATTAAACTTTATTAAATCCTGTCCCCAATATCAATTACAGAATATTTCTTCTGGGCAGGTTGAGAATAGAACAGGTGATATTGCGTCGCTCGGGCATGCATCCCGCTCTGCATTTATTCCAACTTCCAGATTATCAGGCCGAACTATCGCTGTAGATTCATCATATAACGATCCTAATACATTTATATAAGATTTGTCTGCACCTTGGTTAAGCAATGGATCCATTATGGCCTGCTTTAAGATTGAGTTAAACGCTTTTTCATAGTCGATAAAAGCCAAGCACAGTTGCATGTTGTATACGTTCTGCCTTTCTATGGCCTGTTGTACAACCTAGATCTCATCCATTACCCTGAATCTAGTTCTGAATCCTGCTTGCCCTCTCTTATTGGCTTATTGGACTGAATCTTCCTATTCTCCATTTTTTATGTAAAGAATCACTTCTGTATTTTTTCCATAAGTTGTGTTGTGTTTGCACTTTAAAGCATTTTGAGTATAATTTTGCCAGTGTTATATGTAAACTCCGATCATCAGCTTTTGAAGACTCACTAACATATTGTAAAATCACCGATAATGATATGACGTTTGGTTCTGTTTATTATATTATGTTTTAAAGTATATTCCAACGAGTCAAAATTGACATCGGGAGGTTTATATATAAGGCTTATTGATATATTTTCTGAAGTTAATTCTACATTTATTATTTCTATTTTGTTTATGATACAGTTTACTTTTTCTTTATATTCTATACCATTTCTTATATACATTAATATACCTCCTCCTCTGGTTTGGCGTGATCTAAATATTGCATTGTAGCCGTTAATATTATATAAATCTTCCTCATATATATATATATATATATATATATATATATATATATATATATATATATATATATATATATATATATATATATATATATATATATATATATATCTATATATATATTTGCATTTCGAAATAAATTAAATTTCCAATCAACTAGATAAAAAGAACTTTCTTTTGGTGAATACCAGCTCTTTTGTCTTCTATCGTATAACTATTGATTTAATCATTGTTTTATTGGGTCTTGAAAAAGATTTTAAAATTGCACAACATTTTATTAGGTGCCTGACTGGAGACAAGCCTCACCCCATTCCTTCAATTGGAGGGCATGTGTTCTAGGTGCCCTGAAGAGCCTGAATATCGAGACGCAAAATATATGCCCTCCAACTGAAGGGATGTGTGAGGCTTGTCCTCAGTTAGGCACCTAATAAAATGTTCATTTGGGCGGAGACGCAGGTTGTTGTGTGTTCCGCATGAGATTGTGGAACCCAGCAGTTGGGTGTATGTGACACTAGCTACTGTTGTCTCATTGGACGCCGTCGAAAAAGGTCTTACATTGCATATATACGCCATTCGACGAGAAGTCGGCGAAAGTATGTGTGATTGCCTCTGGATAATGTCTCTCTATTCTTGACGAGAGTGCATATGTCGGTACTCTGAAAAGTCAGAACATTGGAAGGCAAACATATGCCCTCCAATTGAAGGGATGGATGAGGCTTATCCCCAGTCAGGCACCTAATAAAATGATCATTTGGGCGGAGACGCAGGTGTTGTATATTCCACATGTGATTGTGGAACCCAGCAATTGGGCGCATGTGGCACTAGCTACTGTTGTATGATTGGACGCTATCCAAAGAAGTCTTACATTGCATATATATATATATATATATATATATATATATATATATATATATATATATATATATATATAGAATATATAATGTAAATTTTTAAATATAAAAAATTTTTACGGTGGAAAAAAACTGCTTGTTTAAAAAAACAATATATTTGGTCTTTAGTAGGGAAATATATACATAATCGATATTAATCATTGTTATTATTTATTGATGACAAAAACCTTAATTAATTTTAAAAAAATCATAACCCCTTAGATCTTATTCCAACTAACAAATTACGAATACAACCAGCTGCTTCCTGCATCCTAACAGTAGATTCAGTAGAGTGAAGGTAACTTAATTTTCAAGATGTTTGTTGATTATATTTGAGTTGTCTTCGTTGTTAGTTTGATTGATGTTTCTATAGCCTGTTACATTTGCATAGCTGATATTTTGTCGAACGTGAGCTGTTGATTGGGTTGTATTATGTTGGATGTTGAGTCTGTTATTTGCATTATTTGGTTTTTCTGTAATTCTATGGTAGAATTCACATCCTCTGTAGCTTGCTGTATGTGGGCCTCCACAATGAGCACACTTTGCGGGTACATTTTTACTTTTCTTGCAGCTGGATGTACTGTGTGGTCCACCACATTTTACACATACATACGGTCGATTGCAGTATGTTTTTGTGTGTCCGTAGTTTTGGCATCGCATACATTGAGCTATACCTCTGGTTTTTCTTGGTGGTTCTACTTGTATTATTTTATTCTGAAAAGTATTTATTTTATAAATATCCTTGTTATTGTCTGCTGGCTCCAAGTCAACAAAGAATAGGTTTAATGGTTCTTTTGTTATTCGTTTTCTTCCGTTTAATATGTTCCTTACTTTATGTCCCTTCTGAGATAGTTCTTCTTTGATTTCGTTCAAATCAGTTGTATGATGTAGGTGTTTAATTACTACTCTGTGTGCTCGCTCATCCTTAAGTTGATATGTATGGTGTATGATTTTGTTTTCCCTCAGAAAATGTATTAGTTTTCTATAGGTGTCTGAAACGTTGCTACTAATTTTTATTGTATTATCTGCTAGCGTTTTTGTACGGTATTGTTCATCTTCAACTATTTCCCTCAACTTGTTTCTCATTTCTTGATAGTTAGTTACCCCGTAAATAAATATTGGTGGTGGTTTTGGAATTATATTTTCTGGCTGCTTCTCATTGTTACTTACTTCGTTATCTACAGGTAAGCTATTGAATCTGTTGTTTAGTGGGACACTTTGTTGATTGTTTGGGTTTATTTTCCTCCTTTTGGTATGTTTCACGTTTTGCCACGGATGCTCAATATTTTCTTGATCATCTAGCTCATCATCGCTAGTTGATGACATTCTGTAATAGTACTTATTATTATGTATTGACCGGCTCTGCGATCTAGTTGCAGGAGTTGTATATTGTGTTGGTACACCCTGTATGTTATTGTTGGTTGGTACACCCTGTCTAGCATTGTTGGTTGGTAGTTTGTTGGTTGGTTTCTGTGTAGTTTCAGTAACTGGTTGACCGTCCTTTTTATACCCTAATAGGCTCCCCGAAGGGAACATATTTATATTTTATTTCTCACTTATCTCTCGATATTTTATCAGTTTATTATCAATACAAAATTATTGTTATTTCTCGATAAATAGGCAAATCACTCGGTGAGGAATTCGCCCGGAATTCCTGGTATGCGTCGATCCCGGCACCGGCAAAACACGTCCGAGTACCGCGAGGCCTCGATGAACACTTGAACTATCATTGAAAAAAAAAAAAAAAAATCTACTAATAAAATAACTTCTAAATATATGCCTACAGCATATTTCGTATTCGTATTCAGTCGAAGCCTCAAACAAACTACAAACCCACCTGAACCTAATTCAAACCTGGACTCGAAAGTGGAAAATTAAAATAAATGAGACAAAATCAGCGCAAGTCAACTTTACCCTCAGGAAAAGGCAGTGCCCTAGCTTACATTTTAATAACGTAGAAATCCCAACATTCACGAATACAAAATATTTAGGTATACACTTGGACAGTAAACTTACGTGGAAAACCCATATAGTCAAAAAAAGAAAACAAATTGACCTAAAAGTAAAAGAATTGAGCTGGCTTATCGGAAGAAAGTCTAACTTATCTTTAGATAACAAAATTCTATTATACAAGGCTATCATTAAGCCAATTTGGACTTATGGGATAGAACTTTGGGGATGTACCAGTAAATCAAATTTAGCCATTATCCAAAGATGTCAGTCCAAAATATTACGAATGATTGCCGACGCACCTTGGTACATATCAAACCACACTCTTCACGAAGATCTCCAGATACCCTATGTTAAGGACGTGATCAAGAGCAGCAGCATAAAATATCACCACAAACTGGAAAGCCATCCTAACACCCTACTACAGCCTGTTTTGAATCCAACAAATAATAGAAGACTAAAAAGAAACTGGCCAACAGACCTGATAGAAGGATAATGGGGACTCGTCGTTGGGGGAGTCACCTCATCACGCCAATATAGGGAAGTCTAGCCCTCAAGCCATCACATTAGCTTATAGAATATTGTAATTCTGATTGCTAATATACGAAATAATAATTAAAAAAAAAAAAAAAAAAAAGATGTTTGTTCCAGCTTTTCTTGGGCATTATAGGCGCTTACCGGAGCAGCTTATTTGTACCCCGACCGAAAGCTCAAGCGGAAAGCCTGAATCAAATTTTAAAATATTGCAGTCTTCTAGAAAATAACATTATTGTTCGAAAAAAATGTGTCGATAAAAATAATTGTAATAAACAATCCCTTTTTACCAATTTGGGGGTTTAATTTCCTTGTAGGTTTAATACTGAATTTTTGGTTTCCACTCTGAATTTCTTGGTATTTCAATTACTCTGTTTAGGACATGTTGCAAACAGAACAATTTAAATGAGTGCCTATGTTTTGCTTAGATTATATTTCTACACTTATCACTTTACTTCATGTTTGTGAGCATTTTATTTTGAGAATGTTAATTGTGATATTTTCTATTGGAACCTTTGGTGTGAAACATGAAATCTAAACAAATTTACCATTAAACACAATCGAATCAAATTTTGTAAACTGCTTGAAGCACTTTTCACTAAACATGTCCGTATCATCTCGCGCGTCGAAAAGTTCTTTAAATCACTGAGAAACAGTGATTTGGTGTTTAGCGGTAAATCTCTCCGAATTTAATGTTAATTATGTTTTGCACGCAAGGACATTTAACTAACAAACCAAGAAGTAAATAAACAATGAAAATTGAAGCATTAATATTAAATATTAATGAGATGCAAAATATTATTTTCTTGCAACTAAATTTAATAGCAAGCAATGTTTATATGTGTATAGATAAAAGTTAAGAGGAATAATAAACAATCCAGTTGTTGGATTATTGGATAATGTTAATATAAAATAGTTAGCTATTAAATTGGATTTATTACACACCTAAAAATGTAATTTTATTCTTAACAAAAACCAATTTCTGGAATTAGACCCAAGTAGGCCTAAGTTGCTTCTAAAAAAAATTATATTGTTTACAAGTTAATATAATGAACATTAAAAAGTGTAACTAGATGTATTTTGTTAAAAAAGGATTAAGTATCAAATTTTAAATTCTTCCATTGGAATCTTCAACATGGATCACTGAACTAAAAGTGATTTATGACTAAAAACCAAATCAATTGTTCTTAACTCCTGGACGCGCGTTTCATTAACCATGTTAACATCAATCGTGATTGATTTAATCATCTAATGCAGATTAGATTGAATTTTCCAGATTATTCTAACACGGTTGGCGAAACGCGCATGGAGCAGTTAAAAACAAGTCAAGTTGTATAATTAAAAAATATCACATTAAATTCAACACTATATATTTGCCATTAAATTAAACACTCATCTTGCGCTTCTTAGCCTGTGTCTTATTAAGTCACTTCTGGGGCCTCTGTTGTTGTAATTCAGTTGTAGATAACATTTCCACTTATAGCTAGCTTTTCTTTATATCTAAAATATCCTGGTATTAGCCCATGATCAATGCTTTTGTGGAAAGTAAACTATATAGATGTATATCTGATTTGAAATATACCTATGTCCTGGACATATTGCATCCTAGCTTTCCTAATACAAAAAAAAATGGGTAACAAAATCTCAATACTCCGTTCTCTGTTCTATTTTATTGTCCAGAAAATGTATAGCTACCATTTTTAATAATAATATCTTCATGATTTGAAAATCCACAAAAATCCCACTTTATTTTAACATCACTAACATACTAATAGGAATATTAGTACATAACACACTAGGGAACTTTTCTCTTAGGTAATAGAAAGTACGACATTATTTGTCCATAATATTTAAAACCTTTTTCGTAAAGCCTAGTTTTACTCGTATGAGAATGGAAACAGTAGGACCCCTTCTGCGATAACTATTGGCCTATCAGTGACAATTTTGCTCTTGAATCAAAACACATTCTTAGCTGCCCTATTTTGTCCTGTCTGTCCTTCCTCTGGTCCTTCTCAATTGTCTCATTCTCAAAGAAAGCTTTGAAAGATCGCGTTGACTTTTAAGTCTTTACATATTTACTATCCATACATTTGATATTATATACTTGCAAGTAACAATTGATAATTACTCCAGATCACTTTCATATGGAGTACATATTCGATTAGAATTATTGTCAACTTGATTGCATCATGAATCAAAACAGTAAAATTTTTAGGATCTTAAAGATTGTCAGTCTTCTGTAGAATATTTTTGTTTTATTTGTCATTCCTACCGTTCGATGATGGTAATATTGAGTTTATAATTTATCTAACGAAATATTAAACAAAAATATAGTTTCCATCATTTTCCAAACATATATTTAATTTAAAAGTCTATCTATAAATCAAAAATATATCTGATAATATAAATTTATTTTCAAATAAATTTCAGAATTTAAGTTTGTCTTTCGCCTAAATTGTGAAATATATTATAGTATCTTATTCCAACATAAATTTTCCAGCCGATTTACGTAAGCTTAGCAATGATAGCAAAACACAATTCAAAAACGTTTTCAACAAAATTTATCCAATTAAAAGGACACACCCTAAAGCAGCACAGAAACATAAATATTGCGGCAGCAAACATTTGCCTTTGAAAACAGAGCGGACCTAATTAAATTGCCTCTATTTATTTGTCCTTTGGCACAGATTTCGATTCTGTTGTTTTTTTTATTATTTTGATGTTACTATACTATATAAACCTCACCTATATATTTTTTTTTGGTAGTATGTCACTGTCATTAAAAACTATTATTGTCAATGTAAGTATTATTGACATATACACAAAATATATTTACTTTCTATCTTTTCAATATATATATATATATATATATATATATATATATATATATATATATATATATATATATATATATATATATATATATATATATATATATATATATATATATATATATATATATATATATATATATATATATATATATATATATATATATATATATATATATATATAAATATATATATATAAATATTATATATAAATATATAAATATATATATAAATATATAAATTATATTAATATATATTAATATAATTTATATATTTATATATATTAATATAATTTATTTTTTAGATTCGTTTTGAAAACGAGAGCAGAAGATTCTCGAAACGTTAACGTTCAAAAGTTTGTATTTATTTTAGAAAATTTTTGTATTTTTGAAAATTTTATTCGTTTACATAAGATCAGATATTTTGGATATTTTTTTGAGTTTTAGATCGTGGCGAAAAATCCAAAAAAAGGAAAAAATATAAGTAAGTTAATAATCATTAACGACGCGTGTTTAAAAGAAGCGTATTTGTCGATTTCAAAATCAAGTATTAATAATAGTAAATTATTTATTCAAATTCACTGTATTTTAAATTGGGTTTGGATTAGATTTAACAACAGATATTTATTGACATTAATTTTATTGGATTATAGGGATGCATCGTAATAAGCATATGCATTATATGAGTAATATTGAACTTACAATATGCCTTAATAACTAACCTACATTCCTACATAGTGAACTAACAGTATCTATACCTTAATGACTACTTAACCTAAATAAAGGTAATAATATCAAATAATATTTTACACACATTTACATTACAAAATTTACAAATTAACATAACTTTTATTATTTTCAATAGTTACGTTTCTATCCCTATTATAGTCATTCAGTTCCTCTATTCCTGATAAATCCCTTTCCTCTAGGTCTGACCCATCACTGTCTGTATCAAAATCGTTTTCACCCAAATTAATAATGATTTCCTCCACAACCGCATCTATTGTTGGTTCCTTTAAAATATACTGCTGCCCCAACCATTTTGGTCGCCCACACCGAGATTTCCATTTGTCGGCTGAGAATTCCTCAAAGAAGTCATCACAATGTTTAATCACCTGATAAAAATTAAAATTAACATTTTTTCCGGCGATATATTATTTCATTTCGACCCAAACCAACTCGATGGGATTCAGATCTGGACTATATGGTGGCGGTCGCAATACGTCGTGACCTTTTGCATTAAACATTTCGTCTATTTCATATCGCTTATGCCTTGGTTTATGGGTTTTTGTAAGGTTATAAAGTTGTGGTCTTAACATCTTGTCAAAAGGTATACCTCTAAGCCATAACCATTCTTGCATTTCCGCTTTTCTTGACAATGACGTTGATGCATGGTGCATGGTGCGTTGGTGCATTTTCCACTTGTTTGTTATGGTATGGAGTGTTGTCCATTACCACAACACTTTTCGGTTGCAAATTCGGAATTAGTTTCTCCGAAACCCACTTTTTGTAATTGTCGTAATTCATGTCATGATGGTAGTCGCCACTTATGCTGCTTGATTTCCATCTAATATAGGCATTAGGAACAAACCCGTCCTCACCACCTGCGTGTACTATGATCAGACGCGGTCCCTTTCCTATTGGTTTTTGTAAGCGTTCTAAAGTTTCATCGCGCCATCCCTTTTCGTGGGTGTGTGATCAGTGAATGTACGTCTCGTCCATATACATTATATGGCGAGCTTCTTCCCGGTGCTGACGCATTTTTCTAAGAAATTTAATCCTAAAAAGTCTGATGGGCAGACGTTAGTATCCGTCGATTATTCCAAAAATTTCTCCATCGAAAACCAATCTTGTGAATTTATTTACGTAAAGGTTCTGAACAGCCTTAGTAGCCAATATCATCTACAATTTTTTTATAAACTGTCTTTAGCGTAGGGACCGTCTTTTCTGTTATGTGCTGATTAACAATCGTCGTCAAGCTTTTTTTTTTCTTAACTCGTTTTTTATTGGGTGTTGAAAATTTGGTTACATGCACCTATAAATAAAATTGTGATATCAAAATCTATATACATCACTCGGAATTTTATGTTGATATATCACAGGAATATAATAGTTAATTCATCACGAAAATTAGAAGTTGAAAAAACTTATCTTTTCGAGAGGAATAGTAACCTCGAGAGGAATAGTGATGCTCTGGAAGAAAAAAGGTCTCATTCTGTCAGAATATCCAGAATATCTCCATATATGGAGAATGGAAAGGACCTTCTTTGTAAAGAATTTAATTTCCTTCAAAATTTCTATATCTTTTTCTCAAATTCTTATACTTTAAGAGATACTTACAAAAATCCACTATTTTACCAAAAAATTAATTTAGATCGTCTTGAGGCACGTGTTATTTTTGTTAAATTCTCCCGTATTTTTTCATCAAAAGCGACCACTCTAATCTATAATATCGTTTAGCGACCACTCTAATCTATAATCATTAAAATCATTACATTCATTCATCGAATGATAAATTCAACCAGCCTGTATATTATTAGTTGGAGAATATGTTAGCACAACGGCTACCGCATCGGATAAGAGTAGATTTAATATAATATTTCTTTTGTATAAAACTGAGCTAGTCTTTGAAAAATTATCATAACTCTAAATTATCTCAGGACATTAATTTTATGTGGTTGATAAGCTCGGACACAATTTTAAATTTTAAAAATATTTTCTCCCATATCACCACCAACATATTAAAACTAGAATTCACACTTAACAGGGAATAATAAAATCATTAAATACATTTCTAAAATGTATTGAAAAAAGAGGAAATGCATGGAAGCAATTATTATGTCGTGTAATACGGGTACCTTGCCTAGGTCATACATAGTAATATTATACGAAAAAAACTGGAAATGCACATTAAAAAATATGAATTTATGAAAACCATTGGATACACTGAATATATTTAATCCCTTACCCCATCGTTTTGAATAGACATCTTGAATTATACAGCACATAATCCAGTTTAAAGTGTGTTTTGAAAAGTAAATGGGGCTGAATTTTAAATAAGATTTATCAATCTTGTCATGTCATGAACGCGAGTAACTAATGCATGTCAATCAAAGAGACGTATTGCCGTCAAATTAATTATTTTAACGTATCTGAATATAATTGAAGATGAATATAATACTGTGATTGTGAATAAATAATTACCTTCTTTCACTAATAGTTTTATTTATTTGATTGAATAGATAGTATTCCATTATTCGGTGAAATTTTTATAATTATTTTAATGAATTTCGAAACATATCAATTATTATTTAATTAATTAAATTTACTTTACCTATAGTTTACTATGAAAGTTAAAAAGCCAAAGATTAATGTATATATATATATATATATATATATATATATATATATATATATATATATATATATATATATATATATATATATATATATATATGAAGGACAAGAACTATATATTATGAATTCATTCTATAAGAATAATATCAGCAGAAAATAGACATGGAAAAGTCCATCTGGGCTCACAAGCGAAATTGACTACATCATGACCAACGATAAAACAATATTTACCAATTGTACTGTCCTTAACAATTTTAATGTTGGAAGTGACCACCGAATGGTACGAGCAAGGGAATGGTAAGATCAAAGAAGGGCAAGGTGGATTCTGGAAAACTGCTGGAGAGAGGAAGCGATTTTGAGATTGCTTTGTCAAACCGGTTTACTGCGTTACAAAATCCAGAGGAGGTGGAAATATCAGTTCAATATGAAGAAATCGCTAACAATGTACTTCAAACGGCTGCTTCAATAGCACCAGAAGAAACATGTCTCAAACAAACAAAAATCTCCAGTGAGACCATTGATTTAATGAAGAAACGGCGAGCAATGAGAAATGCAGGTAGTCCTTTTGGCAGGGTCGAGTACACTGAGCTCTGCAATACTATAAGAAAACGTATCAGAGAGGACACGCGCCGATTCAATATGCAGCTAGTGCAAAAAAAAACCTGGAAGAAAACAAAGGAATTAACAAAGCTAAACAGAAACTGAGAAACAAAAGAACGCAAATATATCCTTTAAAGCGTGAGGATGGCACAGTGTGCAGGACGCGTACCCAAATGTTAGAGATTCTCAGAAGGTTTTATTCCCAGTTATATGAAGATCAGAGCCAGTCAGGGACAGCAATACCCACGGAAGAACAATATATAATGCCAGATATCCTAGTGGAGGAAGTAACAAATGCTATAGAATTGATGAAGAATGGCAAGGCTCCAGGAAAGGATAGGGTAACTGTCGAAATGCTAAAAGCTGGTGGTCCGACGTTACATAAAACACTGGCAAAATTATACTCAAAATGCCTCAAAGAACAAAAAGTACCTGACTTATGGAAAAATGCAGAAGTGATCCTTTTACATAAAAAAGGAGCACAGGAAGATTTAAAGGACTACCGTCCAATAAGCCTCATATCAGTGATGTACAAAGTTTTCACTAAGATAATTTCTAAAAGAATATTAAAAAAACTGAATGACGCACAACCAAGAGAACAAGCAGGATTCAGAAGTGGATTCAGTACAATGGATCACATCCAGGTTGTACAGCAGGTCATAGAAAGCACAACGAATACACCATGTCACTGTGCTTGGCTTTTATCGACTACGAAAAAGCATTTGATTCCATCTCAAAGCATGCGATAATGGATGCACTGCTTAGCCTAGGTGTAGAGAGAGCCTATGTAAACCGATTAGAATCGATATATGATGGAGCTACAGCCACAATTCACCTTGATAATCTTGAAGTGGGAATTAATATAGAACGAGGTGTACGGCAGGGTGACGGAATATCGCCTATTCTTTTCTCGGCTGGCCTTGAAGAAGTATTCCGTAAACTGGATTGGGAACAGGATGGTGTAAAGATCAATGGTGCAAACTTAAACCATCTTAGATTTGCAGATGATATTATTCTCATTTCACAAGACCCAGAGGAGCTGCAAAGACGCATACAAGAACTGCAAAGGGCTGGCGAACCATTTGGCTTGAAAATAAACCTGAAAAAGAGTCAGGTTATGTTCAATAACTTCGCTCAGGACAGAAGAATTTCAGTTTTAGGAAGGGATTTAGAGATTGTGGACAGCTTTATATATCTTGGGCAGAGGATTTCAATGGAGGGGAATACCGCCCGGGAGGTGGAACGGCGGGTTAAATGTGGCTGGCAGGCATTTGGTAGGCTCAACATAGTGTTTAAGAGCAGACTCCCACTTTGCCTGAAAAGAAAAGTATTCGATCAGTGCGTTCTACCCGTTATGACATACGGAAATGAAACCTGGACACTCACATCGCAATCAATTCAAAAACTTCGGGCGGCACAGAGGGGAATGGAAAGATGCGTGCTTGGCATTACAAGACGAGACAGAAAGTCCTGCGCATGGATTAGGGGACAAACGAAAGTCTGTGACATCATTGGAAGAGTAAAACAATTGAAATGGAGATGGGCAGGCCAGATAGCGAGGCGATGGGACGACAGATGGACCAAGGCAATCCTGGAGTGGATACCGCTTGATCGCAAACGTCCGCGAAGAAGACCGAAAGCACGATGGATTGATGACATCGTTAAGTATATTGGACCCGAGTGGCAGAGGAAAGCCCAGGACCGTGAAGGTTGGAAGCATGCTGAAGAGGCCTTTATCCTGCAGTGGATCGATACGGGCTGATGATGATGATGATGATATATATATATATATATATATATATATATATATATATATATATATATATATATATATATATATATATATATATATATATATATATATATATATATATATATAAGTTATATATATATATATATATTATATATAGTTATACTTATATATATATATATATAAGTGTCTCTTTCATTTTAAAATATTTTCAAGGTCATAACATTTCCATATTTATTTTATTTTTTTATATATATATATATATTTTATATATATTTTATATATATATATATATATATATATATATATATATATATATATATATATATATATATATATATATATATTTTATATATATATATATATATATATATATATACATTTAAGTTTCTCTTTCATTTTAAAATATTTTCAAGGTCATAACATTTTCACATTTATTTTATTTTTGGATTCCTTAGAAAATTTAATGATGAGTTCCATCAGGTTTCCCTATACCTATTTTGAGCTGTTTCTTAAATGTCTTGATTCTTTTGAAACTTTTGAAAGATGGAACCTTATTTTCAACACCTTTTAACAACCCCTTTTTCTGTTTTTGTCCCACCATAAATAGATCAATTATCTTTCTCTTCCATCTATCCAATCAGTCCCTTTCAGATTGTTTCATCAACCATGTCTCACATGCATATATTACAGTCGACTTATGAAATTATAAACAATATATAATCAAATTTTGAAGATATTTTTTGGATGTTTAGCAAATTTGCTCATAATTATATGGTACATTCGATATAATAAAATTCGAAATAATTCAGAGAGATTTCAGCTTTAATGCGTTCTTTACAGTGGCGGCTCGTGGGTTTTTAAAGTGGAAGGGCGTAGAAGAAAATAGTGTTGCTGAAGATTTGTTTAGCTATTTTTGTATTCTTTTTGAACTTGACTCAAATTCAACACGGGCGTGGGACGAAAGTTAGTTTTTAATTCAACCTTCTCCTCTAAACTTAAAGTAAATATTATTAACTGTTTTATATCAGACACCTTCATGTTTGCAATTAAAAGTTGATTATTTTTATTTAAAAAGTACTACTCAGTGTGTACACACGTATCAAGTCACAAATCAAAACACGTATTCGCCAGGTGAACGAAATACGCGGCACGAGATATATCAAACGCTCCCTACCCTAATTTGACGGGTACAGAGCGTTTAAAACTAATTATTGATAGGCTCGGTCGCAGGGAATCTACGTCCAAATCGCATGTTTTAGAAAGCCGCCAAACCCCCGAATTCTGGCAACCAACAAAACATGTAACTACAATGACGAGATAAGATGACGGTAGCGTACGGTCGCTGAAGGTAAGCATGCGACCAACGATTTAAAAATTATGGCGAAAGGATGGAATTTTTATCCGTACTATTTGGTGAGATGGGTCGACAGACGTTCTTCTATACTTGGAGATTTTAATTTTTAATAATGTCTTAAAATGAGTTAAAGGAACCCAACGCCCTCCCTTACGAGCCGCCACTGGACCTCTACTTCCCTTTAAATATACTGTAATTATAAAAAAATTTTAGTTTTTCATCGAAATGTTTTTGCAACAGTTTTTCCATACGAGCTAGTTTATTTAAATACATTTAAGTACACTTAAAGGTTGGCAGTAAAATTATAAAGAGGAACCCTTTTTCCTCCAAACTGAAATTTACATTTAAGTACAAAAAAAAAACAAAAAAGAAAATGTACGCTTTTAAAACTGAATAATTGTTTTTTATGCAAAACAAACATAATATTACTTGATATGTTTTTAATATCTAAGGTACGTTTTTAATAATCTTCCTGTTTTTTACACAATTTTAGAGCAGGTAATAAATATTAATGAATCAAAGCATCTGCAGGCACACACAATAAACATAATAAAGTAAAAGGCAAATTTTTGTTTGCTTTTTTACGTCGTTTTTCTTTTGATTATTTGCTTTTCACCCTTGTCGAATTTTAATTTACTGCTGAAGGAACCTACAAGAAGTATACGAGGGTGCAGTTCAATAGTGTAACCAACAGGAGTAAAATTTAAAAGAATTTTGTTAAACAACTTTTCGTACAGGTTGTGTAAAAATTAGTTAGTAGATCATAACGAAACAAAGATATTGTTCTATTTCAAAACACTAATCCCTAACTTAATGAACTTCATCTGTGAATGTATAATTTAATTCATCCATGAATACTTAAGCATACACAATTCTAAGGGTTCTGGTTTACTAATTTAGAATGTTACAGTGTACATATTTCATTCTTATATACTTAGCCATTTCGGTCATTTTAACTTACTCAGATATAGCATCAGTATTTAATTTTACTCACTTTGGCCATTTAACGCCTATTTCGCTATCAATAATTTACACTGCCTTTTACAAATTCACAATATTAAAGTCTTAACATCGAATTCACGTCGAAATAACAGAGGTCGAACTTACTACTGTACTAGTATCGGTGCCATCGAATCCACAATCGATCCACATCGAAGAGACAGAGATCGAACTAAGTACCGCGCTAGTTGCCGGTACCGTCGGTGGGCTTTCATTTAATAATTAAAGGAGGACAAGATTCTTAAACAGTATATTAAGTTCACTTTCATAACCATGATCAAATTTAAAATAACAATAATTAATGTCCAAGAAGTGACAAGTATCTAGAAGTTTTTGGCAATCATTTGCAAAAAGCATTTTAGTCCTTCGATTCAGAAGTAATAGGAGAGGAACAAATCAACATACAACAATTTTTAGGTTGTTCATATCAAACACCAATAGAAGCAAGCACAGCAGGTTTCGACTTGATTATGAGGAAGTTACTTCAAGCTTTCTGCAAAGGGTTTTATCCTCATCCTATCTATATACAATGAAATACACCGGTTATGTTATTCGTTATTTCTCTAGAAAGTAGCAAAGACAATTATGGTTCCAGAGCCAGGTAAAAAGTCCTCTGAAGCTGCGTCTTATAGACCCATAAGTTTGTGGCGCTGTTATTCAAGGTGTTTGAGAACATCTATATCAAGGGCATGAAATTATTGCAAGAAATTAGTCTTGAATGAAAGTAATATCATCACCTCACATCAGTTTGGCTTCCGCAGTAAACATGAAATTATCGAGCAAATCCACCAATTAGTTAAAATAATTAACAAAGAAAAGAGATGTTGCTCTGCAGACTTCTATCATAAACGTTAGTTTATATATCACAAACGGTTGGCATGGTTTGGTACAAAGACTTACAAACAAAAGAAGAATCTATCTCATCCCCACTACCAGTTCATCATATCCTTACTAACAAACATGCATTTCTTTATATAACAAAATGATGAATATTCCAACATTAAATTCGTTCAGTCTGGCACGCCTCAAGGGTGTGTTTTAGCCCTATTCTAACTACCAATCTCCAAACTAACTTATATATCATCCAAGGGTGGCGACTTAGGGGCAACAAATCTAAATTTCGACATGTCACCTTCATAAACTACGGATAAATTTGCCTACAATATATAATACATAATACGTGGTATATAATATATAATACATAGTATATAATATATAATATATAATAAATAATAAATAATATATAATATACAATATATAATATATAATATATAATATATAATACATAATATATAATATATAAGATATAATATATAATATATAATATATAATATATAAAATATAAAAAATAATATATAATATATAATATATAATATATAATATATAATATATAATATATATTATATATTATATAATATATAATATATAATATATATTATATATTATATAATATATAATATATATTATATAATATATAATATATATTATATAATATATATATATATAAGATAAATATTACACAAAGTGAAATTCAAGATAAAAACTGTTTCAGACACAAGGTTAACGTTTGGGAGGTTGGCCAGAGGGAAAAATGTAGGAAGACCGGAACTACTTTGTCTGACGAAAGGAAAAAAGCTCATAGTGAAAGAACGAAATCAATATGGGCGCTAAGAAAGGATATATATATATATATATATATATATATATATATATATATATATATATATATATATATATATATATATATAAATATATATATATATATATATATATATATATATATATATATATATATATATATATATATATATATACATATATATATATATATATATATATATATATATATATATATATATATATAATATATATATATACATATATATATATATATATATATATATATATATATATATATATATATATATATATATATATATATATATGTCCCTATGTGGATCAGACCTTGACGTGGTAAAGGGGTTTGAGTAGGGCAATGAAGCTTTGAGCTATGCCATCTGGAGTCTATGCTCCTGGGAGGGTCACCCCTGGCGGACAGGTCAAAGCGGAGACCTCAGACTAACATGATCCAAAATCTGCCAACCCGCATTGGACCAGCGTGGCAGATTACGGTCCATACCTTCAACATGGTATTTCAATATGTTGAAATATGACAGTACAACCTCAAACACGGCCCTCATTCCCCGGAGGCCAAGGGGCAACTACTTACGGCAGCGGGAAGACCTGCCCCAAGGCAGAGGGTGCTAAGATTCACCGGGTTAGATCAGGCTGCCATTGGACTTTTGACATTGCAACGTTAAATATACGGACTATGAAAACAGAGGCCCGATTGCAAGAACTGTTAATCGAACTTGACAACATACATTGGGATATTATTGGGCTCTGTGAAACACGAAGGAAGGGTGAAGAGTTAATCAAACTGGAACCAACTGGACACGTACTCTACACTCGAGGTACGGAAAATGGCCGATGTGGCGGAATTGGATTCCTCATCAATCGAAAGCTGAAGGACAGTGTGGTAAAATTTGAAAGTACATCCGACCGATTAGCCCAATGCGTCATTCAGCTAAATAAAAAGTTTAGGCTTCAAATCGTCCAAGCTTATGCTCCAACTATAAGCCATAAAGATGAGGAAATTGAGGAATTTTATGATGATGTGGCCCAGCTTTTATACAAGGAGAAATGTAGGTACAAAATCCTGATGGGTGATTTTAATGCCAGAATTGGAACAACAAGAACAGACGAAAATGCAACTGGCCCATATGGAACTGGTGAGTGAGACAATAGAGGTGACAGATTAGTTGATTTTGCTGAAGGACAAGAAATATATATTATGAATTCATTCTATAAGAAAAATATCAGCAGAAAATGGACATGGAAAAGTCCATCTGGGCTCACAAGCGAAATTGACTACATCATGACCAACGATAAAACAATATTTACCAATTGTATTGTCCTTAACAATTTTAATGTTGGAAGTGACCACCGAATGGTACGAGCAAGGGTTCGGATTGACTGTCGAAAAGAGCGCGAAAGAATGGTAAGATCAAAGAAGGGAAAGGTGGATTCTGGAAAACTGCTGGAGAGAGGAAGCGATTTTGAGATTGCTTTGTCAAACCGGTTTGCTGCGGTACAAGATCCAGAGGAGCTGGAAATATCAGTTCAATATGAAGAAATCGCCAGCAATGTACTTCAAACGGCTGCTTCAATAGCACCAGAGGAAAAATGTCTCAAACAAACAAAAATCTCCAGTGAGACCATTGATTTAATGAAGAAACGGCGAGCAATGAGAAATGCAGGTAGTCCTTTTGACAGGGTCGAGTACACTGAGCTCTGCAAAACTATAAGAAAACGTATCAGAGAGGACACGCGCCGATTCAATATGCAGCTAGTGCAAAAAAAACCTGGAAGAAAACAAAGGAATTAACAAAGCTAAACAGAAGCTGAGAAACAAACGAACGCAAATGTATGCTTTAAAGCGTGAGGATGGCACAGTGTGCAGGACGCGTACCCAAATGTTAGAGATTGTCAGAAGGTTTTATTCCCAGTTATATGAATATCAGAGCCAGTCAAGGACAGCAATACCCACGGAAGAACAATATATAATACCAGATATCCTAGTGGAGGAAGTAACAAATGCTATAGAATTGATGAAGAACGGCAAGGCTCCAGGAAAGGATAGTGTAACTGTCGAAATGCTAAAAGCTGGTGGTCGGACGTTACATAAAACACTGGCAAAATTATACTCAAAATGCCTCAAGGAACAAAAAGTACCTGACTTGTGGAAAAATGCAGAAGTGATCCTTTTACATAAAAAAGGAGCACAGGAAGATTTAAAAAACTACCGTCCAATAAGCCTCCTATCAGTGATGTACAAAGTTTTCACTAAGATAATTTCTAAAAGAATATTAAAAAAACTGAATGACGCACAACCAAGAGAACAAGCAGGATTCAGAAGTGGATTCAGTACAATGGATCACATCCAGGTTGTACAGCAGGTCATAGAAAGGCACAACGAATACACCATGCCACTGTGCTTGGCTTTTATCGACTACGAAAAAGCATTTGATTCAATCTCAAAGCATGCGATAATAGATGCACTGCTTAGCCAAGGTGTAGAGAGACCCTATGTAAACCTATTAGAATCGATATATGATGGAGCTAGAGCCACAATTCACCTTGATGATCTTAAAGTGGGAATTAATATAGAACGAGGTATACGGCAGGGTGACGCAATATCGTCTATTCTTTTCTCGGCTGGCCTTGAAGAAGTATTCCGTAAACTGGATTGGGAACAGGATGGTGTAAAGATCAATGGTGCAAACTTAAACCATCTTAGATTTGCAGATGATATTATTCTCATTTCACAAGACCCAGAGGAGCTGCAAAGACGCATACAAGAACTGCAAAGGGCTGGCGAACCATTTGGCTTTAAAATAAACCTGAAAAAGAGTCAGGTTATGTTCAATAACTTCGCTCAGGACAGAAGAATTTCAGTTCTAGGAAGGGATTTAGAGATTGTGGACAGCTTTATATATCTTGGGCAGAGGATTTCCATGGAGGGGAATACCACCCGGGAGGTAGAACGGCGTGTTAAATGTGGCTGGCAGGCATTTGGTAGGCTCAATATAGTGTTTAAGAGTAGACTCCCACTTTGCCTGAAAAGAAAAGTATTCGATCAGTGCATTCTACCCGTTATGACATACGGAAGTGAAACCTGGACACTCACATCGCAATCAATTCAAAAACTTCGGGTGGCACAGAGGGGAATGGAAAGATGTATGCTTGGCGTTACAAGACGAGACAGAAAGTCCTGCGCATGGATCAGGGAACAAACAAAAGTCTGTGACATCATTGGAAGAGTAAAACAATTGAAATGGAGATGGGCAGGCCAGATAGCGAGGCGATGGGACGACAGATGGACCAAGGCAATCCTGGAGTGGATACCGCTTGATCGCAAACGTCCGCGAAGAAGACCGAAAGCACGATGGATTGATGACATCGTTAAGTATATTGGACCCGAGTGGCAGAGGAAAGCCCAGGACGGTGAAGGTTGGAAGCATGCTGAAGAGGCCTTCATCCTGCAGTGGATCGATGCGGGCTGATGATGATGATGATATATATATATATATATATATATATATATATATATATATATATATATATATATATATATATATATATATATAACCCGAGAGAGCGAGATCGTTCTCCATCCATACAAGCCGTGCTACTGACAATGGGTCCGCAAACACGTAGCCAAACACGGGCTCTCATTGGCGGGAATCAACCGACCAATGACGTCGCGCCGCCAGCACACAAAACCCGACGCGACAGACCGATCAGCCGCAATAATGTCGAGACACCGTCGAGTAAACGCCTTGAAAATGATGAATGAGATTCCATCAAAACGTCAGCGAAACCAATATATATATATATATATATATATATATATATATATATATATATATATATATATATATATATATATATATATATATATATATATATATATATATATATATATATAGGAAGAAAAATCGAGGAAGGAAAATCAATATGCGCAGTCGCTTGCCGGCTATAAGATCGAGCGCAACGATCTGTGCACACCAGTGCACACATCACGGACTCTTCAGTCGAACGTACAACACTTCACAGAATGAACGGATCGATACCCGGAATGTTTTAGAAACATTATCTACCATCCGTGAAAATATTTGATGTAACATTTAATAAAGAGATTTACCACTAAAAACCAAGTAATTTGTTGGTAAACCATGGTAAAACCATGGTAACATTAACAGGAAATTCGGTTTTTTGTTGTTCAGATTGAATCATATCCTGATGATACTAACATGATTAGCGACACCCGCTGTCAGAAATAAAAAACAAATGATTTGGTGATTTTTTGTAAATTCGTTTGACTTTAGTGTTTCGCATCCAACGATTCCAGTAGAAGAATTGACCCTTTAGATTCCCAAAAATTATCTCTATTTTCAAACTCTCAAAAACTCTAAATTAAACTCTTAGAAGGTTAAAATATAAATGAAGAAATTATAATTCATGTAGTGGTTCAGGAGATCAAAATCTTTCAGCGAGCTTGAGTATAAGCAATGTTCAACGAATATTGCTATATTTTTGCTTGCCTAAAATCCCGCCATGTTCATTCGGCTTCGAGGTGTGGGACTCATAATGACCTTTGAAATTTAGTTGTTTTCTTCTACAATACAATTTTCCTTATATAAAAACATGTGTAATGTTCTTATTAACTTTGAAGAATTTCTCCTTGCTCTCTGTAGTTTGATAATCTATCAAGCCTTTAGCTTTCTGTGAGGTATCCAGGTCTTGGTTTTTTATATAGATCGGTAACCATGCATATCAATAACCTCTACAATGTGATTATAAAAGAGTCCCGGCTTTTGTTTCATTGTTTTTAACCTCTTCTGTTATCATGGCCCACTTGTTGATTAAATCAATAATTATTGTACTTTTCTTCAATCCCCACTCTCTCACCCCTTATTCCCCTCCCCCCTCACCCGCTCACTTCTAAACTATAATAATTTAAGACAATATTTAACTGTCTTAAATTTTTTAAGCAAATTGACCTCTTGAAGCAAATTGACCGACATAATTGCAAGTTTCAAATTGTTATTCAGTTACGGAGTCAATGTAATCATCAACTCTAAAAGACTATTTCATTCAAATGCGAGAATATTTCATTCCATATTTTATACATCTAACAGTACAGCATTTTTATAACAATATAAGCATAAATAATTAATATGCAATAACTAAAAAGGGAATTTGTAAAAACCGAAAATACTTTCCATAAAACTCATTACAGCAGATCATGTTTATTAATTTTTAAATCAGAAATGAATAAAAAAATTTCAAAAATGTCTGCGGCAATTTCGAAAATTCTAATTTCAAGTTATTTGTAAATGCTAACGCCAGCTGGTGCCATAATGGTTTCATAAATCATATTAGAATTTTATATAGGCTCTTTTAGCAAGGAGTTTATTTTTACAGCTAATCTAATAAGTTTTTTAATTGCGGCATTTCGTTTTCCGTTTTCACTATAAGAAATGGAATCATCATATATAATGTGTAAATCAAATGGCCACTATAATTTGATTTGCGAAAGAGAATTTTTTAGTTGTGGCCCAGAAGAGCCACTGCTCGTAATTTTTAAAATGTAATTTCAGTAACGCGTTTACCGTCGAGAGTTTTTAACAAAAATGTAACCATTTGCAAAGATGTAGAATGTGACCTTTAAGTTGCAATATTTTTGTAATATTAATAGAAATTATAGTTTACAATTCAAATTTTCAAAAAAATCGTTGATAGTAATGGAAATTATTTTTAAAAGGACCTATGTCTTCCCTAGGGATATTCAGGTTATTGTTTTTTACATGGACCATCCGTATTCATATCTCTATAATTAAATTACAAAGAAAAGCCAGCTTTTGTATAGACTTAGATCCATTCATGTCGCTGCCTCTTCTTCCTATTACATAATTACACTTATAGCTAATTTACAATGGACATGAGTTTAAGAAATATGTACAATTTTAAATTTTTGTCGATAAATCAAAACTATAAATCAAAACTATTCGAACTATCAAAGTTCTTTGTTCTTGTTTTGTTCTGTAAATAGTCTTAAATTTGAATAAAATTGTGTACGTCTTTGTTATATACCATTTTGTAGTTCATTGCACACACTCATAAAGTATTTGATCCCCAACATAAAGCCTTAATCTCAGTTATAATGCATTTAAATTGTATTTCAAAGACTAGCAACAGAGATATTAGAATTTATTTTACTCAACATGTGACGTCATGTGCAAACCAAACGCCGCTTTTTGGTGTATGGGAATATCACGCCCTATATACGCCCAATAAACAAAATTCGATAATTTAAAATAATGATAAAAAAGTACATATGATCTGTATATATATATATATATAATATATATATATATAATATATATATATATATATATATATATATATATATATATAATATATATATATATATATATATATATATATATATATATATATATATATATATATATATATATATATATATATATATATATATATATATATATATATATATATATATATATATATATATATATATATATATATATATATATAAAAGAACCGGCATTTTTTATCAAATATGACTCGAGCTCAAAAGTGGTCGATTTAGCACGGAATACCCCATATATATATATATATATATATATATATATATATATATATATATATATATATATATATATATATATATATATATATATATATATATATATTTTTTTTTTTTTTTATATTATTTTTTTTCGATCTCGATCACTTGGAACGGCTGTTTTATCTACTTCATGTACGGACTTGCTGATCGAAATACATTACAAGCTAGGCGATTGTACAGTGAACGATTTTCAGCCCGTAATGTCCCCGACCGAGAAATCTTCGAAAACATTCATTGACGTCTTCGTGAAACAGACACATTGAAACGAACTGAAGGGTCAGGAAGACCACTGACTGTAAGAACGGTAAAATTGGAACAGAATGTGCTGGGCAGGATAGCGGAGGAGCCTGGTAGTTCTACGCGAAAAATTGCAAATACTTTGAATGTGAGTCACTGGACAGTTTGGGAAATTCTTAAGGACAATTTGTTGAATCCATACCACATTCAACGCGTTCAGGCACTACTACCTGTTGATTTTCCTCCACGAATTGCATTATGTCAATGGATATTGCAAACTTTACTTCGCATGAAGCCACTTTCGCAAGAAACGCAATAAGAAGTTAATAATAATAATATAATATAATAACCATGCGTGAGCAGATGAAAATCCGTATGAGGTATGCGAAGATAGTTTTCAACATCAGTTCTCGTTGAATATTTGGGTTGGAATTGTAGGTGACTATCTAATTGGACCGGTATTTCTATCACAAAGACTTACTGGCGAGATGTATGGCAACTTTTTGGAAGCAACGCTGCCTGAGTTTCTGGAAGATGTACCATTGGCAACAAGGCATGAAATGTGGTTTATGCACGATGGTGCACTACCACATTTCAGTTTGGTTGTTCGTGATTTTTTAACAGCAACATACGGATATCGCTGGATTGGTCGAAGTGGACCACACGCATGACCTGCTCGATACCCGAACTTAAACCCCCTTGATTATTTCTTCTGGGGATATCTGAAGTCATTAGTTTACGCTACTCCATTGAAGAATTTGGATGATTTGCGAAATCGGATAATTGCTGGGTGTAACTCAATTAGAAACGACCTTGGTGTGTTTGAAAGAGTTCGACAGTCAATGACGAGAAGATTGAATGTTTGTATCAAGGATGGAGGAAGTCATTTCGAACATTTATTGTAGATTGAGCAACTTTACATGTACTGTTTGATAATTAAATGTTGTTAATGTCGTAATTTTTGTTCACCCTGTATCTTCGAAACAAAAGGGTTTTTCAAAAATCATCATACAACAAAATATTCTTAGAATAAGTCAAGGAATAACCCCTTTAATTTTTGCCGCATGTTTACCTAACACCCTTTATATATTACACGATTACACGACAAAATAAAACAATTTCATTTGAAAATTATGTGGTTAACCCATAAAATTTGTTTACCCCCAGATTTTAATATCGATATGTATAATTATTAACTTCAAAAGACGTTCAAGATAGCTTTCTTAATTGGAGTAAAATTAAATTACTTTCCTCATTACTTACATGCTATAATAATGATAACATGTAAGTAATTATAGTGAGATAATAACAAAAAATATATAGCATTCATCAACAAGTTAGGATGTAAGTAATACAAAGGTATCTTTTATGCGAAAAGGAAGTTTTAATTTGCATATTTTCCTGTTAGAGGTACCGCTTTATATCATTGTCAAATACGACGGTCGGTAATTTATTGTTTATATACCGAATAGCTTGTGGCTGAATTCAGGAGGGCGGTTCTGGAGGATTTTAGGTTTAGCAATTAATTACTGAAAACCGCACAATAAACCTTTATTTTGTATATATATATATATATATATATATATATATATATATATATATATATATATATATATATATACATGTATATATTAATTGTAACAAATCATAGTTAATCATGGAAAATTTACTACCAAAACCCTTAAAAAAAGTTAATAAACACTTTTAAGCGAAGGTAATTTTGTAGAGATAAAACGTAAAGGTTCGACATACAAGAAACAGATCTCTTAAATAATTCCAGCATGCTGCAATAGCTTGGAGGATATGGAAGCCGGTATTGAAAGTGGTATTAAGCACTTACCGGAGTCTTCCAAAGCTTTCACCAGAGAGTCGTATAAAGGCAAAAGTGCAAAAATATTTGAAAGAAAAGTTAAAATATGCCAAATGTTTCTAAGATTGCCAAGCGTCTGCGAGCGAAGTATTTTTTTTTACTTTAAAGCAGATAAGGGAAATAAGGTTATAGTAACATATAAATCTAATTATTTTGAACGTGTTGAAAAATTAAATCAGGAGGGTCCGTAAAAATGGCTAAAAGTAGGAATATATTATCAAAAATGTTTTATGAAGTCAGATATATATTGAAACCTTGTCACAGCCTTATTTCTCCTTTACTGATAAACAAACTATCTATTTAAAATCCTAAAGTGCCAAGCTTTACCATTAATACATTAACCAGGAAAATTAATGAAAACAACAACAAACATCAGCCATTGACTCTCCATCATGCAACAAGGTAAAATGGCTGTCAAAGAGATTTCAAAAAATCATCAAATCTTCCTGTTCTTTGATAAACTTAACAAACTTCATAAAACAAGTAAAAACACACATCTACAGGAAGGTAAGGTCTTGGTGTCCATTGATGTATCATCATTGTTTCCGAGTGTACCAACTTCAGTTATAAGATCGTTTCAGAGACAACGATATTATGCATGAAATAAAATTGTTTTGAGCTTAATAACATATTTTATGAACAACAAGAAGGAACGGCAATGGACAATTCTCTATCACCGAGGGGAAGGATGAATTATGTTACTTTCCGAGGGTGTGGCTAAAATATGTAGACGATGTTTTTGCAGTTTTCGATTCAAGAAATTAAAAAAATTTTGTTAAGAACTTAAATGGTAAATTCGAAACTATAGCATTCATGTATTAATTTGAGAACAATAATAAATTACCATTTTTAAAAATTTTAGTGAATAGGAAGAATAAATATAGGTTAGATTTTGATAGCTTCTATAATGCGATGGCTAGTTTAAATTTTAGGGTAGATTTTAACTCATTTTCTTTTAAGCAAAAATAAGTATAACAAATAATTAAGGTTAATTTATGCGGTGTCCGAATTGAGTGGTGGTAAAAAGAATATTGTTGATAGATTATTTAGACAATAGAAGTTTAGATAATTGGGCTTTTCAACAAACATTTTTTGTTTATATTCTGACATTCCCGAAAAAAAACGGAAACATTGTGACCTCACGATTATACTTAAGGCCAATATCGCCAATATCGGTTCGACTCGGAGAAATGCGGAATTTTCTTTCTGAAAAGACGCCCTTTGTGAAAAGACGTTCGGAAAGAATTGGAGTCTCAGGTAAATAAAACAATTTATCGATCTTTGTAATTGTTCTATAGGTTTAACCTAAATATTTGACACTCATTTTGATTTGCTATCGATCTGAAAATATACTTGCTTTTAATTGATATTTAGGCATTCGGTGCTGTTTTCGACGTTACACTCATATATCTTTACATACGATATGGAGGCTCAAAGGTAAGTTCAGATTGAAACCATATCAGGGTTCCTTTTGTGATTTGCATTCGTTTTTATAACTTTTATTTATATTATTTATTTCATGTAGGGAAAACAAATTAACGTGCCAAATTTATCAGAAGCAATATTCCTGCGTGTCCGCAAAGAATTTATATGTAGCAACGCAACTGAAGGTAGTAACAAGAGAAAACCCTATAGGATCGTCTATTTTGTAGGATACGAATAATAAATAATATTCAAGAATTAGAGAAGAATAGACAAGAATAAAATAGGAGTACCAGTTTGGAAGGTAATCGTATATGAAAAGTTTTATACTATGAAAAGTACTTATACTTATGAAAGTTTTACAGAATAATATAATTTGTATATGGTCGAAGAGTACAGATATTTGTGTGATCAATTGAATGAACATCAACTAGTTAAATTAAGGACTGGCAAAGCAGTTTTCCGTGGAATCAAAACAAACATCTGAAGGAGTTTGCAAAAAAAAAGAAAATTAGAAAAGCAAACCTACTATCCAAACAAAAAATAAAGAAAATGGTATATTTCTATTATAAATAAAACAAAATACTTTAAATATTTAGTTTTTTTTTCAGCATTTTGGTACATTTCATCTATTAATTGATCATATTTATTTGATAAGCTATGTTTAAACATAGATTAGAAATTTATTATAGGCACTGAAGATGGTACTTATTATGGTACATAGTGGTTTTCTAGTGGGTAAACTTTAACAGCAGAGTTCCACACTTCGACTATAAAAGTTTTCCACTGAAAAAGATGCCTTCTCTTATTTGGGAATTCTCTGGCTGGTTATGTATTAGAGTTAGTTGGCAGCCAGATTTATTTATATTTACAAATATTATTAAGAGTCTAATGTGGTGGTTTGTAAAACATGTAAGCCGAAAAATCGCTATTGTTTTAAAAATACTGAAAACCGTAATTAAAGCAATAATGCAGTATGGGTGGATTTTTTAAAAATATTGTGGTGGTTTGAAGAATCGCTGTGGTTTTAAAAGTATTGCAAACTTAATGAAAGCAATCAAACAAATACCCATGTAATTTTGGATAGTGATTGTTTTTATTCTGAATTGATTATTAATGTAGTTTACATATCATCTACTGTAATATATTATCCTAGTTGGGAACAGTTTCATTATGTATATTTAACAGTGCATTTTTATTGAAATAAAATTACCAATTATATTATATGTATATGTTTTGTTTTTCTAATTATGATTTATATTGTTTTTTCGCTCAAAAAATAATTAGGAAACTAGAAAATATCTTTTGGTTATTCAATATTCAACATTTTTCATTATTTTTGAAAACCAATATTACAAATATATAACATTATATAATTTTTTTGTTTGAGTTTTTTTTTATCTGCTGAAGCCTGTCTCGTACTTTGTCTCGTACTTTTGTCTCGTACTTTTCTTAATTTTTCATTAATAATCAAGGCAACTGTATAAGCGTTACTCCGAACTTTATGGTCTGGACATACACGTCCTTTTACAATGCAAATACCATTTTTGCGGTTAAGTTTAACAAAATCTATTGCCTTCTCACCGTAACTTTCTGGTAACACTCTAAAAGTAGTTTAATTATATTTAATAGATATATTTTATTTCTTATTTAGATTTACATTATTAATATTTTTTAAAAAACTTACATCGATGCTTTAGCACCTCGAACTTCAGCTGAACCGAATGTCATTTTTCAGAAAATCTATGACCATAAAAATATTCACAGCAGGTATATTATCAGAATTAGCCTTTATGACACATTACTGAACACATTACTGAACTAAATTAGTTAGTTAATGTTAGTTAAGTTAATGTTGACAGTATATACACAAATAGAAGTCGTTGACAGCACTGCCAGTACCGAAAACACTTTAGTATTCTGATGCCACAAACATACCAGCCATCGCGACGCGTTCGTAGTCACGTATTTTTTTTTTTAATTTTATACATTTTAAATCATTTATTTATTAATCGTAATAAGTTTTTAAAAAGTTTTTCGCATCGATTATCAATATTATTTGTAATATAGTTTTAAACTAAAGTAAACAAATCGATAATTATGTTTTATTCAAAAACCCAATTATTGAAAGAATCTTCGGCTTTCAAAAAGGTACAGAACAAAAATTAATTCATGGTAATACCGTTTGATCCCCATTTAAACTAAACCAAAAGAAATTTACCACTGCACATTAAATCACTTTTATTAACTTCTTGCCACGCGTTTCTCTAGCCATGTTAGCATCATAAGGAGATCAATAACGTTAATACAACAAGGAGATTATCAATATAAAAATCAAATAATCTCCTGATGATACTAACATGGTTAGCGAAACGTGCGTAAAGAAGTTAAAAAATTGCTGGTGTGTTTAATGGTGAATCTCTTCAAGTTTAATGTTTCACATCCGGGAGTACATCCGACCGTTTGTGTTCTGTTTGTTGAAAACGTGTAGACGTTTCGCCATGGTCACACTTGGCATTCTCAATGCGTGTCTGAAGACTGGAAACTAAGAAATTGTTGCCGGAGATTGTGGTGGTGCGTACTTCGTATTGGTTCTGGTGTTGGGCCCGCCCCCTCGGTCGTTGATTGGGCCTGCAAAGCCTGCCCAGATTCACAGTGTCCGGGGCATTTCACCATTACTTCAACTCCAATTTTCGCCCAAAATACAGTAATGCCATGTCAACTAAAGAAGGAAAAACCTCTATAAATATTGTAGGAAACCAATAAATTAGTTGTATGGCGAAAAAAACACCAGGATTGGTTTGATGATAATGATACAGAAATTCAAAAACTACTTATTGAAGAAAGAAAAGCTCTGTTTGAATACAAAAATGTATTTTTAACTGTGTACAGTACACTCTTAGACAAACAAGAAAAACATAAAAATACAACTTGCTACAGAGAGAACTTAAGGCAAAAATCAGGGACCTCAGGAACAATTGGTGGCTGTCAAAGGCAATAGAAATACAGAAATATGAAGATAAACACGATACAAGAAATTTCATCCAAAACATTAAATGTATATTTGGGCCACAAATAAACATTGTACCAGTGCGAAGTGCTAACGGTAGAGATAGAATCACTACCACAGAGGATATGAGACAGATGGAAGGTGAATTTTGAAAACTTGCTGAATGCTAACCCAACGGCTGATAAAAGAATCTTGGAGGTCATATCTCAAAGACCTACATTTATGAGCATGGACGAAGAGCCCACCTTGGATGAGATAGAAATGATAAATCAATCAATCAAATGATAATAAGAAAAAAGTTAAGAAATAATAAAGCTACAAATAATAATAAAGCTGGTGGCAATATAATTATACACAAGCTTCACGAAATAGCCTGCTTGTACTGGAGAAAGCAGGAAATACCATCGGACTTTAGAACTGCATGAATTGTACCTATTTAAAAAAAAGAGATAAAGCTGACTTTAACAACTATCGGAGACTAGCATTGCTCTATGCTGCAGGAAAGATTCTGGCTAGAATCATATTAGACAGGCTGATATAGTCTATATGACTATACACTGACTTTTTTGTTACAAGGGAATCGGTGGTGGGGAAAAAAAGGAGACGACATATTTTTACAGCTAATATTTAATTAATTATTTATTAATTATAATTAAAATTTAATTTAATATAAACATGTAAAACGTATTAAATATTTGTAAATATACTGCTGAGAATTATGCGAATAAAGAATATATTATATGAGATGTCATACAACGATAAAAACTTTCACTTTTTCCACTTGTGTTCTGTGGCATCATCTCTTTTTAAAAACCAACAGTAGTCGCACAACATAGATGGCTTCAAGTGTCCCTGGTATCTTGCTTCCATCGTCCTGATGTCCTGATGAAACCTCTCCCCTTGTTCGTCGCTTACTGCACCCAAATTTTCCGGGAAAAAATCTAAATATGAATGTAAAAAATGCACTTTTACGGGCATGCGACAATCTAGTATGTCATAGGCTTTCAAGAGTTCATCTATGAGGTTTTTATAGTTTTAATCTTCCTTATTAACCAAAAATCCTTTCACTACACCTACTAGACACTTCCAAGCTGCTAATTCCTTTTCATCCATTGCATCCACTGCACTAAATTCGCGTGATAACTCACACAGCAAACATGAGGAGTCCAACTTTTATCTTGATCTCCAATTTGGCACTAAACTGCCCATATAGATTCGTAGAATAAAGTGGAAATATCCCCTCTACGGTCTTATGGTAATTCCGACATAGTCCAGACCAAAGTCAGTTACAAATAATTTTAATGAGCCCATGATATAAGGGAGAAGCAGATACTTGAAAATGGGACGTGCTAAGCCATCTCATCAGTGAAGACATACTGCTGCAGGAACATAAATAGAATTACTTTTAATTGCAATGCGCAATAGATATAGCTACTTCAGCCGTTATCAAAATATGATTCTGAAATATTGACTTTTGGTTAACTTAGTTCTACGTAAAATGTTAATATTTTATTAAAGCCAAATTGCTTTTACATTTTCAAGATATTCTCTAAAAATCTATCAAAAACTTTCAATTTATTTGGACATTTACGGAAAGCAAGAAATATGCATACATAAATTGAAAACGGGCACTTGATCATCGCAGAAACGGAAATATATTAAACTTTTCAAACGTCAATATTTCGGAAACTACTCAATACTCACTCGCCTAGAGTAAGTTAGGTGTAAGTATATACAGAATTCTCAATATAATTTAAATTTAAACAAGTATACAGTGCAAAGTAAAAAATATAAATAGAAATAATAATAAATAATAATTGTTAAATATAAACTTCTTTAACTTTTTAGAAGTTAAGCTGATATTAGTAATACAAAGCGGTCAGCTACATCAAAAAGAACAATAAGTTACTTGGAATATTAGAAAAGCTGATATTAGCGAAAAGTTGATCTTTTGGCATCAGACTATGGTAAGTATGTCTCTTAGTATCAATATTAGCTATACTAGGAACTTTATTGGTCGAGCATCAAAGAATATGTTATATTGCATTTTATTACGAATCACACTAGTCTGAAATCCTTTCTATATAAAACAAAAATATATACTGGAAGGTCTGTAAAAACTGTATGAAGTATTTATATCTTAATATATATTTTATAAGTCGACATATAAGTCATAATTATTATAACCTGTTTAAATATTGAGATAGGAGGTAAATGCAGCATTAAAAAAATTTGAACTTTAACCTCAGGAAGAAGCAATCATGGACGTGGTGATATATTATATGATGTACGTATATGACTATCAGTTATTATATCTAAGCAAGTCTCTTACCCGTTAAAATATTTATAGATAACATTGAAACTTTAATTCATAACAATAGACTGCAAACAATTTATGAACATATTTATTAATTTTTTGAACATATTATTTCAATCCGTAAAAATATTGAATTTGCAGTTGAATTAGAACAAAATAAATCTGGAATCATCCTGGATTTAACAATTTCACGGATCTGAAGGAAATATAGTTTCAAGATATTTTGTAAATCGTCTCACACGGATAGGATATATAAAAAACAGCGGCGGCTCGTGAGGGAGGGCGTTGGGGCGTCGCCTCTCCAGCATTTATCACGGTAAACAATTTTTTAGAGCAAAACACTATATTTTATTTCCGTTCAGTTTCTTTTCTTTAACTCATTTTCCTAGTTCACCTCCTGTATAGGATTGCTATAGCACGAAAAGTAAAAAGAATGAAGGGGAAAGCAAAAAAATCTTCAGCAGCACTATTTTCTTTTACGCCCTCCCACTTTAAAAACACAGGAATCGTTACCCACTGGTTAAAAATCATTATGCAGATCCGCAACATAAATTAGCAGCATATACATTAGCTTTATACGTAGACTGACTAATATTTCTTTACCAGATTTTAATAAGGAACTAAATATTATTAATCAAATTGATTTTTCGGAAAAATCTAGTTATTCGGAGAGTAATAGATAAAATTTTTAAACTAAAACTCAACAAAAATATTTTTTAACATATCCACAAAAGAACGAAAACGATAATTTATTCAAAACATTAAGATATTTTGATAAATCGTCTTAGAAAATTGAAAAGTGTTTATATAAAGCAATGTTAACGTAGCTTTCAAAACAAACAATAGCTTGGAAAAATATAATTGCAAAATAAAAGTGTACAAATTAGATCTGGGGTATATCAGTTATATTGTGGATCATGTTCATAAACATATATAGGACAAAGAGGTATAATTTTCAACAAAAGAATAAGCGAACAGTTTTCTCAGCAGAAATACAACACCAATTATGTCTCACAATTATTAAATTAAAAAAAAATAACTTTTTTAATAGTGATTTCAAAATTCTACACGTTCAGTATATGATAAAGGTAAAAAGGTTTAGAAATAAACCGATTAAAAGATGTAAAAACTCCCCTCAATGATCAACTAGACCTGAATAAATCGCTTTTATTGAATTTGTACGGCCAATAAATAGTCTCTGTCTGGATTTCCCAAAAATATATATTTTTTGTTTGAATGTTTTGTATTTATATCTACTTTTAATTAGCGAAAGGCGATAAAAGTAAAATAGTGGAAATTACAGCAGAAACGTCTTTTATTAAACATTTCTGATTAATTTCCATCAGGTGGAAGCCATCCAAACACAATCCAAAAGGTTATGAGTTAGTTAAAGTGTTACATGGTTGTGTGAGTCCGTTGGATAATAACAAAATTTCACTCTTACCATATGTGGTGGTTGACAAGTTGTTACGGTTATTAACTCAACCAAGGCTATTAGTTTATTAGTGCTGACTCATTGATGAAGAATTATGGGTTTTATAGTGGCTCGGATAACCCAGCTTAGACCAACATGCTCTTCTGCATGCTCAGCATTTTAGGTCAGGAGGATACAGAATTGCCACAGGCCGTACAGCCTGTTTGGCTTCTTCGTGCCTGCCTTTTGGCTGCATCTTTTTGACGAGTATCTTCCTGGTGACGCTGCATAGTTTTTTATATTTTCGTACACCATTTGGGTTTCTCATTGGTCGTCTTTTCCCAATTGGACCCGCTTGACATATACTTCTTTAGAGACGATTTTATTACGTCTTTATATCTTCTTTTTGGACATCCTAGATTTTGTTTCTTGTGCTTTAATCCACCATAGAGGGTCTGCTTCGCCATATCACCTGACACATATCCTGCATCATTTGGCAATGACAGCTGAGCTTTCATGATCTGGGATTCTATGCTCAGACTGTTGGCTCGTTCAAGTACCTCTACATTGGTTTGATGTCTTGCTATTTTATTCTCAATATTTTCCGGAAGCAACCTTGATGATATATTTCGAGTTCTTTTAATTGCTTCATCGATTATGATACTATATATGATATGTACATTAATGCATGATTTATGCAAGTTGCATTAAATTATATTATAAAAACTAAGACGTCTCAATATCATCACTATGATAATGTATAAATATTAAGTTTAGACCGACATTACAGAAAAATTGCCGGTGCAGGCTTGGAATGCTGGCATAATTGATAACATAAACTGTCTATTTCAAAAGATCGTAAAGGATCATACATATATACCAAGAAAAGACGTTTTGGAGTGGTTATAAAGCTAATATTAAGCAGCTCACAGAAGAACTTTCTTCCTTCAACTTTAATGCTAGATATGTATATGTCAAATAACGAACTTGCAACATTACAAAGTAATAATTAAAGCTGTATGTAATGCGAAACTATTGCTACCGGCGGCAGAAATGAATTAAATGTGAAGACCTACATAGTAGCAAGAACTATATTACAAGCGAACGAAAAGAACACTTTGGTGATCATCCTGTGGTGGAAATCACCCTGTTAATTGTATGGGCTGTTAACTTAATAAACAATTTTAACAAATAAATTTTCCCCCACTTAGACCCAAAATCAAATATGGTCTTCTAAAAAGGTCTTTGAATGTACTTCTTTCGCTTCAGTCACTAATGAATTTAAATAGTCGAATAGTAAGTCTGATGTTGCAGCTACAAACTCTAATCAATCTGAAGGTATGACCAACAGACTAGAAAAATTATTGGAGAAAATGGTGCAAGGAATGATATATTTAGATATAGTTAGAATTGACACTTTCATTTTTTGCCATTGATTTAGCTTTTTTGTTTTGCTTTCTGCATGGCAGAAACAAAATTTAATTTTTTAGATATTTTTTTTTTCTTTTATAAATTGTCCTTAATGGAGTAATTGCTCAATGATGTGATCAGAGCAACATTGCCAGATCATCATAACCAAAAATATTTGTTAGTACGCATGAATATCTGGTTGCCGAAGCTTCGCATTTCTGGAAATAAATGCTCTGATTATACTATACCAGGCATATACTATACCAACATAATACATTTGGCCTCAACTGATAAATTTGGATATAAACAATGTTTTCTTTTAACAAGAGAATGTGATTTGACACATATCTTGCCAGACGATTTATTGCAAAAACAGTCTCCAGGATGCGTTATTTCGCAAAAGATAATGGTAATTACTAATTTTTTACACCAAACATGTGTGTAAGATTCATGTCACATTAAAAACATATAATTAATTGTTTTATTGAATTAAATATTTTCAAAATGCCCATCATTTCAGTCTATGAAAGCCCGAAACGATTCTAACCTAACTTTAACGTATTAGGAAAAGGCTTGGTACATCTCTCATTTAATTGCTGCTTCTCCGTAAATAAGAAGCATATCGTAATATCAGGGATCAGAATCAATTTTAGTTTTAAATACGCACACACTGGAATTATTTTTGTCGGCAAACATGAGGTAATCTACTAGGTACTATTAGGCGATACTACTAATATAATTACGATACTACTTTGCCACCTCAATTTTTTGGCTGATATATAGCTGATTTCTTAATTTTCAAAAAATTGTTTTTACAATGTTCATTAGTTTATTTATAGTTTATTCGTTAAATAATAATCATTTATTACATATTAACCGAATATTCCCCAGATTAGAAATCTAGATTCCCCATTTTTAGTGCAAAGTAGAATATCGCCTCTTTTCTGTGGTTGATTCCATAAATTGTTTACCATATATGTATACAATTTGTTTACAATAGCAATGTTTTGTTTACTGAGTAATTCACCTGCTAACATGTTCATCAAATAATATATACAATTATCGTAAGTTCAATAGTGATGTGAGATTGAAATGTTTTGAATTTCCATTTACATAAAACATTAATTTAAGGAGTACGTTATACTACTTACTCAACTTTGGTATTATAAGGTATTCATTTTGTTTACTTAAATATATTTAAGGGTATTGAGAGGTGGGGTAGAACGGATAATTAATTTTGACAGTTTCATATGTTAAAGGTGTAATAACAATTATTGATATTACATCCTTTGATATTGTTTTTATAGATCGCTTTTTGCATTAGTGAAAAGGTAAACTATTAAGTGTATAATGTAATTTGAAAGATGTGAACTATTTAATGTATGTGTAATTAAATAGTGGATTAAAGGTGGATTAAAATGGAAATTTATTTTAAACAAATAAGCAAAGATTACTATCTAAAAAATTCCACTATATTTGAAATTGTACGTATAACAATTGCTTCGACACACAGTACCTTTTTCAAATACAAACTATGCTAAACTAAAAGTGAGAAAGGTAATTACAACCTAGTGTGTCTATCGACCTAATAATACCATAAAAAATAATAGTGGGAAAATCTATTTTTTCCATTTTTTGTCCTAGACGTTGACAAAAAATGGATTTCCCCACTATCATGTCTTATGGTATTATTAGGTCGATGTACACTTTAGGTTGTAAGTATTTTTCTCACTAGTAGTTTAGCATAGTTTGTATTTAACAAAGGCACTGTGTGTCGAAATAATTGTTATACGTACAATTTTAAATATAGTGGAAGTTTTTTTAGGTTCTTTATCCCGGTTCATAATTTTCTTACATTTTTCTATTTGAATGCTTTCATACGCTTCCAAAACCCTATTATTATTTAGAATTTTAACTATGTTAACTTTTAGTATCTATATTATCAATTCTTCTATTGGATCCTTTGGTGTGATGCACTAAACTTGAAGAGATTTACCACTAAACACCAAAACACTTTTTTGAACTGCTCGACGCACGTTTCACTAACCATGTTAGCATCATCAGGAGAAGATTAAATCATCTCCTGATGATGCTAACATGGTTAGCGAAACGTGCGTCGAGCAGTTCAAAAAAGTATTTTGGTGTTTAGTGGTAAATCTCTTCAAGTTTAGTATCTATATTATGATATTTAGATTGTTTATTTATCCCATATCTAATATGGGCAATGTGTTCTTTATAATATAAATCTTTTAGTTTCGCTGGCATACCTTCGACCACAATCTTACAACTAATTTCATAAATTCCCGATTTTTCAGACTGTTCTGCCTTATCATTTGAATTACCCAGAACTTTTCTTAATTAATCATAGAGTTTGTAGACTATCTTAATGCCCATTTTTTTCAAAATCTTGTCTAGGCACCTCGTATTGACTGGGATCAAATGGCATTACCATGAATTTATTTTTATTGTGCTCCTTTTGAAACTTCGAATATTTGAAATATATAAAAAAAATAAAAATTTTTAATATTCTAATTATAACTATACAGTCCGGACACCACCCTAATTAATTTTAATTATTTCTTATATTCATCTTTTTTTCCTTCTAACAAAGATGAACAAAGTTCTTCTACAGACGGATTTAGCGCTACATTCTTATGTAAGGCTATCATGTTCTGGCAATAGAAAATAAAGGGCACATTTTACAAAACATCAGCAAAAGAATACTCACAATTTTCGAATCTTTCGCGTTATGTATATGAAAGAAAAACCAGACTCGTTGAAGCTAAATACTACCATTCACTAAATATTCCGAAAATTTGACCAATAATAGAAATTTATGCCTCAAAATGATCCTGTACTTCCTGTACTGTACAGAAATAGCACTAAGCAAAACTCCTGGAAAAATATACGCGAGACTGCAAGATGGGCTAAAGAAGAACTTAAAATAAGCCAAAAAGTCAAACTCAATATCAGACAGATAGGTAAGAAAGCAGTTAAAGTGGGCAGAAAACCACAACCCTGTTTTGTCGACTAAAATACCTTTTTATATGTTATGGAATATTCTAAAGGACACAGTAAAAGAACTATGCTTTATTGATTATGTAAAAAGACTTTATGAGAACATAAAAACAACGATAATATGCATCGTTGTTTTAATGTTATCATAAAGTATTTTTATATAATCAATAAAGCAAGTTGTAAAGAACTGTAAACCAGAACTAACATACGGAAAACGATAACAAATAGGCAAAAGAGTAGATCGCTGAATTTTGAGATCATCGTACCAAAAACTGAAAAATGGAAAAATTACTAGACAGAATGGCAGCAGCAATGTTTCGAAGCAAGGTAAGAAGAAACAGAGCAAACACGAAGATTTATAAAAACTTATAAATATTGGTAACATAGAAAGGTAAAGTGAGTAAAGTAAAGTAAACCAGAGGAGATCCTTTAATGTGTACGATATTTTAAAACATCGAAAAAGATATGGATAGGTATTTAAGAAGCTTGGATATGCTAAAAACAATGTTTCACATCCACATGAATTTAAGGAAATTAATTCAGAAAAATTTTTAAATTTTTTGAGAATCTAAATATTTGGATGGATACAGAATAAATGAAGTGCAATGTACACTCAATGGAAAAGGACATGGTTCAAAAGAAAGTTCTGAAATAAATTTGGCGATATTATATGATGCTGGAGATATTATGTACTGTGAATAACTAATCAAACTGAATGGCATTTCGTAATGAAACTCGAATCGTAAAAAGCTTTGAGGCCAAAACGGATGTATGGAAAAATGGAGTCAGCAAAATTAACACTAGGATAGAGAAATGTTTGTAATAAAATGACCCATATATTGCCGAATAAAGTTCCGCTCAAAAAAATATTTTATCTAGTTAAAAAATCAAACATACTCTCTGGACAGCTTCATCATGACTGGATATATAGTTGGACGCAATATCACATATTATTCCAACGGAATTTTAATTATATTCATGTAAAAAAAAATATACAAACCGTTTTGTAATTTTTTGCATTAATGATCATTAAATATCGTTGTGTTTACATCTACTTTGACAGAAATGTAAATGAATGAGTAAAAATTCAATTTCACTCCAAAATGAATGAAATGTTTTCGTTCTCATACAAAAATATATATGCTTTTATCACACGTAACACTACATTCATTTTAAGAGAAGTTATCATAATGCTATTGGAGCATTTGCTCTTATATTTATACAAGGTGTCCCATAAGAAAGTTTCCATTTCATTGGCTCACTGCTCAAACGCAATGACTACGAAGGGCGCGGGGCTCATGTCAAATTGATAGGCCCGCTTTTAGGAATTTAGTCGGTATGGAGCGTTTCTCGGGAGCAGACCATGCGTTGTGTCTACGAGAATTTTACAAAACATTTGTGTAACATTAAAGATGCGCCAAGTGCTCCCCTCATCAGGAAATGGGTTAAGAAGTTTGAAGAAATCGGTTCAACTATCGATAAAAGTAAGTCCAGGCGACCAATGTCATCACGAAATGACGAAAATGTGGAAAAGTCCATTCGTGACAATCCGGATTTTTCCGTTCGAAACAATATTTTGGTACCTGAACTTCAAAACTTTGCTGGTTATAATAAAAAAACATGGTGTGAGCAAGACGCAACGTTTCACACTTTACACACATCTCTGCGTCTAGTTCGTGAAATTTTCCCAAGCAAATTATTGTCCAGGAGAGGTGACATAAATTGAACTCCACGTAGTCCGCATTTGAGTCCTATGGACTTTTTCTTGTGGGGCTATCTAAAATCGAAAGTTTGCGTCAACAAACCGGGTTCTTTGGTGCAGTTAAAAAAAATATTCGACACGAAATGGCAGTCATTCCAGAGAGTATGTGCTGAGGCGTCCTAAGAAATGATGCTGTTTGTTTGGATGAATGCCGTGAGGGTAAAGGATTATATTTGTATGGCATTATTTTTTAAGATTTTTTTGATCGAGTTCTCTGTATTATTTATATCGTTATATCAAAAAGAAACTTCTTTTGGGACACGTATTATGTAATGTATTCTTAGTAATTTATTTACAAACGGAAATTGCGGCTGGATCCGGTGTGAAGTTGAAAAACATCAAAAGACAAAAAATTTCCATTCCAATTTTCCAGCTTATTCGACTAATAATAAAAACCAGATAAGTGATTATTTTACCGGATGGATGTTAAATATTACAATTGATTTTCGAAATAGATGATTCTAACAAGACGCTAACAAGAAATCCATTGCACCATATTAAATTGCTGTAAATAAAATGAAAATTCAATAACTTACTTTTTTTAATATTCGAAATATCATCCATCACATCATTTAAATAAAATTGTTTGAACATTAAAAACACATATGGACAACCGTTTACACGTTTTCACCGCGGAGGTATCGTTAAAACTGTAGTTGGAATTTTTAAATTCCGCTTATCAATAACAATTTTTTTTCTTGTTTTTTAATATATCTATACTATAAATACAGTAGTGGCCTAAACAGGAATATCAAATATATGTACGGTACGATATGTTAATGCTATTTTGTTTTTAATATATTAGAATAAATTGTATTAAGTTTATCTATGTTCAACGTGGAATTAACTGCGTTATTCTCCCTATTGACATTGAACATTTCTAAGCATAAACGTTTTGTAAAATCCTTTTCCGTCTCTAAAATTTTGACTTCATTGTAATTAAATTACTGTGCGGTTTGATGACTATGGATGACCAATGCACATGATTTTTTCCCATACAACAACCGTATTCCTCGCACAGAACTTTATACATTACATTGAGTTTTTAGTAGAGGAATTCCATGCTTTATTATTGTAAACAAATCGCCGGATTTTTTTATAGTTGTACTTATTTATTTTATAGTTGGTTTATTACGCTTGCTATTTTTACTGCAGTTGACACACACAATAAATTTTCCATTGAAGCAAAAGGTATTTTCGGTTTCGGCTCAATTATAAATAAATAAATAAATACACACTTTATTTAGAATATACAGCTAATAATAACAAAATAAAATCAATATACAAAAAAAAACTAAAAGTAAGAAAAATTCTAAAAAATCTTAACAAAAGAAAATACAATCAAAAGGCAATAACCAACATTGTTCAAATGATAAAACACTCTATTGCTTCAAATAATAATTTTACAGTCTATTAAATACATGCATATTAGGAGCGCTCCCCATGTGGGCGGGCAAAGCAAAGAGACAAACAACTTCCAAAAACAATGTCTTCTGGAGAGCAGTAGTTCTCACAATTGGTACAGCATAATTGTTCTTAGAACGGACATCGTAAGAATGCATATTTACTCTTTGTACCAAAAAAGTATTCAAATAATCGGGCAACAAATTATGTTTTATTTTATATATCAATCGAATGTTAGCCCCTTCAATGGCCCGCGCAACTGAAAACCAATCCAATGACCGCAACATTACCTCTATCGGTGTATACCTATTACAGTTCAATAGTACACGCATAGCCTTGTTCTGCTGTATTTGAAGTCTACCAATACTCTCCTTATTACATGATATCAGCACAGACATACAATAGGTAAAATGGGGTAAAACTATAGTATTATATACAAGCCTCTTGGACCATGGTGATAAATGTGACGATATACGACTAAAGAACCATATTTTTTCCCAATCTTTCTACATAGATAACTGACATGATTACAAAATATTAGCTGAGGATCCAACAGTACTCCTAAGTATTTAATTTCATTTACAATTTGAATATCACAATTATTTATATTTATTTTTAACCCTAACTCATTAAGTCTTTTGCAGTTTGCTTTAGACCCTATCACCATGCACCTTGTTTTCAGTTCGTTTAGTTTAAGTTTATTTTTGCATAGCCATCTAAATAGTATTGCCAGTTCACTATTCATGGTTTCAACCATCTCAGGCAAATTATACCCAGACACAGATACGAGAGTATCATCTGCAAAAAGACTAATAAAACATTTATCCAATATTGTAGAAATATCGTTGATATATATCAAAAACAGCAACGGGCCCAAAACACTACCCTGAGGAACTACTCCCCAAGCACTTTCCCTCTTTGCCGACACTTTTCCCTCAACCCTCGTCCTATGATATCTGTCTGTTAAGTAACTCTTGATCCATTTTAAGGCTTTCGATCTTACAGCATAACTTAATAATTTTTTACACAATATATCCCGGTCAATAGTTTCGAATGCTCGCTTTAAATCTATAAATACAATAAGCACAGTTTTTCCGACCTTCATATCGCTCCTCCATGTTGCGCAGACATACTGAATAGCCGTCTCACAAGAATGTTTTGTCCTAAACCCTGATTGAGCAGAAAATATCAATTTTTGGTTTCAAAATATGTTTTCAACTCTGTACATACTATAGTCTCAATGATTTTATCAACAACAGGTAATAAATTAATTGGTCTAAAGTCACTTGGTATACTAGGCTTTGGTATTTTTGGAATTGGTATAATAATGCTAGTTTTTAAGTCCTCAGGAAATGTATTCGTTTCAAAACTTGTATTAATTAAGTACAATAAAGGATAACCGATGACACAATTTTTTTTTTTTCATTAACCTTATCGTAATTTCATTGTCACTCGTACTTCGGCTTTTTAAACTAAACACAACTTTTCTTAATTTGTTTAGAGTAACATGTTTAAACTCAGAAAAATCGTGAGTCTTGCATACTTTGACATCACTGCTCCAGTCCTGCTCTTCGATACTCTGTTCTACTTCATTCAAATTACCGAAGTAAAAGTTATTGAAGTTCTCCTCCGTAGGTCCGTAGTGAGTATCAAAGTCGATTCGCGAAAAATCGGCACGCCCCTTACCATTGCCCAGCAAATCCTTTATTGTTCTCCACATCTTCCTCCCGTCGGCCCTACAAGCATCGATATTATTATTAAGGTACTTTTTCCTCTCAAGTCGCATCATGGACAATGCAATATTTCTGTTCTGCTTATAAATTCTCCAATCATGTTCATTCTTTGTGAAAGAAAACTTTCTATACGCTCTGTCCCTCCCAACTTGAGCATTTCTTAGCTCTTTGCTCATCCAAGGGAACTTTCTAGGTTGTACTGATTTTAAGGGAGCAGCCATATCAATAGCATCATGTAGAGTTTGCATAAAATCAATATATAATTTACTAACGTCAATGGAATTGTAGTCCCAATCATTCCCCATTAACTCAGTAATCAGCCTCGAGACTGCTTGCTCATTCAGATTCCGAGCATACGTATGTTGAGGTATTTCATATACAATACCCTGAAGTTTAAACTTGGTAGCAATAATCTCATGATCGCTTATCATCTGAAAATCTCTAACAAGCTTCACAGCTCCAAAATCATTGGTAATTATGTGATCAATCAGTGTTTGTGAGATACCACTATTGTGGGTTTCCCTAATAACAATCTGTGTGAAACCTGCTCCACTGATAATGTCTTTCAACCTTCTAGACTCACTGCTGTTCTTCAATAAATCGATATTTATATCCCCCAGAAGAAAGGTTTTATTTCTTTGAAATTCATTGTCACTTAGATTGTCTTCCAAATAGTTTAAAAAGTCACCTACAGAGGCACTAGGCGATCTATAGCAGGCCGCTACCAAGAAAAACAGCTTATTTATCTGTATCTTAACTGTTACGACCCAGTAGCTGGTTAGAACTGTCTCGACAGAAACCACCCAATATTTGAAGTCAGATTTAATATAAATAATAGCACCCCCCGTATGACGACTATCCAAATAACAGACAACAGCCGTATATCCAGTTATGTTAATTTCGTTCTCTTCTACATCTCGTGTTACATGAGTTTCAGTAACACACAAGATCCATGGGTTTCTATCTTCTACAAACTGCCTCAGCTGCAACATGTGGGTCGTCATTCCCTATATATTAATATGCAATATATCTATATTGCTAGGGGACGCACTGAAGCAATCAAGTGGTTGCTATGCATACTTAGTTCTGTTCTTCATTCTTTCAACAGCTCGTTTATAACATTCGCAATTTTTATCAAACACTGTGTGATTATATTTAATATGTGGTATCTTCAGGACGTCATGTGCAAATTTATAATTAGTACACTCCTTTGTATTTGAATTACATTCTGATCTTTTATGATGTTTGTTACATAAAGGACAAACATCTTGTTGACTGCACTTTGCCGCTTTATGTCCATACCTCCAACACTTGTAACATCGCAGCACTCCCAAATATTCATAGACTGGAAAACTGTCCCAGTCAAAGAAAACTTTCTAACTACTCAACATGCACTTATAGATCTCTGCCGACACCTCCAGTATTATATTACACAGTTTATTTCCTTTAGGAATATATTTTCGAACTAGTTCAATATTCAGATCTGTATTTTTAAGAAAACTCCGATTTTCTGTGCGCTCTAAAAAGTCTTCATTAGTTGCAATATATTTATCTTGAACGCCAACCACAATTATTCTGGGGTTAATATATTTAGGTATTTCTACCTCATAATTATCGGATAATTCTTCTATTGCTGTTATTTGCAGTTTCTTCAGAGAATCGTCATCCTTACACTGAATCATAACGGATCCCTGACCTATCGATTTTAATTTGTTTATTTCTACCGATAAATTGGCCGGATTAATTTTTTCCGTGATCGCATTTCTCGTCATAGTACTATTGGAACTGCCTTGTTGACTGGTTTGCATGTCAAACTCGTATACCCATATATCACCACCAGTTACAATGCGTTTTATGAATATGGAGTCGTAATTGACTCGTTTTAGCATGTTTTAGCGAACTTTACGCGATTGAGTTTCTGACGAAAATTCAGGTATTTCGGCACTAGTCGAGCAGCAATGCGTTTCCTGTCCAAACAATCGCTTAAAATGGTACAAATTGTGACACAATTTTGTTTTTAGCGACCTTTACGCAATTGAGTTTCTAAGAAAATTCAGGTCTTTCGGCACTAGTCGAGCGGCAACGCGTTTCCTGCCCAAACAATCGCTTAATATGGTACACATTCAGACACAATTTAAGATAGATCCAGAAAAATCAGCGGATATCTCTCCCAAGTTTAAATGACGATTCCTCAGTTACCATTTCCTTCACTTTAGTGATGTTAACTTCGGTTAAAGACGTTGATGACCAACCAGAGCGAGGCAAATCTTCCACCACATCTCGACCGCTTTTGAATCCACTGTCCACTCATATGCACGTGTTTTAAGATAAAATGGATCAGAGGACAGTTGTGCCAACTTAGCGATAAAAAGAATTTTAACAATCACAAGCGTTTCGTAGGCATTGTTGTAGTTATTCCACAGTATTTACTTCTTCATCGTGATAAACTAACATTTTTAAATAGCCCCGCAAAAAAAAATCGCATGATGTTAGATTCGGGGAGCGTGCAGGCCACGAAATGGGTCCATTGCCCTCTATTCAACTGTAAGAAAATTCATTATTTAAATGTTCGTGAACTTTTCGTCTAAAATGTGGCAGAGCTCTATCATATAGAAACTACATATTATGTCTAACATTTAAAGAAACAAAAGGTAAAGGTAAAGTCATCAACGACCAAACGACGGTCATCAGCTTCCGACAAACTTAGGCCAGCACCCCCTCAGGCTATAAACCTTTGGTTATGTGCCTGCCCATAAGTCTATCAGGAAACCTACCGACTGGCGAGTGACCAACGTAGAACACTTCTCAGAAGGCATCCGGCCTTACCCTCCCTTTAACTGGCGTGACTGAGGGGTAATTCATTGTCGGATTTTACACTCTTGCCTAGAAACAATCACAAACATTTAGGAAGGAAACAGACAGAAGAAAGAAAGAAAAACAACCGTCCGATCGCTGGAATCGAAACAACTACCGCTCCAATGCGGTTTCGGCAAAGTGAGCGGCAGGCCACTGCTCTTACCGTCCGCACCAAAGCGACCGGCTTAAAAGAACTCTAAAGGAAAGTCTAAATAATTTTCACCTGTGAGTCCATCTGGAAGAAAGAGAGGCCCAATAAGCATGCCATTTACAACGCTATCCCAAACATTTACCAGTGACAAAATTCAAATCTTCTAGACTAATTATCCGGTTGTAACGCTTGTACTCATTGATAACGATAACGATAAAAGTATTCTTATCTTATAGTCATCCACACTTTACTATGATCAACTTCAACCTGATCTTGGCCTTGCTCTAGACCTAGTGCTCGTTGTAGGCCCGTTTTCGACAATTTCTAAAACTTCTTCCTCAATCTCTACCATTTCGCGTAAAGGTCTTCCAGCGTGACCTCCTCGTTGTGCCTTTAAATACCCTATGTTGCAAAGCCTTGTAACTGAATTTATAAATATCCACTGAGAAGGGGTGATTTCTTAAAGGAAACTTATGCGCATATAAATGACACTCCTATAAGTTAATATTATGTCCACTAGTTCATTATTTTATGTTTACGAATTGTTGAACTCTAAAAACAGTCCACTTTTTCGGGGATGATCCGTTATCTGATGTGAATTTCGTTCCAGCCAGCTAGCCAGTTCTTCATGTTTGAAAAGAGAACGGAATCAGACGAAACCAAGTCTTGGAAATATGGTGACCAATTTGTGGGGAAAATTGACCAATTTCCTTGTTACAACGGTAGTAGATGAGTTAGCAGGTGCATTATGGTAAAGAAAATGTACCATATGTATTGGGGCAAATTATAAAAGGGTTTCAGCAATTGTCTCTCGCAAGCTTTTAGCCAAAAAAGTTAAATTCAAACTTTTGTACTAAAGTACTTACGTTACTTAATATTAAGTACAGCTCTTAGACAGTGTTAATAGAGGTCAATCGCTAACTGATAAGCGTTGTTTAGAGCCAATTATTTAATGCGTTTCTAAGATAAAAAATACCTACCTACATAAAAATAAATATATCATGTTTATAGTTGGCTATAAAATTAATCAATTTTAAAATTATTTTAAAGGTTCTTGACCTCTCACTCGTTTTTTCAATCAGAGTGTCAGAGCTCTAAAATGAGGTGCAGTGATTACTGCAAGAGATAATCCTATAATTTTTATTTTATATTGAAGAACAAATAATGGCGTTATGTTTCGAAAATAATGTGACTCAAATGCTCCCTTGATTTCGTCTGGAAGAATGCAGTCCAAAGACTAAATTTTCGATTAATCTTACTTTTCTTGCAATACTTTCCTTGGAATAAATCGATTATCTGGTGAAAAGCCTGACTAGCCGCGACGGTTTGTTGCAAGAAAACATTGTTCATATGCACATTTATCAGTTCAGGCCATAGATATTCTGTTCGTATAGTATTTACCATTAACAGGTATCATTATTCTCATCATCGACTTCACAAAAATACTAACCAAATAGTGACTTTTTGAGGATGAAGAGGTAACTCCTAAATCACTTGAGGCCTTACATTGGCATACATTTCTTATAGTTACTGAAGAGACCTTCATCCTTCAGTGGATGGACATAGGCTAATTTATATATATATATATATATATATATATATATATATATATATATATATATATATATATATATATATATATATATATATATATATATATATAAATACCCGCGTTTTAGATTTGTAAAATCTGGGCGTTTCAACTTCCAGTTTAAAGCCATTATCACGAGAATCTAATTAACTTGCTGCGAGGTCTCAGTCTGCCTACTCCCCATGGTTCGCAACTTGAACTCCTAAATCACTGGAGGACTTACATCAGCACTAATTCCTTATAACTACTAGCAGGGCTAGCTGAGATATATTTGCCGCCCAGGTGCATGTCTAAATTTGCCGCTACAAACTCGCTTTTATATTAGCATAGAACACAACCAATAAAAGCAAAATCTTATGCATACAGAAATTAACCATTCAAGTTTTATTTCCAAGTTTCAAGAACGAATTGAAATAATTAATATAAAGTATATAATATTTTTTAAAAGCTGTTTCCATGGTCTTCCCAATATTTATAGAAAATATGCATTACAATTTACGTCATGACTGAAAAGTAAAACACCCTGTAGATAAACAAATATATTAAAATTGTAGTTTATAATGTTTTATGTCAAATTTATATTACATGAAGATTTTTAATAAAACATAAGTAAGTGAAAAGAGCTGGTGATTCATGTTGGAATTCAATTTGTTTAGAATGTATACAAGTTTAAATAAAATCTGGTTGTCTTGCATTCAACTGTGCAAAATTCCGCCCCTCATGTATTGCCGCCCGGGTGCTTTGAACCCGCTGCATCCAGGTTTAGCCAGCCCTGGTTACTAGTTACGGTAGTTATGTTAGTTATGTTACACCAAACACATTATGTCAAAAATGCGCCTAATCCGAAAAGATTATTTTACCCAAAGTGATGGTCGTCTCCCCATTCCATTTCTACGCGCTAATAACTGCTACCATTTCTACTTTCTGCTTTCATCACATTATATTTCTTACATTTTCATTACCTCCCTTTTCAGCTCTAACTATTTCCATTTATATCTGCTGTTATCGTATATAAAGGGTTTCCCAATTAGAGCAATACGATTTCAATTTGAAATAAAACACAGAAAATTCGGCTGAAAATGGTGCTCATTGTTTTTATTAGATGGTATATTTTATGTCATTTATCATTTAAACAAAATATCATTCAACTGATCACCTCGACTCTTCTTGCACTGGTTGATCCGACTGGTCCAATTTTCGATGACTCGGTGGAGCATATCGGGTGGTTTGACGAATGTGGTTGCTCGAATGTTGGCTTTAAGTTCATCAAGAGCCTTGGGTTTGTTGGTGTAAATCTGTGATTTAACATAGTCCCAAAAAATAGTCCAAAGCTGTTAAACTACAAGATCTTGGTGGCCAGTTGCAAGGACCATTCCGTGAAATTATCGATTCTCCGAATTGATTACTCAATAAGTCCACCGTAATGCGAGCTGTGTGGCAAGTTGCGCCGTCTTGTCGAAAATATAGCCCATCCGCACCCACTTCATCAATTTTCGGAAAGGCAAAATAAAATAATATGGCACGATAACGTTCACCGTTCACAGTGACGGTCCGTCCTTGAAAAAATACGGCCCGATAATGCCACACCAAACAGCGATTCTTTCGGGATGTAATTGTGCCTGATGAATCACTTGATGGTTTGACTCACACCAATAATGACGATCTTGCTTATTGGCATGGCCGTTTAACCAAAAATGAGCCTCATCAGAGAAGATGATATTGCGATGAAAATCCGGATCGTTTTCCATTGCTTCTAACGCCCAATCTGTGAACTCCCGACGGAATCGATGGTTGGCTTAAGTTCTTGTGCCAATTCAAGCTTGCATGTGTGTAAACCGAGATCCAAACGGAAAATTGCCAGGTGATCATCCTGGATAAGTCCAACTCTTGAGAACGATGCGAAACAGATACATTATCGTTCTCGGCAACACTTTCACGAACAGCCACGATATGTTCCTCACTACGGCCGCTACGAAGTCGTATTAGCTTTTGCTCATGGAGACTAAATTCAGGTTCAAATTTATCAATTTTACGGCGGATAAGAAGGAGCAGAACGACAACCGTGTTTGGACTACTCTTTGAGTAGCAACAAAACTTTTGAAATTTGATAAAATATTTGGATAATTTCCAAACCTTGTGGCAACGAAAACTTGTTCATCGTGAAATGGCAAACCTTACTGAAAATAATTGACAGCAAATGTCAAAAATTCAATATCAAATATGGCCACCATTAGCTGCCAAATCCATATCGTCCCTTGGAATTACCGTGATGAATTGATGTAATGTATTGACCACAGCAGTCTATAAGTGATATTTACATTTCAATATATATAATCGCTATTAGGTTTCAAAATTTTGACAGTCAATCTGTATCAACGTTATTATATTAACAATGAAATGAAGACAATTTTATTTCTATAATTTTCGATTTTTAATTATGTGTATTTCCAGATCCACTGAGTACGTCCACTTTATTTATATGTATTTTCGGAAGCTAACAATATTAAGTGATTAAGTCATCTAACAATTCGATTCTTAAATTACATGTTAGCTATATTAAACTATATATTAAACTATATTAAACTATTTTATTTGTATTACGGTACAAGCCGCAGTTGCTCTTCCAAGCCAAATAATAAACATCCATCTCTACAGGGATCAAACGGGGCATAAAATAGAGCAGTAGCAATAGCAGCATAAAAGATACATTTTCATTAAATGAATGCAACTAGGGAATATCCTTAAACAGAGTTGTATGCTTCGGAAATTGGCATAATTTGTTAACTATTTTAACCTAAATCATATATATTTTATTTATTCAGAGTGTTCAGGTAATGTTAAGCAATTTGCTACTTGTTGTGTTAAATCATATAAATAAAATTTCCACTGATACGAAATTGCATTAAAATTATGAAATGCCCATGAACCAACATATGCCAGAAATGGCGGCACGATGGACTGATTACACCATTAAGTATATTGGACCCGAACAACTGAGGAAAGCTAAGGTCCGCAAGTTGGAAGCAAAACGAAGAGACCTTCATCCTTCAGTCGACGGACACAGGCTAATTTCTATATATATTTTTTAGATTTTAAGTTTTAGATTTGTAAAATCTGGGCATTTCAACTTCCAGTTTGAAGTCATTATCAAGAGAATCTAATTAACTTGCTGCGAGGTCTCAATCTGCCTACTCCCCAGGGTTCGCAACTAGATAATAACATGATCAGCACGACGTCTTCATTAATAGGTAATGTTGTTGTGGGGGTGAGAAAAGGCGTTTGATTGGAAGAGCAATGATAAGCAAGATCGGATGCGCAATTTGGAAATAAGGGGTTTCCATGTTTGGGCATTTTTCGATCTAAATTGATTCACGAATTGTGCGGGGTTTGTAGGAATATACGTATAATTCAGTGGTGGCTCGTGAGGGAGGGCGTTGGGGTGCCGCCCCTCCAGCATTTATCACAGTAAACAATTTTTCAAAGCAAAACACCAGATTTTATTTCCGATCAGTTTCTTTCATTTAACTCATTTTCCTGGTACATCTCCTTTAAAGAGTTTCAATAGCACGAAAAGTAACAAGGAAGAAGGGGAAAGCAAAAAAAAAATTCAGCAGTACTATTTTATTCTACGCCCTAACACTGCACGGTGCAACTATTTTGGCCTTGTCGAAATCTATTTTGTGACCCATTTGGATATGATGTTCTGCTGGAATTGAGGATAAATCCGATTGTCGTACGGCGAAAGAATGCTTGTATATGCAATTTTGTATACGTCTGTTGGTTTGTCCAATATATGATTGAAAGCAGCCAGAACAAGGAATCTCATAGACACTATGTGATTCTTGGGTGATTATTTTTCACTGACCTAATGAAACTTGATATATTTTTTTCTGTTACAAATATAGTTTCGATATTATGAGATTTGAATACGTGGCAAATTTTATCGGTAACTCCCTTGATATATGGCAGAAGAATTTTGGGGTTTTTGGACAATTCTTTAGTGAATTGGTGGATGTGACTATTTGACGCTTGTCATAGGCATTTTCAATTGGTGCAGTTTCTAGGAAAGTAAGTTTTGGTAATGTAACGGCTATGAAATTGTAACGGCTATGCCCTTGTTATAATCTTAATGATGATGTTTGTAAATAACGAACCAATATCGAAACTAACAAAAATGCCACTTTAGAAAAAGATAGAAATTAGATTACATAGAAAATTGGATTAAACGATTTTAAATATATCATATGCAGCTAATTTGTTATAATATTTTTTTAATTGATGCTATAGAAATATCTTAAGATTAAATAAAACATATAAAACAGACCGTTTATACGAAAATGTTACTGATGTGAAATGAAAAACGAAATGACTTACGGTGAGTTGTGGATATTTAATTTCGTTCGATCTTGAAAAAATACTGCCATTATGTAAATGAAGTATACATGAGATTTTTGGCGTAGCGTTCTGTTTGGCAACACTGTTGGCTTCCCCATTCCTCATCTTCAGTAGGAGTTTGGACTCCCTAGAGTCACTTGGTGGTTCGTAGCAATTCTTTTCGTAAACCCGATTTTTATAGTCCATTTTCAAAATGCGTGAAAACGATTTCCAACAATGATGCACAATGAAAGCTTTCATTTCAGACTTGGCCACAATGTGGCAGAAATTTTTGCAAAATTTAGGCGGACCTATAGAAACAGTGTTTTTTAAGGGCTCAGGTGTTCAGGTGGTATAAGAGCATCCTCGCAAGGCCGAGGCTCGATTGAAAATAATGCTCATAGGATAAATCCTTCAACTGCAAGAACTGATAAAAATATACAGATTGACAGTCAGAATAATCGTTGAAGAGTTGCATTTGACTTACACAACGATTAATCAGATTTGACCAATGAATTTAAAAAAACCTTTCCCACGATCATAAAGATAACAAGAGAGGAGCATGCCTTAGCCTTTTGGAGTGGATTGAAAATGACTGTTATTTCTTGGAACGTGTCGTTACTGGTGACGGATCTTGTATTTTTGAATACGATCCAGAAACCAAGTGCAAGAGCCTGAAATGCCATATTACAACCTTACTATGCCAAAAAACGCAGAATGGTCAAATCAAAGATGAATACATGCTGATTTGTTAGGGAACTTATGCCTGCCTCATTTCGAAACGGTAAACAAGAATTTCTACAGAGAAGTTTCTGAAAGACATCGAAAAAGGGTAACTGGTGATAGACCGAATATCAAATATTCCTGGGTACTGTATTACGATAATGTTACTTACCACACAGCGATTTAATTTAATGAGCTTTTGGTAAATAAGAACGCCACTGTGTCGCTGCTGCCCCTTATTCACCGGAATTGCCTCCTTGTGACTTTTTCATTTTTCCGAGACTGAATATTTACATCAAATTTCAACATTTTAGAACATTGGGAATACTGAAAAGACCGTTACCGACCAGCTGAAAGTAATTTCAATATCTGAGTTGTTATAAAGAGTGTTTAAACCGTCTCCAGTGCTATTTGGCTTCCCAAGATTACTTAGAATTGCAATTTGAATTTAATACAAAAATTATAAAAAGTTAGTCTCATTTGTTTATTTACACAACTTGTATAATACATAATGTAATTTATTCATTCGAGAATGGAGCTGCTCGTCAGCCTGAAAACATGAACCTTTGATTTAATATTAAACCAGTCACTTTTCCATTGGACCGTCTTTGTGTTGAAGTAAGAATGAGTAAAAAATATAGATTTTGGATGTTCAGTACTTAAAAATCACTGCATTTTTAGGCGGTTTTTTGAAAACTAGAATTAATGCTAATAAGCCATATATAACTAATGTAATAATGTTGTAATTTTGACAACTACAGCGAGTTATAACTTCAAAAAAATTACTGTCCGGAACAATTTTAAGAGTTAGTCCATTATTACATTGCAGAAACCAAAGTACGTTAAAACCAAGATGTTGTGAGCAAACTTTTATATTTTCTTTGATAATTTATTTACATCCAAATTGTTTATAATGCACCCAGTTAATCTGAAGGCGTTAAATTAACTTACATTTATTAAATATTCTTACACCAAAAGATGTGACCTCAAAAATTAATTTATTTGCTCAGATTCCTTAGGCATCTTAAATATGAATACAGCTAAATTAAAAAGTTGCATTAGAAACAATATTTAATAGTTGAAGTTATTTTAAAATAATTTAAATTTTCTGACAGTTAATTTTTCGGAACGGAGGACCGGTTTCCTTTATTATGTTATATACTATTTTCCAATGGTACGAGAATATATTCAGAGTTATAACAGCTTTAATAGTAGAAATTTTATGCCATCTAATTTGGCAACCTTTAAAAATTATTTTTACTCACATTTAGCCAGTCCAATTAAATTCTGAACCGCTTTCCTTTGAACTCATTTCTGCAGTCCTATTCTCTTTAATATGAAAGAGTCTGTTCTAATTACTTTTGACATTCCTAATGAGAATAAGAAAATTAATGTAATGTTTTATTTTTTATCCAGCTAAATTATATAAATTATTAAAAAGTGTTTTAAAACGATATTTTTATTTCCTTAGTTTTTAGAGGGTCTGCGCTACAAATTGAAAGCGATTAAGGTATATGTCCGGATAAATCATGTTTCTTGCTGCAATTTGCAACTTCTTTGATTAGAAACAAAACTGCGGCACTTCTCTGAACAAAAATTATTTGCCATTGATATACAATCTTACCGTAAAATTAACCGCTGATTCGTTTAAAGCCTCGAAGATGATTTGCGCTCGTAGTGATGATGACATTTTGGGCAGGTGTTACAGTTCAATGTGTCAAGTGAGGGTATCGTCGCAGTTCACGTGTTGCAGTCCAAGGTGTCAAGTGAGGTATTCTAGATAGTAATTCTGAACTCCGTAAACCAAACATATTGAAACAAGACAATTTATGAGCCATTTAAAAGTTGAACTTGCGAACGAACTAGAATAAAGAAAACATAATTGAACATATAAGTAAACGAAAGTGGAGGTGGGCTGAACATATAGAGAGAATAGCAGACAAGAGAATAGATGTACGAGAAAAATATTTGAGTGGTGACCGAAAGAGGGGAAAGAAGCATTAGAAAATTATCACTAAGAGAGATGGATCATATAAGGGTGGCGGGAAAGCTTTGGTACCTTAGTACCTTAGACCCTAAAAGAAAGACAGATGGAAAAAAAGAAAATAATTTTAAACGTCATGATAAATATACTACAAAATATAGATTTGAAATGAACTACCAGATATAAATTGGGTTGATGCAAAAGTTCATCCCGTTTTTGGCGCTAGATGGCATTCCATTATAAAATCGAAGTGTTATCTACTTTACAGATGTAAATGACCAATATTCTTTGACAGGAAGGCCAGAAGGAAATTTAAGCGTCTTCAATTATGCGTACTATTTCACGGATGGAAAAACATGTATTAGCTTTTCTCCGGTTGCCGAATTGGTTCCTGTTGGGAGCTTGTAGACGTTTCGCTAAGATCTCATTTGGCATCTTCGGTGCTTACTACCGCGAGGTTCATGACTAGAAAGTCACGAACGATGTCAAATGAGATTTTGGTGAAACGTCTCCAAGCTTCCGACAGGGACCAATTCGACAATCGGATATACTCCCGGAAAAAACTTAATACGTATCTATATAAATAAAAATTAATAGTTGTTCGTTGGTAAGCGCATCACTTGAAAACGTCTGAACCGATTTGGATATTTTTTTTAATATTCGTAATAGTCCGAATAAGATTTTTAGGGAAAGAAAAATTGGAAATGTTGTCCTTAAAATTGGAAAATTCGGAAAAAACTGAAAGTGCTTTTTTCTAAGGGATTTTTGTATTAACTCAAGACCATACCTCACGATTCGAACGATGGATATGCGTAATTCTTTTTGTTACATCTAATATTTTCACGGATACTAGATAATGTTTCTAAATCATTACGGATGTCGATCCGTTAATTCTGTAAAGAGTAAGGAACTTTGGCCAAAATCTCATTTGGCCTTTTCAAGTGTTATCCGCTTCGAGTGAAGAGTCCAACTGTCCAAAATTAGAAAAAAAATTGAATTTAAAATTAGAAATCAATTCTTAGGTTCAGAAAAACTATTAAGACAAATTAAACTTTCGCCATATAAATCGCATACATAAAAGAAGACAAAGATAAAAGTTCGGGAGATGTAATTTCCCACTAAGTTTCGCAACTTACAGCTCCTAATGGCAACCATCCAAAAAGAAGTTTATCACAATTAATTATGTGTTCGTTAGAAAAGAAATCGTAGAACAATCTTGATTGCTGGAAAACGTGAAGTTCGAATAAAGTTGCCACCGATGTCGACATCAATAAAATATACGGGGAACATTCCGTAACGAAAAATATAGAAAAGGTATTTATTAAGAAATTATCTCCAAGTACAAACTTAAATATTTATTTATACAAGAATCAAGTGAAAATTAAATTAAAGAATATCTAGAAAGATCTAATTTGTTATTATGGTTCTAATAGTAAAAAATAACTGATATTAATAAACTCGAAGAGATGTACCTCTTTACACCAAATCACTTTCAATCACTGCAATCAGATTTAATATAATTCTAAGACCACACATGTTCTATTTATATAACAACCGTACCTAATGAAATGTGTAAAAATAATGAATCGCGAAGTTAATTAAGTATCACATTTATAATTCAATTTGACTGAAAAGAATAGGCCCTTTTTCTATTGTCCATGATTTAGTTACGTTTTGCTATGTGAATGCTTTCATATGTATTCAATGCCCTATTATTATTTACACTTTCGACAAGTCTTAAGTCAATAATATTTAAATTATGATCATATTCGAGTGCATGTCGGGCACCACAGGATCTCTCATTTCTCCTATATCTTATGTGGATTATTATAGAATGTTGTTTATATCTGGTTAATATACATTTTTTTGTTTGCCCAATACATCTTTCATCACAATCTTCACAACTGATTGTGTAAATGCCCGATTTGTCATGTTGTCTACTTTATCTTTTGGATTACCCAGGACTTATTATCTGGTTCTCATAACTTATTATATGGTTTGTAGATTGCTTTAATATCCACTTTTTTCAAGATTTTGTCTCACCCTCATATTAATTGGGCATTAAACGGTATCGTTATAAATTTGTCTTTGTTCTGCTTCTTCTAAACACAAAGAAAACAAAATATTTTGGGAATAATTTCAATATGATTCTAAACTTAACCTTCTAATTAATATAAACCTTCTAATTAATATATCTACAATGTTCTTATTATAACCATTTACTTCGGCCACCTTCTCAGTTGTAAATTTTTTATATAACTATATTTGTTTAAATAAAAAATAATGAATATATCTACCATAAAATTTTAAAATAACCATTCTGTTATGGAAACTATGACTTGAATCGTTAGGAATGTATCTCGAAGTGGTGGTAATTTTCCCAAAAATGTTAAACTCTTATCTATTTTTAAAACGCTTTTATTAGCTTCACCTGAATCTATCTATGTAACGGAATATCTAACGTCCTTTCCACCCACTTCAAAACGGCAGATTAAATTGAAACTTTGCACACTTATCAAGGGCCGATGATAATACAATAATTTAATAAGTTCGTCCTATTATCCTGAACAGGATCGTCAGAATCAAGGATTTGCTTTCGGAGAGGAAGCCTGGGACAGGGTTACAACGCCCAAGGAAGGCAATAGGCGCGCAAATTACCCACTCCCACCACAGGTAGGTAGTGACGAAAAATAAATAATAGTTTAAAAAACTAAAAAAACTCGCTTTTCTAGCAGATGGAACTAAAAAATGATAAATAAATTATAGTTTAAAAAAACTAAAAAACACGCTTTAATGATATACCGAACTAAAAAGTAAAAAAAAATCTTAGTAAGAGAATAAACTGATCAACGAGAAAATTAATGTGTCATTGCAAAAAAAGCGTGGGGTGCTTTGTACCATATTTTAATACTAACTCTCCATATAGAAACGGTAATGATGGAATTTTTATAACTGACATAGAGCACCCCACGCTTTTTTCAAATGACACATTAATTTTCTCGTTCATTACTTTATTTTTATACTATAAATTATATTTTACTTTTTAGTTCGGTTTACCGTTAAAGCGTAATTTTTAGTTTTTTTTAACTATAATTTATATTATTCCTAATCATTAACATAAAAAATGACAGAACATTATTGTTTTCGAATTAATATGTACCTTTTATGATTTGCAATTTACCATTTAAATTCATAACAAATTCATCCAAATTTTGATTTTGTATCAAAAATAAAAAATAACATCATCTACATATCTCAGCCAAACCTTCAGAAACTAATTGAATGTATCCTTAGCATCAGTTTCAAATTCGCTCATGCATTTGCTCAAAATTGTAGCAGGGGATTCCAGCGCCATTCTTTATTGTTTTTTATAGAACCTTTTATTAAAGTGAAAACAAAATTTGTTTTAGACATAATCTCGTTAGACAGATATACTCTGAATAATCTTGCATTTCAAACTCTTTAACTTAAGTAATAATATTGTGTCACTATTCTAGTTCTATACGATAGAATATTTCACAGAAATAAGACTAAACTCATTTTACACAGTCTGCTAAATATTCGAGATCGTCTGAAGATGACAAGATGAAATTAGTATAAACTTACATCGCTAATAACTCAATCGCACATCAAATTGACAATCATGGAGTTCAAAATTATATATATATATATATATATATATATATATATATATATATATATATATATATATATATATATATATATATATATGAATATATATATATATATATATATATATATATATATATATATATATATATATATATATATATATATATATATATATATATATATATATATATATATATATATATATATATGAATCAGTTCGAAGATTTTGTATTACATGTCTGTGACTGTTACGGATCGACTTTATCATGGCCCATTTTCAATACTCAGTCTGTTCATTCTCACGCACTACACAGACTACTTAACAACCCCTTGATGCCTCATTATCTCACTTGCATAAATAGTTTAAATCATTTAAAAAGTTTTAGTGGACTTCTACCTAATCTAAAACAAAACTGAATTTTAACATGTTTACTACTGTTCTTTTTTGACGACACTCACGAAATATTATAAGGTTTTATAATATTATGACTGAGAAAGAGGAAACATGACCTTCACATTATTGGTAGTAAAGATTTTAATATGTCTAATAAATATTGCTTAACTTTTTTTTTTATTATTTTTTTTTTAATTTTTTATTTTATTTACTTAATACTGGTTTCGTTTTTTCAATAGTGCGAAGTTGTTCTGTCGATGATATATTTCAACAACGGGACACAAATGCTATCCAGAAACCTTTTTATTCATTGTCATTAATATTGCCAAACAATTTAGTGCAAATTGATAAATTTAGGAAATTGTGTACTGGAAACTAGGAAACGGTCGTACTGACATGGAATCGGCGATAAATAAAATGTTATCTTGCAAGTATTATAATCATTTGAAAGGCAAATTGAATTTTCAAGTGCGCACTGAAACATTATACCAAAAGCACACAACAATGTGATAATTAAAAATACAAAAACATGGTGTGGGTGATAAGAAAATACATAGGCTAAATACAAAAGAGAAACAAAGGCAAAAACATATATTGAGAAGACAAATTTAAGAACAAAACAAATTACAAGGTAGGTAGAAAATCTACAATAAAAATTCGACAAAATAAAATTAATAATAATAATGTGAAAGTTCTAGACAGAAAACTCAAAATGATTAAAACGCAATGATTAAATTGAAGCGAAAAATAATTGTATATCCTTACACTTAGGGGAAAATATACTTAAAATAAGTAATTATAATATTATTAGAAATAATATTCTTTAAGTTATTTGACATGTTTTATTTTAAATAATGCAAGTATACAATAACATAAATTACATTCTAGAAGGTTCTCAATAACAAGTCTTTAATAACAATTTACTTTTCATACATTTATATTTGTGTCGATAGAGTTATACATTGTAAATTTTCATAATACCGAGATCCTATAAGATCAAAATATTTCAGATATAAACGTACATTGGCATTTTATTTAATATTCCATTTACATTCAAACGGCATTTGCACTTGTTGCGCTGGAACTGCTAAAGTAATATGATTATATAAAAAATAATATAATTCAATATAAAAAATATACAAGGGAGATAAACTTGTCTTTTTATTTTTTGTTTAACTAATTAACAAGTATTTTTACACACATTCCCAGAGGTTATTTTTTTAATAAAAAAGTTTTTTAATAAAAAAACTCAAATTAGTATTTGAACAAAAAATTAAAATAAGGTTTTAAATATTCTTACTCCATAATACTGATGGAAGCTTTAATGTATAATTTTCGGCAAATCTAAATTTTGTATGAAATACCAAATAATTCAAATTTCTAAATGATTTAAATGGTGTATATTTAATTCATGCATAATTTTCACATTATTAAACGTATTTAAACGTATGAAAATTGAATAAAGAAATTTTTATTTAGAACCATGTATTTAAACTATTTAATTTATTTTTATGTAGCAATTGTAATGTAAAAGTTTCATTTTAAAATTTAATTCACACCCTGAAACTGACACGTTTCATATGTAGAAGTAATAAACTTTCCCGAGACATACTGAACTCAAGTTTACATGCGAACTTACGCTGTTTAAAAATTTATTGTAACTTTATATCCAAAGCACGTGTTACTAATACACTCTTCAAAATGTAAAACATACAATACAATACTAGGATAAATTTATAAAGAATTTATTCTTAATTCGGTTATTGGAATTATAATAAATATATTTATTATAAGTTGGTTTTCTGTTATCTGTACTATTCCTTTCCGGTCCTAATACTTTCAATTATGTTTCGTAGCGTTCTGTTCGGGAGTTTCAATATTTGTGTATCACCAAATAGAAAAGAATATTTAGATAATTACAACTGGCGAGAATTTTTTTTAAATTTAATTCGCATTATGTAATGAAAAATAATTTATTCAATTTCGAAACCACTGCAAATAACATTTTTTGTTTATACGATTTAGTAGATATTTCAGATAATTTTATAAATGTACTACTATAACTTGCTGACTAGTATATGTATACCAATAACTATATCATCATCATCATTATACTATTTATACATCCAGGTATCTCCAAATGTAGATATCTTCCAGTTCTATCCATCTTTATTACATATATTTTCGTGACCGTTTAGTATTATTATTATTTTTTTATTGAGAGATGGGTGGTTCTCGGTCCCAGTTAAACAACGAATAGAAATGTTCATTTAGGCGGAGACGCAGATTGTTGTGTGTTTCAAATGAGATTGTGGAATTCTAACACTACATATATACGCCATTCGACGGGAAGTTGGCGAAGACATAGGTTGTTGGCTGTGGATGTGGTCTTCCTATTCTTGATGGTATGGTATGTGTTGGTGCCTTGAAGAGTCTGAACATCGAGAGACGAAACATATCCCATCCAGTTGAAGGGATGGGTAGGGCTCGTTACCAGTTAAGCAACCAACAGAAATGTGCCTTTAGCCGATGACGCAGGTTGGTGTATGTTCCACATAAGATTATGGAACCCAACGGTTGAGTGTATGATGACACTCAGCTACTGTTGGTTCATTGGACGCACTAATAATTAACACTATAAGGAAATCAAAACAAATATGAACATAATAGTATAATATTAAAGGTTTATATCACATGCGCAGTTCGCAGTTGTATAACCATTCTAGTGTTTCATCGTTGAGGTAGCGAATATGCAGGGGGCTTCTGAAGCATACATCGGGGCATTCCAAGGCAAAGTGGGCAATCGGTTGCTCTTCAAAAAATGCGAAGTTAGCAGGGTCCCCATAGTATGTTTTCAACTTTTCTTTAGTTTGGGTGATGGGGTTTCCAAACAAAAGTAATGTATAATAAAAGCATGATATTTTTATATTTGCTTTTTCCTTTGATGGTAAATATATCGAACTTATCTGCGAAGTCTGTTCTTAGTCTTATAAAAACAAAATTAAATATCATATCGGCTTGAAATTCATGAAGCGTTAGAAAAATGGAAGCAAGTTTTTCGGATATACAATCACCTTTGGGATTGTACGGGAGATAGAAGGGAATCTATTAGAATATTATCGGACTTTTTACTCTATCCTCCTATGGCATTGAAAGATTATTTCAACATGCAACAAAATTTTTGTCAAGTCTCGGAAAATCCCTCAAGAAGAGTAGTTGGGGGGATAGCGTTTCTAAATCAACGATTTCTATATGTAATACTGCTTTTAGATGATTTATTGTAAGTAATGTCGTGGTTCTTGTTACGATTCAAAAAGTGAATTATTCAAATTACTCTATATATTTGGCGATGGCTGTATTGTCTCGAATAAGTGTAAAAAGGGAAGAAGGGCAGCTAAACGCTCTCTTTTATCAGTCTATTTTGTCGTATTTTGGTCGCATTTGCTTCAATAGACAATCCTCCCCTCCTAGAATGACAGTTGATGCAGTACAGAGATCTCGAGTGTGGGTGCACAAATCATAGTAGGACGATTTATTGCAACTCTGAAAAAGCAATTTGGTATGTTTGTTTTTGATTACTAAGTATATTATCAATTATCTACTGTTTGGGTCGAATTGCAGCCCCAAGAGCGATTGATTTCCTGTCCACTGATTCATTACATCACTTAGAGATCATCATTTCTTGACCATTAGGGCTCTAAATGGTTGACCGAGACCGAGACATCCGGTGAAATCCACATTGAACCGTGGATTTCGTCACATTTAAGCCATACCGGAAATGTTAGACTAATAGAAAATCAAATGTTAAACTAATGCGGACCTACAACGCTAGCTCACAATTTCGTCACGTAAAAAAAAATAAATATAAAAAATACAAATTTTTCTTTAGTTAGGAAATTGTGAACGAGCTTCGTAGGTCCGCATTAGTTTAAGATTTATTTTTTTATCCGCATTAAGCAGCTAAAAAATCTAAAAATATAATATTTTTTCTTCGTTATATAATCTGTACATCCTGAGTGAAATATATTTTTTTCATACATTATTAAGAATACTAGTCCAAGACACTTCCCAATTTATCCAAGTCCCTTCCAAGTTTAGGTCTCTACAAACCACAACCACCAGGGGGCCACCATACGAAAATCTAGTGGTACTCAAAAAGGGAATTTACAAAGTATATTGGAACTCACAAAGAGCTAGTCGTTTGTTGGCGCTTTCAGATCTTAAATTTAAGTATTTGATCATCACTATTTTATCATTGTATTCCAGAACACTGACACACAACTTTTTCATATCATTCAGTTATACAACTCCTATTTCATGCTGCAAGATAATGTTTAAGCATGTTTATAAATTTTCAGCATTTTCTTTAGTAGTTATTTCTAGTACTTTATCAAAAATATTTGCCGTACAATTTCTAATTGTGTTAAGAGTGATTGTACTTTTAGATAATTAAAATAATTCAGAAATAAATTTTGAAAAGTAAATATAACATTATTATTTAGCTCATACTATGGAACTCATAGGCAGCAATAATTGACACCAATAATTTATCATATAATTCCCAGAATCACCTTTTTTAAATACCAACAAACTCATATAACGAATGTATTTATTTTCATTCATTACTTTCTGGTGATTCTAAGTTTGGAACAGGGATCTTAAACCCGCGGCCCGCCTTTCAGTTTTCATAGCCCGTCTTTAACTTCGTTTATAAAAGTTGACATGCTATAATACTCGCTTACACTCATGTACATATTGATATCAGCGTGTTATTGAGATTGTCACGGTGATCCAAGCGAATAACAAGTGATCGTATGAAAACTACACTCTTTCGCTGGACACTTTGCAGCTTTTTTGAGAAGAGACCATGATATGAAATAAATTATAAAGATAGTAAATTTTATGAGGTCTCGAGAACTCAACCACGGAAATTTTAAAAATTTCTTGTCCGATATTGATGCGGGGATGTTATTTACTTCTCAGATGTTCATTGGCTTAGTAGAGGAAAAATGTTGAAGCAGGTGTTTAACCTACCCTCTTTGATGACCAAGAATAGCTCACTAGTGATTCTCACTGGCAATAGCTAGTGATTCTGGCTTCCTGACTGATCTGACTGTATATCTAAATGAACTTAATGGGCGGCGACAAAGCAAGAAAACTTTATAAACAACTTGAACGACAATATAAAATCCTTTGAAGCTAAACTCAATTTGTGGAAAATGTAGAAAAAAGATTTCACGCACTTCCTTGTCTTGTCAACTTGTAAATTGTAGTGAGGTAGACAAATATATATTCACAATAACTGATTTACAGGAAAAATATACTTTGAGATTTGAGGACTTCGGGGAAAATAAATATTTAATAAACTTGTTCGCGACACCTTTCAGTTGATCTGTTGAAGATATTCCAGAAAATTTGCAAATGAAACTCATAGATCTGCAGTGTAATACTGACTTAAGAGAAAAATACAACTAGGACCTTTTTAATTTTTACTTCAAATATATGAACAAAAATAAATTTCCAAGTATTCGACCTCATGCTCAGAAAATGATGTCACTATTTGGAAGCACTATATGAGCAGTTCTTTTATCGAATAAAACATGCCCAATCCAAAAATAAGACAAGAATAGAAATAGGACCAGAAAACTCGCACCTTGAAAATAGTCTTCGTATTAGTATATCCAAGATAAGACCAGTCGTTGAGAAACTTGTTAAAAATAAATAATACCAGGAATCCCATAGAATTTTTTTTAATAAACGTCTTTATAAACCATACTTTATACGAATCTGGCCCTTGGATAACAAAAGGTTGAAGACTCCTCGTTTAGAGCAGTTAAACCAACTGAGCGCATTCCGCTAAGTATTCTAGCTCTGCAGTAAAGTACTATTCTCCTCAGTTTAACACGTAACTATTAAAACAAAATTTTACTCATCACTTTTTTAATAAATGTTTGGCCAATCATAATGATAGTTGCGATTATAATTCTGTCTATATTAAAAGCTTTTAGATAGAAATTATAAAATAACTTTAGCAGTTCATTGTTCAAGAAACAAAAAGCACTCTAGAGTAATGCGCTCTTCGTGAACCAATCGTTAATAAATTATATTTCTACTGAAATATTCATATTAACAATCATTGTTTCAGAATTTACGTTTAATATAATAACACGTCATTAATTAATTACAAACCATAATGAGAAAATGTTATTTCTTCTTCAATTATATTTCAATTATATTCATAACTGAAAAAGTTGACTGAACGGGATAGGTCCTATATATCGGTTCATGATTTTCTTACATTTTTCTATTTGAATGCTTTCATATGCATCCAAAGCCATATTATTATTAACACTATTAATTAGTCTTAAATTACTAATATTTATACTGTGGTCGTGTTCGATTGCATGGGCAACAAAAGATTTTTCATTTCTCCCATATCTAATATGGGCAATATGTTCTTTATACCTTGTCAATTTGGATCTTTTTGTTTGACCAATATACCTTCGATCACAGTCTTGGCAACTAATTTCGTAAAACCCCAACTTTTCATGTTGATCTACTTTATCCTTTGGATTGCCCAGAACTTCTTTTAATTTATTATATGGTTTGTACACAACTTTTACTTTTTTCAAAATTCTGTCTAGCCCTCCTGTTAATTAGACATCAAATGGTATTACCATGAATTTATTTGTGTTTTGAACCTTTTAAAAAGTCGAAGATTCTTTCAATAATTTTCTGAACTTATGTTTTCTAATTAATTTAACTACAATGTCTTTATCATAACCATTCACTTCAGATACCTCCCTAATTAATTTTCATTCATTGTAATAATTATCTTTATTTAAAGAAAAATTAATTAATTTTTTTACCATAAAATTTAAATTAGCCATCTTATTTTGGTTATTGGTTGGTTATTTGAATGGTTAGGAATGTATCTCGAAGAGGTTTTTTTCTGAAAATATCAAAATCTAACATATTTTTATCGTTTCTACTGACTAAAACATCCAGAAATGGTAAACTATCGTTGTTTTCGAGTTCATGCGTGAATATTATATTTTGGGATTTACTATTAATGTTCTTAATAAAATCATCTAAATTTTCATTTTTCGAATCGAAAATAGCAAAAAGTCATCCACATATCTTAACCATGTCTTCGAAAAGTAACTGAAATCATCTTTTGCCTCAGTTTACAAATTTACTCATAAATAAGTTGGCTAAGAACGGTGACAGTGGATTGCCCATTGCCGTTTCTTCTTGTTGTCCATAAAACCTGTTATTAAGCTGAAAACAATTCTGCTTCATACATAATCTTGTTAAGGAGGTGTACTCAGAAACAATCTTGTTATTAAAACCGTTTAACTCGAGTAACTCCCTCAGGTATTTCAAGGTATGTGGAATCGGGACACTCGGAAACAACAATGAAACGTCAAAGGAAACCAAAACCTCACCTTCCTGTAGATGTGTGTTTTTGACTTTTTCTATGAATTTGGTTGAGTTTATCACAGAACAGGAAGATAGTTGGTTTAGCAGATTTTCAAATTTCTTTGTTAACTACTTTGCCAACTTGTATGTTGGAGAATCAATGGTTGTTTTTTATTTGAAAGCTGATAAGGGAAATAAAGTTGTAGTAATGGACAAACCTGATTACGTTGAACGCGTAGAAAAATTAATTTAAGACGGTCTTTATAAACGATTACCAAGGAAACCATTGTCAAAAATGATTAACGAAGTCAGAGATACATTGAAATCTTGTAACAGCCTTATTTCTCCTTCTCTGAAAAGCAAACTACATGTTTCTAACCCAAAAGTGCCAAGACTGTATGCTCTACTAAAAATTCATAAACCAGGAAAATCAATAAGACCAATTGTATCAGCCATTGATTTGACATATCCGATTTTGCATCTAAAGCGTGAAAATGTCTGCTTATGTTGTTAAGTGAACTGCAAATGTTTGGTTTTGCATTTCTTCTGCGCTAAATTTTTCTAGTATATGTCTGTATTTGCCTAGTATATGTCTGAAATTTTGTAAGCCTCAAATATACCACATTTATTCCTTACCCTTTCTTAGGAAGGCCAACTTGCTATCTAAGATATAACTTATTTCGAGACAGTTTACTCAAATTTTTAAGGCACTTATATAAACTCCTGGGCAAAATTAAGGCAACAATATAAAATTATCCAATAAATGAATTTTTTTTTTTTTGTGCCACTTTTTTAAGTTTATCGATAATCCCCCCCCCCCCCCCCCCCCTGGCTACGCCCGTGCAGTACTCAAAACAATTCGTTTAGATTTACAGTATTAAAGACTTTTTTAGAAGATAAACAGTTTTAAGTAATACTTGTAATAGATTCCTTGTTCGAAAAATGAATTTAACTGAATACGAGGTAGTGCGAACATCAGTTTTATTAGACGATGTATATTGTCAGAGATATGTTGATAATTTGTTAGGCAAAAATCGTTCCATATATAAATTGTATGGTAAGACGTTTAACTGAAGTAGGAACTTACTCTAGAAGGCCAGGGCCAGGGCGAAAACGATGCACTAACGACCTAGATGAACGTTTTCTTAGACAATATGCTTTAAGAAACAGGACTACCACTAGTTCTATGATGAGAAACGAACTCAAAGCACCCGCAATGTTGCAATTTTTTCGAAGAAGACGGTTAAATGATGCTGGATTAGGCAGTAGGAGACTAGCCACTGCGCCCTTGCTTTCCAGAGAGAACAGAGTTGCCAGATGACATTTTGCTCGAAATCATAAAAATTAGTCTGTGGATGATTGGAAACAAGTTTTCTTCACATATGAAACCAGAGTTAGCCTAAAACATCCAGATGGTCGTGATCGAGTATGGCGAAGACCAGGACAGAGTAAATAAAACCATTTGCAATATCTCTGCAAGGATTCCATATGGCGATGGCTCTGACATGTTCTGGAGTGACATCTGCTTTGATGTTCGTACAGAATTAGTTCATGTACGTACGAGATCCATGAATGCCAATTACTATTTTGAGAACGTGTTGCTTTTCGGTCATTTTTTAGGACCAAATTTGTTATTTCGGCAAGACAACGTTCGACCTCGCGTGGCTAGGGAGTTGCTCGATTATCTTAATCAAGTTGGCATACCAATGCAATGGCCACTAAAAAGCCTGGATCTGAATCCGATCGAACATGTATAAAATTACCTCAAAAGAAAGGTGAAACGTCATATTCCTGCACCTAGAAACCTGAGGGCACTTGAAAATGCAGTTATCACAGAATGGGAACAAACTCCTCAAGATTGTATCTAAAATTTTATTAAAAGCTTGCCTAGGCCCATAAATGCTTTTATCCGAAGTAGAGGAGGCAACACACGCTACTAGTATCCCAGTAAACCATTAATCTCTTTCTTTCATTATTTCATAATTTCAACGATTTTGTTTTTAAGTTTTAACAATAATTTTAATTTAAATCTTATACAGACATATTGTAGTCACTTTTAAAATATCCGAAAATGTTTTTTTTAACTATTAATGCAATCAATATCCATAAAAAATGATTAAAATTCATTAAATATAGGGATTTAAATGATTTATTATGTTTGTTGCGCTAATTTTGTCCAGAAGTGTATTTGTAATCCTATTTATATTATTTATTAAAACCATCTTATTTATATTTATATTTATATTTATGTTATAAATTTATACATATGTTTGTAAGTACTATTGTTCTGTTGATCTTGTCCAACAAAAGCTTATAAGGTTGTCATTCGTCTCTTTTTACTGTTTTCTGAATAGCTTGGTGATAATAAATTTCTAAAATGTATGCTGAGTGCAGCATACATTTATCTTACCTGTATATACCATCTTAACTATTTCTCCCTGTAATTTCACTATATTCTATTTTCACAGAGCTTCGCTTAATTTTTTCTTTTCCATCCTGTTAATGTTTATCTTTTTTGAGCTATTTCTTTAATCCGGTTCTAATCAGCCCTTGCGTATCAAGTTCTTGCGTTTACTACTTCTGTTTGCGTCCTTTTTCGTAACTTTTCAAAATATCTTTAAAAGTTTTAATGCACTTGAAAAACATTTTAATTTCTTACCGTATACTTGCCGGAAAAGATTCTCAATTTCTCTCAGAAAACTTTTACTAGCTAAATAATATGCTAAGCATTTTCATATGAATTCATTATAATTTAATCATAGCTCGTATTTTCTCCAGATTACTAAGGCCCTTAAAGTTTTTCAATTTACCTTTTATTACTTGCATCGGTTGCTCTCTTACGAAATAAAGAATATAGAAATCTAATATTCAACAGGATAATTAAACTTCGAACTTAATTTAATGAAAGATATTGGCGGCAACATTAATGCCGAATAATGTCTGAATAATTGTGGCGTGTTCTTTTTTCTTTATTTAGATCGTGGCGAAAAACCCAAATAAAAAAAAAATATTAATGCCGATCATAAATTCTTAGATATTAACGGAATCTTTGTTAAATTATTATTGGTTAGGATCAATAAAGTCATTTCAGGAAAAAAACTCATTATTATATCAATCTAATCAATATAAATAAATATAATGTGTGAAAGTCAAAAATTATATAAATTACTTTTTATTTAAATTACATCTTTTTCATAATTTTTGTCAGTGTCTTAGACCGAAAAGCTATTAGGTATACTCTAAAAAATATTACATCTAAAGGTATGGTGATATTTTAGTTCGTCCGAACTTTAAATTCAAATAAAACAATCACCAAATTAAATGCCTTGAAACTATTTATTTTATGTGAAATAACAAAACATTCAATAGCATTCTTCTTTGAAAACAATTTCGGACAAATAGTCGTCGTAGCTACTTCTGACAAAGCCCATTCTGTCAATCTAATTTTCGATCACTTGCAATTGGGCTCTTATGCCCGCAATTGTCTGAGTTAAGTTAACTTTCAAGGCGCTAATATTTACTGCTTTCTCGTTGGTTTGTTGCGTATGACATTTGGAACCGTTGGTCAGTTAAAGAAAGACTTTTCTATGTACGAAAAGAGGCTTGCAAAACTTTTAAATGCCAAACTGAATAGTGGAAACCAGGTTAGAGCGATCAATGGATGGGCAGTGCCAATTCTGATCTATTCCTTTGGTATTGTTAAATGGTCAGAAACAGACCTTGATGGACTGAATATATTAACACGTCGAATATTGATAAAATTCCGATGTCTGCATCAAAATTCATCTGTAAAGCTATACATTCCGAGAAAGTTGGAAGGCAGAGGCCTGGAGAACATTAAAAATCTTTGTCTGAACCAGGAGAGTAAGATGAGAGAGCGCTTCATTAATTCAAGCAGCACGCTAATGAAGTTGGTTGCTAAGGAAGACCGGCGTTTCACCCTGCTGAACCTAGATAAAGTGAACCGTGTTGATGGTAGGACAACACTTACGGATTGTGTCCGAGAATGGAAACAACAGGCACTGCATGGGCGGTATCTAAAGTCACTCAAGGATGATACCAATACAATGAATCATTATCACTAAAATGGCTGACCGATAGGTTGTTGTACCCAGAAACAGAAGGTTTTGCGGCATCTATTCAAGATAAGGTATTAAGAACACGGAACTACGAAAGACATATACTACACATGGATGTTGACCGATGCAGATGGAAACGATTGAACACCTTATCGGTGGGTGTGCAGTTCTTGCCCCTAATGCTTATTTAGGAAGACATAATCAGCTGGCGAAAATTATATATCAACAAATTGCATTAAAGTACTCGCTATTAGATAACGCACCTCCATATTAGATAACGCACCTCCATATTGTAGGTACTCACCTTCTGCCGTACTGGAATCATCCGATTCAATTCTATACTGGGATAGACCAATCACAACAGATCGAACGGTCGATTATAATAGACCAGACATTGTTCTAATTAGTAAAAAGGGGAAAAGGGCTTTTATAATTGACATCGCAGTGCCACTCTCTCATAATATCAGGAAAACCGAGTTGGAGAAAACCACTAAGTATGAAAACCTCGCATACGATTTGAAAAACCAGTGGAAATTACATAAGGTAGATATAGTGTCTTTCGTTATATCCGCCGAAGCCCTAATAAGTAAAACCTTTTCAAAAAATTTGAAGAATCTAGGTATCTCAAAATCGATTGCCATAGCGGGGACAACGTGCAGTACTCTTGCAGACATACCACACTATTCGTAAAATCTTATACTAAGTGAGAGGAGTTGAACTGCCTTCTCATTTAGGCATTATAATATCAACCAGCCTAGGCTGATGTGCTTGAATTCAGAATGAACATAATAATAATAATAATTTTTCAATATTTTATTTTTTCCAAAATTATTCAGAAATTAAACCATTCCGACTCTGAAATTTGTATTGAAATTAATTGGGGCAATTAACATTTTACTGAAAACGAAATATCTTGAACCGGACTATACATATATTTTAATCAAACATTATGCTCATTGCATCTCATGTATATTATTTGCTTGTTTACAAATACTCTTGAAAATTTCTGGGAAGGAGGTTAATACAATATGTAGATGATGCAGAGCTTGGTTTTTGTAAAAATATTTTTATTTTTTCTCAGCTCAGGTTAGGTCGATATTATAGCTGATTATTTAAGGCAAATCTCTTTATTAATCAAATCTCATACATTCTGGGTTAAAGCCCAGTTTGCTAGCATATATATCCACTCCATTAATTTCTTATATACGATTAGTAGCATCTGGCGATAAAACTTTCTTATAAGTTCGTGGAAACTGGCAGGCGACTGTGTTAGAGGATAAATATCGGAGGTATTGCTGCCAGAAGAAACTGTTATACGTAAAAATGTCTAAAAAAAACATTTGTCCAAACCAGAATTAAATATTGCTTCTTTTTTTTAGACAAATGCATTTACGATTGAAAGAATTTTCATAGTTCAGACGAGATGCCTACACAGTATTATTATGTGTAAGAAAAAGAATAGTTTCAAAATGCCCTTAATTATAATATTCTAATTGTGAATTGTTTAATTATTCACATTTTCATATTGACATCTCAGAAAAAATACATTATATTGTATATTTGTGAAATTTAGCTTCTATCACATGCAAGTCTCTTTGTCTTAAAATATTTTCCTCTTGAAATCTCCTGCCATGCTGCATTGTAATGCTACATGTTTGATAGAACCTATACCAGTGGTGTAACTATAGGGTGGCAGGGCTGGTAAAATGCCACGGGCCCCCGACCCGAAAGGGGCTCCCGGTCCAAGAGACCGCGAGCTCAGAAGTAACCTAACATTTTCAACAATATTTAGTAAAAATTATAAATGTTATGTAAGTACTTAAAATCAATTAAAGTTAGACACAACAAAGACCCTATACAAATTCAAATAAATTATTAAGATTTAAACGCATTCATAAGAAAAGGATGTCGATCAATTTTAGAACACATTCATTTGTTGTTTTATTTTTTCGCGCAGTACTTCGGTGGTACCGGCGAGCTAGTGCTGATCTGGAAATTCCCGCATTTTGTTAACCAAGAAAGTATTTTTTTCGTGGCGCTGGCGGGCTAGCGATGCACGATGTTAGAGTTAGGGGAATCCCGGATTTCTATTTTTTAAGTACGGAGGGCTCTACTACGCATTCTTCGTTTGATTGTTATGACAATTGATCATTTGTGTCTTTGATTTTTCGTAATTTGTGTTCTATCGAATCTGCAAATAAAGGCAAAGTAAAGTTAATTGTGAAAGTTAGATATCAACATGTCTAGTTCTAGAAAATATCTAAATGAGAGTGAAAAACTAAAGAGAAACGGGGAGTCTGAAGAAAAAAAAAAGTTACCTAAAATTAGTCAGCATTTTAAAAATGATGACTTTATTGATGAAAAAGCGAGTGAACAGTGCTCAGGAAGTGAAGAATTTGACGTAACAAAAAGTAATAGTATAACAGATGCAGCACCCGACACCAGTGTATATCCAGATTCAGAACAACCACAACAAGGTACAAGCGAAAATCAAAGTGAATCCTATTTTAGTGTGAAAAATATTGCAACTTCACCATATATTACTAATAAGGGTAATTTTAAAGAACTAAATGATCAAGTGAAACGGTTCGTGATCGAAAACGGACATTGTAAACCTAAGGGTTCTTTCTTACAAGACAGTGACAATAGATATTTGCTAGAAAAACGTTACTATGTTGTAAGTCTGGCTTGAAACTTGAACGTGCATGCCTATCCTATTCCTTCAGATAGGAATAGATATAGAATAGAATACTTCACAAGGCGCATTGTGAACCATGTTGGTTATTCGCAAATCGAGCATCTAAAAAAATACAAAATGTTTGGATGGAAGGCTATGACGACTGAAAACATATTGTAGAGGCCATAGAAAGACAGGAGACAGCGAAAATTCACCTGGATTCTTGTCTTACGTATCAACAATGGCAGCATGATCAAGAAAGAAAAATCTGTTTGATGCTAAATACTCTCTAGACTCCTTGATATTACTCTGACACGTTCAACGTGTAATTTAGCCTTTCGTGGCCACGAGAAAAGGCAGATAACAATGATCCAAGTTCTCGAGGAAACTTTTTGAGTATTGTTCAGTTTTTAGCAAAATACAATACGATTTCAAGAATTGTTAAGTAAACCAACGGGCCAGATAAAATACTTAGTCCAAAAATACAAAATGTTCTAAAAATATAAAATGCACTCATAAATTAAATAAATGCCGCACCATTTTACTCATATACTTATACTTATATAAAACTGATCAAATGTGTGAACTTTACCGATATTGTCTGATCGAGAAAGACGAAAATAGAATCCCAAAGGCGTTCGTCATTAAAGAGTCATTTTCAGGATCTCATGAAGTTAAGGACCAAACTGCCTTAGCAATGTCCAACTAAATTGTTAAATCTATAAGCGACAAAAATAACCTCTAAGTAAGTGTCGAGGACAAGGATATGATGAAGTCCAAAAAGCGCCAACGAAAACAATGATGTTAAATTGCAAATTAGATGAAAGAAATAAAGCTATTTCACTCAAGAAGAAGATCGAGAACTACAATTTTATTATGTTATTGGTTTTCCGTAGCAAAATTATACAAACTATCGATTCAGCCTTTAAAGAACTTTAGTCTAAAGCAACGCCAGATTTTTCAAATGGCTTAAAACGTTTAAAAATTTAAAAATTGGAAGAATTAGAAAGGTATAGTCACGAATTTGAAAATTTAAAAACAGAAGCAAATAATGTAACAGAAAAATGGTCCATCAACCCTGAATTTTCTAAAACTCGTCAGATGAAGGTACAACGCCATTTTGACGAACTTTGCGAAGGTGCGCGTCTCCAAGATCCGGAAAACTTGTTCAAAGTGAACATATTTTATCGAGTATTGGACATCATTATTAATCAACTGAAATAGCGTTTCCTTCCAATGAATGAAATTGTTTCGAATTTCAGTGTTTTGTAACCTGCCACTTTGCAAAATTTAAATGACAGTGAACTATTAAAAAAAGCTCTAGAATTTATTGACTATATATATATATATATATATATATATATATATATATATATATATATATGCCCACAAGGTAGCGTAACGGAACCATGGAGGGAAGTATTACAGAAATCTTTCACCCTTTCTCCACGTGATGCCACCGATCGCCTTCGCCGAACTGTCAACCATGCGACGTCACGTGTCTCTCGGGACCGGTTTCTAGCCTTTCAGCCGTCATCAGCCGAGCTCTAGACGAACGCAAGGAAAGCAGTTCGGAGAGACGATCGGGGCCAGACCAGATTAACTGGCCATTTTAATGACGGGTCGTGATCGCACACCTGGTACTATACCCGAGGTTCCAGGCAGAATGTTACGAGCGGTCCTGACTGCTATGAGCATTCGCCGTATGATGGCGTGAGTTGTGTGCGATCACGACCCGTTAAGACATATTTGAATAATTTGCCTGGGAAATTCTCAGTTTTTGGTCCACCTTGAAAGACGAAGTAGAAATGTCTTCGTGTATTAGAGAACGTGCTGATTTTTTTTTCTTTTTTTTTTTAAATTTAGGTCACATCAACGCTCAAACGCGTTATTTAGCACACATACAAATACGCACACGAATATCCATGCCCGCACCAGGATTCGAACCCGGGACCATTGGATTGCCAGGCGGGCGACTAACCCACCAGACCACCGCGGTCGGCAACGTGCTGATTTATTAATAATAAAGAATCATTTTATGTCGTGCAGCTTTCCTGAAGTCTGTATTGCATTAATGTTGTTTGTTACAATTCGTGTGACTGCAGCCAGTGCTGAAAGATCATTTTTGAACCTAAAATTAATAAAAACCTATTTAAGAAACTCTATGGGACAAGATAGGCTACATAACTTGGCTATTCTCTCTATTCTTTGGCCTGATTTTAAACTTTGATGATGTTATTGATAATTTTGCGGAACAGAAAACTCGGAGAAAAAAAATGTATTAATAAATATCTTGTTAATGTTAAAATTATGCAATATCTATACTTTTGAAAATAAAATCTATTAGATATTTAACTAAAATACACACAGTATTAGTAATACTGTCGGGTAACTAATTAAGTAATTTATTAAAATTAAATTACAACGTGACGATTTTTCCTCATATGGTATAATTACGCCACTGACCGATACAAATATTATTTTTCAGATAAACAATTTTCAAGTCACAAAAGATCAAATAAAAGTTATTTCCTTTCAGTATAATGAAATATATCAAATGTATCTCACAGTCTTTAACACGGTAAGCGCCACCATATGATCCAAAAATTGGGTCCATTTGGATCATTTGTCCGTTTTGGAGTGAAATTAATATAAATACAACTTTTACTCAAAAATCTTTTTCTTTTTTTTTTAATTACAGCTTTTTTTGTGTGATATGCGTTGTATGTCGCGTAGCCTGTAAAACTATATTATACTCTAGGGCGGCGTGGCATATAAATTGTGTCGCATTTTATTTACACTCTCTTTATTTTATTTACGATATGCGACGATTTTTTTGCTTTTATTTCATCGGTTAATATTTGCGATGGCTTATTATAAACATCAAATTTAAATAAGATTACAATGTTGGGCCAAATCCATCAAATGCAAAAACGTCAGTAAGTAAACGCCAAAGGAATCTAAAACAAACTAAATTTTTTATGATTTTATATTCTAGGTTCAACTTTTTTTCTTGTCCTGACTAAATGTTCAGTTTTGTTCTTAGTTACATCGTATTTTCGTACATTCATATATTCATTTGGTTTTCACCATGTCTGACTCGTATAATAAGGAGCAAAAACGACTGCAAGGACTCAAGAAATGAAATATTATCCGACAATGAAAGTAATCGTAGTGAATTGGTGGTGTGTATTTGTCTGACACCTATTGTAATTTTGAAACAGTGATTTTGAATCAGATGAATCAGATACTAGCAGTAGTTCTGAGGATTTTCCTCTTCAAGAAAAAGAGAGAGAATTGACAGGATCGAACAAAATTTGCCTAATCAAAATGAGGTGCCTTCAACCAACAGGCAAAATATCGATACCGATGTTGATCAAGTTATAGAGGATGTAATCTCAAAGTATGCTGTACCAGATTACGATAAACCCGTTAGTATCGAAGAACTAAACTTTCTGATATGGAGTATCGTCAGTGAAGCATCTTTCAACCAATTTCTTTTTATTGTAAGTGATCCTGGGGTAAAAGCACATTTATATGCGGATTATATCAGTAAACATCCCTACGATCTATTCAAACTATTTATAACAGATGAAATAGTGACTTTTATGGTAAAAGAGACACACCGTTATAAAATGAAGAAATTTAAAAGAATTCTATGTGTGATTATGTGGATGGGATTATGCCATCACTGAGGTCATTTTAGAAAAAAGTCCGTTATATTCAAATCGCATTTCTAAAATTATTACTCGCAATAGATTTGAATTACTCTTAGCTATGTGCCATTTTAGCAAGACGAAATATCTTCCCTGACCACACAAATTGTAAAAAGATTTCAAGATCTTTATACTCTGTTCTTTAATTTATGAGTGATATTGATAAAAAAATTGGAAAAGTTGAAAATGAAAGAGGGTGATTCGAATAACATAGCAATATCTCAAAAACTAATATACACTGAGAATGACTGAGCACTGGTGTTAATAATTACCTGGATGTTGAGGATTCAGGTTCTAATGTAGGGAACATTAGAACTTGAAATGGCACATGTTGTCATTTACGTCAGCTATTAATTCTGATTCTGCTTATACAGACATAATGGGCAAACAGGAAGTTAAATGGCTACGTGGAGAAAAACGTCAACTTTAATTTGATAGTGACAGAATGATTCTAACAATTTTATCTGATGGCCAATCAAGTCTCCCAAATTCTCGTATATAGAAAATTCGGGAGCATGATAGGTTAGGTTAGGTTAGGTTGTGAACATTAGGCGAACATAGGTTAGGTTTGTGAACTTAAGTGCATTAACATTTTCGCCGATAATGGTACTGGGCAAAGTAAAAAGTTTGAAAAAAATTCCATCCTCTCGTCACAATTTTTACATCGTTGGTCAGACGTTTACTTCCAGTGACCATACGCCACGTCATTTTATTTCGTCGTTGGCGTTACATGTTTTGTTGGTTGCCAGATTTCGGGGGTTTAACTGCTTTCTGAAACATACGATTTGGACGTAGATTTCCTGCGACTGAGTCTATCGGTATTTAGTTTATACGCTGATTTAACGGATACATTTATCAGCATACATTAACCGGCATACGGAGCTTTTGATATGCCTCATGTCGCGTATTTCGTTCGTCTCGCGAATACTTGTTTTCATTTGTGATTTGCTACGTGTCTACACACTGAGAAGTACTTTTTAGTTGACAAAGTAAGGCAATCGCTAGAGGAGAGCAATCTTCAACTATCACCCAATAAATGCGAAGCAATCTGCTTCTCCAGGCGACCTCTGAAAGTCCCTCCTCCAACCATTAACATTCAAAACGTAACCCCTAACTTATAGAAATTCAATCAAATATTTTGGAATCACCTTGCAAAATAACCTAAGTTGGACCTCTCACATTAATAATATCGGCGCAAGAGCATCAAAAGGGCTGAATGTTTTAAGGGCAGTATGTCGTATTTGGTGGGGTGCAGACCCGAGCACCTTACTGTCTATATTTTATGCGACAGTGCGATCCCACCTTGACTTTGGAGACTTGGCATTCAACTCTAATTCTAAAGCGAACTTACTTAGATTGGATAGGATACACAGAGAGGGATTAAGAATATGCCTGGGTTGCATGCGCTCCACACCGAACGATGCAGTACTGAACGAGGCGGCAGAACTTCCACTCGATCTACGCAGAAAGATTTCTGCCATAAAATTTATCAGCAAATTAATTACCTCGGAAAAACACCCCATAATCAAACTTACGAAAGCATTACGCGACAAATTGTCAAGAAACGTCAACTTCATGTCCAAAAGTAACGGCCACATACTCGCACAATCTGTAGAATATTTCTTCCCTTACTGGAACAGGATGTTCCACAGTACATCAGCACCCTGTTTCTTGACAGAGGCGGACATCCAAATTGAGCCATTAAAAATGCTTCATTCTAACATAAATAAAAGCGATATTCATGTCAAACAACTATTTCTAGACTCCGTGAAAACCTTCAGGCACAGTCACACCTTCATCTATACCGACGCATCTAAGAACAAGGGAAGATTAGGGTTCGGAGTACACATTCCGGATCTTAATTACAATTTCTCGTCAAAATTACCCAAAGAATTGTGCATAATGAACGCGGAAATGGCTGCCATCCATCATGCAGTCACAACAGTCACCAGAAAAAAAATCAAGCACTGCATAATTTTCACAGATTCCTTGAGCGCGATAAAAAGTCTTCAGAACACGCAAATTTCGACAAACAGAGACATGGTTTCCCTCCAAACAAGGAGCCTCATTATACGACTTAACAATCTAAAAGATCACTCATGTATTTTATCTTGGATTCCAGGCCACAATGGTATTCCAGGAAACGAGAAAGCCGATTCCCTAGCCAAAATAGGTACAATCCTAACTATTCCACAGAGAATATTCATAAGCCCTAAAGATATTTATAACAGTATAAAAGAAAAAATTATATCGCAATTCAAAGACAAATGGAAACAAAATCCACATAACAAAGCGAATTCCTACAGAATGGTCCAAGACACATTTTCGGAGCATCCATGGTTCAGAAAGATATCCTATATCGATCGTCGGCATCTGCCTAACATCATTAGAATGAGAACGGGGCACTGCTTAACACGACAACACCTACATAGGTTAGGATTAAGAAGTGACCCATTATGTGACTGCGGCAAAATCGACGACCTCAACTATATATTCTTCGAATGCCCTATCCACATCATAGGCAATTTTCATCTATACAACGAACTTATAAAAATTATCGTGCAAACCCCCATACATATCGCCAGCATATTGTCCCTTCCGAATGGTCGGACGATGGACCTCCTTTCAAAATTTTTAACATTAAATAGAATGGAGCTCTGATGGAGGAAAAACAATAATAAGCAACCAATATAAATAATACCAAAAAATAAACGATTAAATAAGCAATAAGGTTAAAGGAAATCAGTGCCTCGATAAGTGTGCCACACAAGTCCCCCCCTAAAAAAAAAACTACGTCTATGTATTTGTATGTGATTATATACCTCGTATATACCCTCTGATAACAAACAAAATTTTAACTAAACATAACAAGCTGTCCTTCTTGTGTAGATTAAGTGGCGTCTCAAACCCGTCGATCCAGTACATGTCTATACCTCTGTTCGTATTGTATACTAACCCACACCCGGAAAGCTGCACAAGGTTTCATTCAAGGTTATACTTAACCTTACCATTATAAATATTCCGAATCGCCAGGAGCACAGCTCGATCTGGTGGTTCCCTCAAATGAGCTGGCAAATTGCTTAACAGCAGAGCCATAAACCGAAAAGAAGAAGAAGAAGAAGTACTTTTTAAATAAAAATAATCAACTTTTAGTTGCAAACATGAAGGTGTCTGATTTAAAACAACTAATAATGACTAATTTAAGTTTGGAGGAGAAAGTTGAATTAAAACCTAACGGTCGTCCCACGCCCGTGTTGAATTTGAGTCAAGTTTAAAAATAATGTAAATAAGTTATAGTTTAAACAAACTAAAAAACACGCTTTAATGGTAAACCCAACTAAAAAGTAAAAAATAATTTATAGTATAAGAAAAAAGTGATTAAAGAAGAAATTAATGTGTCATTTTGACAAAAGCGTGAGGTATTCCATATCAGTTCCAAAAAAGTAATCAGTAAATATTCCTTCCGTACTGTTTATAGAAGTAGAGTTAGTATGAAAATATGGTACTGCTTTGTACCAGGCTTTTTTACAATGACACATTTATTTCTAGTTCATCACTTTATTCTTATACTAAAAATTAGTTTTTACTTTTTAGTTCGATCTGCTATAAAAGCATGTTTTTTTAGTTTTTTAAATTATTATTTATTTGTCGTGACTACCTACCCGTGGCGGGAGTGGGTAATTTGCGCGTCTACTGCCTTCCTTGGACGTTGTAACCGTGTCTCAGGCTCCCTCTCTGAAAGCAAATCCTTGATCCTGACGATCCTGTTCTGGATAATGGGACGAACTTATTAAATTATTGAATTGTCATCGGTCCTTGATAAGTGTGCAAAGTTTCAATTTAATCTGACGTTTTGAAGTGGGTGAAAAGGACGTTCAAAGATTCCGTTACATAGATAGATACAGATGAAGCTAATAAAAGCGTGTTAAAATAGAGCAAGTTTTACGAGCAAATTTGACAGTAAACTATATAATAGTATTTTATGTGTTTTGTTTGAATGGTTTACTCTTCGGGAAAAGCTAAGGACCTATTTATTCTTTTATCTGCGCAACAAGCAACAACCCATCCTCCAATGTCCTTGTAAGTAGTAACAATCCAAAATTTTAATGTTTTCCTGGTTCACCTCCTGTATAGGGTTTCAATAGCACGAAAAGTAAAAAGGAAGAACAAAGCAAAAAAAAAATTTTAGCAGCACTATTTTCTTCTAGGCCCTCCCACTTTGAAAACCCACGAGTCGCCACTGTAATAATGAAAATAATCGGATTAAAGATAGACAAGAGAAGCAATACGTTTTTCTTGTTATGTATTAACAAATAAAAGAGAGGTAATTCTTCTTTTTGATGTTGATTATCCGTTATTATATTGTAATTATAATAAATTTAAGTAAAGTTTATATTAAGATAAAATATCAATTTTTTCGTATATAAAATCTGTTTTTAATCACTATTAAGAGCGCAAAATAAAATATATAACATTTAGATGAATAAAAAGCAGTGGGGTGGGAAAATGTTTTCATTTGAATATGTCGGATTTTTTTCAAAATTGGTTCTAGTCTATAAACAAATGATTTAGAGAATACCCAAGTAAAAAGTCAATTTGGAAAATAACAAACATCCTAATCCCCAGATATTTATATACAATTTAGTTAGAATTGCATCAAATGTGAACATAAAAAGAACTAAACTTTGAATGAATGTAAATATATTTAACATATCTACGATGTATCATAAAGTAATCAGAAATGATAAATATATGCCAGTTCGAAAACATATTACAAGGCATTTGATCTAGTATTGTCAAACTGTTTATATAATTAACAGTGTTAAGTTTTTTCAAAAATTATCTATTATTATTATGATTATCTTACCACATATACTATTAAGTACTTTTGTTAATAAAACTGACTTTAAAACAAAACACTTAAAACACCCTTAAACCCAGTTTGATTGCCATTTAATTGCCCTGTTTGATTTAATGTCCAATTTAACATCGTCAAAAAAATTGTTTATATTTCTATATCAAAATTACTATAAAACACATTAATATTTAATTTTGTTATGTAGCTGGACGAATATTCGAAAGTCCCTATCTAACCCCTTGATATTCAAATCTGTTTCATTTCGCATTCAATTGGTTTCAAATCGAATTTTGTCATCTCTTCGCCTTTATAGCAAATATTTTAAATTAGCCGAGTTTCATTTTAGCTCTTTCTACAAATACCTTCATAAACATTCATTCTGCTTAAAAGTCCTTCTTTAATTATGATTCGTAATGGCTTTTTCAAGTCACTGATTAATGACTTTCAAACTTTACTAATAATTTTGCCTGTTGTGTTACTGTTAATGAAAGAAAATACCAAACAATAATGACAAACCCATTAATTTTTCGATATTTTCCATGAAAGTTCGATATAATTTATTTCGAATTCAAAGAATTGACTTTATTGGATCGTCCATTATATTTATATTTTTATATATTATCAGAGGTTGGATTTAGAATTGAAAAAGTATTATCGGATCCTGGAATGGACTCAAAATTGAAACAATGTTTCACTAAGATGTCTATGATTTCTTTTATATTTTGTACTTTATGGGTTAGTTTCAAATAGTATAACAAATGTTATAGTTTGTAAGTGTCTATCACTGAGTTCTAAAACATATTTAATGACGTCTGTGCACCGAGCTTTAAATTATTGCAGTTTATACTCGAGATTTCGCTTCGTCTGACTATTATGTATTTCGGCCGTTTCACTTAATTAAGGCATACCTTTTAAACAATCAAGAGTTCCCAAATAGCAAAAATCAATTTATCCAGATTTGCCCTGCACATTTCCTTTACCTAGCGCATATTCGGATAATCTTGTGTCGGTTGACACAAGATTGAAGGAGTGGAAGGATCTGGGAAGGAAGGTCTGGAAGGATTCCAGAAACACATTCATCTATTATATCCAAAATTTTTCTCGCTTTTCCCTTGTCCTCGATCGTAAATTTAGCTTTCCCCGTCTGCCCGTACTGGGCCGTGGTCATCCCTCTCATCCCTTTCGTTTTTTCCTTTATTACGTTAAAAATTTCTACAAAATCAATGTCATATGTTACATTACAATAATTTTCAACCTGCTCCTCAATTTCCTTCAATTCCTCCTCTGTTTCTTCTTCCTCACTGATCTGTTCCGTTTCATCAATTGCCTTACTCCTTGCTCCATCTTCTCTATTCTTTGTTTCCGTTGTCATTGTTGCCATCCCTCTTCCTCTTCCGGTGTCCTCTTCTTTCACCTGCTGTCCCCTCGTCTGTGTCGTTCCTACTTGCTTCCTGTCTTTATCCTCTTCTTTCCCTCCCTTGCTGCTTTCCTCATTACTTCTTCTCCTCTTTTCCCCACTGTCCTTCCCCCTTTGTTCTTTTCCTCCATTTCACTTACGCCGCAATACGTTTCTAGCCCGTATATCCGATTTTTCGACTATTTTCCAATATCCACTTTCCGCTCGATTGGAAAGAAAAACACAAAAAAAATTTTTACCACTCGATACTTTCAAAAAACACCTGTTTTCTAACCGCAATTTCCCGTTCTTCACTTATTTCCGATCAAACAATTTTTCTCTTAACTCCACCTCCCCGTTATGCTCCGCCCCTTTTGTTTTTTCACTTCGTTTACAATTATTCCCGATCGGTCGCGGCCGTTAAACTAACCGTACACTTTTTTGCGAACTACAGTTTCGACCTCTCGGTCGCCACTTTTGCTCACCTATCTCCGATCGACCCAAAAATTTATTTTTGCACGATCCGAAAAAATTCACGACACTTATTTCCGCCCACTTGTTCGCGTTATTTTATCACTCCCGGTTTTTTATTTTTTCCGATCGTTCCGCTTTCGCTCGGAACGACCGTTACAAAAACCGTTACGGTTTCCTAACCTCACTATTAATTAAATTAACGTTTTTGTACCTTTTTTCAAGCTTTTTTGTCCTTTTCTCACTACTATTATTAGCCTGCACCTCTCTTTCTTCCTTCCTCACACTTTTTTCTATTTAAAAACCTTTTTTTCCGCTAAAAATCACCATTCTTTCCGCACCTCTTACAAACATAACCGTTCAGTAGTACAGCCAGAAGCGAACTGAGTAAACATGACAGAAGAAAGAACGAAAAACAACCATCCGAGCGCTGGAATGGAACCAACTACCGCTCCAATGCGGGCAGGCCGCTGCTCTTACCGTCCGCACCAATGCACCCGGCCCTTCATCAAAGTTAGATCTTGCAATGATCCTATTCGCTCTTATTGAATAACAAACCCTGGCCTTGATATTAAGAGTGAAGACATCCCTCACAGCATCTTTTTCATGTGATGTTAGTTTAAATTAACTTCCAAAGAGAAATCAAAATCAATCAAAAATAAAGAAGTTTGCCATATGAACAAACCGTTTTCGCGGGGCCGGTCAATGTATAAAACAAGTTTGTGGTTTTTGTTGTATGTGTTAATATTAACGGTTCCAATTTCCAAATCCAAATTTGGAGGAGAAATGTTACTGGTATTGTCATATATATGGGACTCGGAATGCGAAAGTTCATTGCAGTGACGCAAACTACAAAATCTCCAGAAAGTCAACAGCTTTTTAACGTGACTAAAAAACAGACGGCAAAGGTTATCAGGCAAACTAAGAGGAAATACATGAAGGAACAACTAGACTCTTTAGAGGAGAATTTCCGCAATTATAACACAAGAGACTTTTATAGGGCTTTTGCAAGAGAAATCCGTGGATACACACCACAAAATCTTTGCTTCAGAAAGGGAAATGGGAAATTAGCGCTAACCAACCAGGAGAATTGTCAGGAGCTGGCACACTATTTCTCTGATCTCCTCAATTGCCATAAACGCGACACAAGATTCCCCAAGGAAAATTGTATCCATACCCGCTCAGAATCACCACCACCAACACAGGAAGAAATCCACAGGCACATACGCCAACTAAAGAATAAAAGGTCATCCGGTGAAGATGGTATCACCGCGGAACTATTGAAAAACCTTGGACCAAATTCAATGCAGGAACTTACGCAAATTATCACGAACATTTGACAAACAAAAAAATTACCAGATGAATGGAAATGTGCTCTTATCCACCCGCTGCATAAGAAGGCAGACAGAACAGATGTGAACAACTGCAGGGGGATCTCCTTACTACAAGTCACTTACAAAATCCTCTCAGCATGCCTTCTCCAAAGAACACAAGAATAATTAGAACACAAAATTGGCGAGTACGAGGCAGGCTTTCGCCCTGGTCGCTCATGCACTGTACAAATATTTAACCTAAAACTATACTGAAATACGAAGCTATCAGGAACGTCCTAATCATCTGCACGTTCGTGGACTTCAACAAATCATACGACTGCATCGACCGAAAATCTTTGTTCAACATCTTAGAAGAACAAGGACGCGACCCAAAACACTACGATTGATCAAGCAGACACTGACTGACGCAACCTCTAAAGTAAAATTTATGAGAGAAATTTCCGAACCCTTCCTGATTAAAACTGAAGTACGCCAAGGAGATTGGTTATCCCCACTCCTCTTCAACCTGGCCCTGGACAAAGTCATAAGGGAATGGGAAAATGAATTGAAAAATCAAGGATACTGGAAACCAATACGACTCGGATGATCCAAAAACAACATAGAAATAGCATGCCTGGCCTTCGCAGATGACCTAGCCATACTCGCAGACACTAAAAAAAAAGCAATCAAACATATCGAATTCCTCAAGGAATGTGCAGAGAAGTCGGCCTGCAAATCTCCTTTCAAAAAACCGAATTCTTCTGCTCAAAATTAGATGTCCAAAAATTTGAACACCAAATACGGCAAAATAAATAGGGTCACTCACTTTAAATACCTGGGAAAGGTTCTCGAACTCAAAGGAGGAGAAAAGATAGCACAGAATGAAGGTGAAGATGAAGAGGGTATACGGCAAGATACACAATATCTACAATAAGAAATGCCTATCCACACACGCAAATATAAGACACTACAACACAGTAATCGAACCAGAGCGAGATACCCAAGCGAGACACTTCATACAAAAAGCGGCATAGAAAACATACTAAAAAAAGAACGCAAAATTATGAGGAAAATGCTTGGCCCAAAACTGACAGAGGAAGGATACAGACTACATGTCGAAACACCACAGAGAGAATGTCCAACGTAGCAGCGGACATAAGAAAAAGAAGGTTGAAATTCTATGGACATATCAGTAGACTCACACCGACAAGACTCACCAACCAAATTCTTATATATATATATATATATATATATATATATATATATATATATATATATATATATATATATATATATATATATATATATATATATATATATATATATACAAGGAGTCAAGTCAACAGTACCATGGATCACACAAGTCAGAGCTGATCTAGAAAGGCACAAATGGTTCCGACAGAGATTGACGATAGAAGAACGTGCAAAAACAAAATAAATATCCGGAACGTTGCATCAGAGAGCGAACTTTCGAGGAGATCGGGAACAAAGTGGACGGAGGAGAGAAAGAGAATACACGGAGAAAGGACAAGAAAAGGTTGACTCCCTATTCTTGGTGAGAGAGCATATGTCGGTACCCTGATGAGACTAACCACCAACAGACGAAACATGTGAAATCAAGTGTATGGGCTTCATCCCGGTCAAGCAACTAACCATTGCTCATTATGGCGAAGACGCAGGTTGTTGGGCGTTCCACATGAGATTGTGGAACCCAACGGTCGGGGGTGTATATATGCGGCAAGATACACAATATCTACAATAAGAAATGCCTATCCACACACGCAAAAATAAGACACTACAACACAGTAATCGAACCAGAAGTACTACACCCAAGCGTTGGACACAGTCCAAAGAAACACATGTATATATATATACATATATATATACTTGCTTTGTATATATATATATATATATATATATATATATATATATATATATATACTTGCTTTGTATATATATATATATATATATATATATATATATATATATATATATATATATATATATATATATATATATATACATATACTGGCTTTGTGAAACACGAAGGAAGAGTGAAGAGTTAATCAAACTGGAACCAACTGGACACGTACTCTACACTCGAGGTACGGAAAATGGCCGATGGGGCGGAATTGGATTCCTCATCAATCGAAAGCTGAAGGACAGTGTGGTAAAATTTGAAAATACATCCGACCGATTAGCCCAATGCGTCATGCAGCTGAATAAAAAGTTTAGGCTTCAAATCGTCCAAGCTTATGCACCAACTATAAGCCATAAAGATGAGGAAATTGAGGAATTTTATGATGATGTGGCCCAGCTTTTATACAAGGAGAAATGTAGGTACAAAATCCTGATGGGTGATTTTAATGCCAGAATTGGAACAACAAGAACAGACGAAAATGCAACTGGCCCATATGGAACTAGTGAGCGAGACAATAGAGGTGACAGATTAGTTGATTTTGCTGAAGGACAAGAACTATATATTATGAATTCATTCTATAAGAAAAATAACAGCAGAAAATTGACATGGAAAAGTCCATCTGGGCTCACAAGCAAAATTGACTACATCATGACCAACGATAAAACAATATTTACCAATTGTACTGTCCTTAACAATTTTAATGTTGGAAGTGACCACCGAATGGTACGAGCAAGGGTTCAGATTGACTGTCGAAAAGAGCGCGAAAGAAAGGTAAGATCAAAGAAGGGCAAGGTGGATTCTGGAAAACTGCTGGAGAGAGGAAGCGATTTTGAGATTGCTTTGTCAAACCGGTTTGCTGCGTTACAAGATCCAGAGGACGTGGAAATATCAGTTGAATATGAAGAAATCGCCAACAATGTACTTCAAACGGCTGCTTCAATAGCACCAGAGGAAAAATGTCTCAAACAAACAAAAATCTCCAGTGAGACCATTGATTTAATGAAGAAACGGCGAGCAATGAGAAATGCAGGTAGTCCTTTTGACAGGGTCGAGTACACTGAGCTCTGCAAAACTACAAGAAAACGTATCAGAGAGGACAAGCGCCGATTCAATATGCAGCTAGTGCAAAAAACCCTGGAAGAAAACAAAGGAATTAACAAAGCTAAACAGAAGCTGAGAAACAAAAGAACGCAAATATATGCTTTAAAGCGTGAGGATGGCACAGTGTGCAGGACGCGTACCCAAATGTTAGAGATTGTCAGAAGGTTTTATTCCCAGTTATATGAAGATCAGAGCCAGTCAGGGACAACAATACCCACGGAAGAACAATATATAATGCCAGATATCCTAGTGGAGGAAGTAACAAATGCTATAGAATTGATGAAGAACGGCAAGGCTCCAGGAAAGGATAGTGTAACTGTCGAAATGCTAAAAGCTGGTGGTCGGACGTTACATAAAATACTGGCAAAATTATACTCAAAATGCCTCAAAGAACAAAAAGTACCGGACTTATGGAAAAATGCAGAAGTGGTCCTTTTACATAAAAAAGGAGCACAGGAAGATTTAAAGAACTACCGTCCAATAAGCCTCCTATCAGTGATGTACAAAGTTTTCACTAAGATAATTTCTAAAAGAATATTAAAAAAACTGAATGACGCACAACCAAGAGAACAAGCAGGATTCAGAAGTGGATTCAGTATAATGGATCACATCCAGGTTGTACAGCAGGTCATAGAAAAACACAACGAATACACCATGCCACTGTGCTTGGCTTTTATCGACTACGAAAAAGCATTTGATTCCATCTCAAAGCATGCGATAATGGATGCACTGCTTAGCCATGGTGTAGAGAGAGCCTATGTAAACCTATTAGAATCGATATATGATGGAGCTACAGCCAGAATTCACCTTGATGATCTTGAAGTGGGAATTAATATAGAACGAGGTGTACGGCAGGGTGACGCAATATCGCCTATTTTTTTCTCGGCTGGCCTTGAACAAGTATTCCGTAAATTGGATTGGTAACAGGATGGTGTAAAGATCAATGGTGCAAACTTAAACCATCTTAGATTTGCAGATGATATTATTCTCATTTCATAAGACCCAGAGGAGCTGCAAAGACGCATACAAGAACTGCAAAGGGCTGGCGAACCATTTGACTTGAAAATAAACCTGAAAAAGAGTCAGGTTATGTTCAATAACTTCGCTCAGGACAGAAGAATTTCAGTTTTAGGAAGGGATTTAGAGATTGTGGACAGCTTTGTATATCTTGGGCAGAGGATTTCCATGGAGGGGAATACCGCCCGGGAGGTGGAACGGCGTGTTAAATGTGGCTGGCAGGCATTTGGTAGGCTCAACATAGTGTTTAAGAGCAGACTCCCACTTTGCCTGAAAAGAAAAGTATTCGATCAGTGCGTTCTACCCGTTATGACATACGGAAGTGAAACCTGGACACTCACATCGCAATCAATTCAAAAACTTCGGGTGGCACAGAGGGGAATGGAAAGATGTATGCTTGGCATTACAAGACGAGACAGCAAGTCCTGCGCATGGATCAGGGAACAAACAAAAGTCTGTGACATCATTGGAAGAGTAAAACAGTTGAAATGGAGATGGACAGGCCATATAGCGAGGCGATGGGACGACAGATGGACCAGGGCAATCCTGGAGTGGATACCGCTTGATCGCAAACGTCCGCGAAGAAGACCGAAAGCACGATGGATTGATGACATCGTTAAGTATATTGGACCCGAGTGGCAGAGGAAAGCCCAGGACCGTGAAGGTTGGAAGCATGCTGAAGAGGCCTTCATCCTGCAGTGGATCGATGCGGGCTGATGATGATGATGATGATATATATACTACTTCTGACGAAGCGGATTCTGTCAATTCAATTTCCGACCACTTTTTCACGCATTGGGGGTCTTATGTCCACAATTATCCTAGTTATGTTGGCTTCCAAGACGTCAATAATTGCTGGTTTATAGGCATAAATCAAAGATTTAACATAGCTCCAAAGGCAGAACTGTAAAGGCGTTATATCACATGACCTCAAAATAATTTTCTTACCGAATTGTTTCCTCAATACATCGATTGTAGCGTTGGCTGTATGACATATCGAGCTGTCCTGTTGTAACCACATCTCCTCCAAATCAATACCATTCAAATTCGGAATTAAGTAGTCATTGTTCATCGGATCATTATGCCCCTATAACATGCTCTCGAGCTTGATTTTTAAAGAAATACGACCCAATGATACACCAGCGTACAGTCCGCACCATACGGTGCATTTTACATTCATTTTACATACAGCATTTTATCTGTTTACATCATCCAATGATCACTGTTCATCTTCATAAAATTAAATCCTTTCTTCCCTGTCTCTATCATTAGCCAAACGTTAAGATTTTTTCTTTTTTTTTTCCAATCGATGCAACTAATTATTTTGTTCCTTCCCGTAACCTGTTCTATAGTCCAACCTATGGTCAGAATTTCCACCATTTTTGTGTTATTTGTTTGCTATATTTCCAGTCTTCCTCGTCCTTGTTCAGTTTCCATTAATGAAAGTTTATTGTACTTTATTTTTATGTATTTACCTGTATTAATTTTTTGGTTAGTCCTCAATTTTGTTTGCCTTTAAATCTCCATATTCGGTCAATTCTTCTATTGGAACCTTTGGTGTGAAACATTAAACTTGAAGAGATTTACCACTAAACACCAACTTTTAAACTTAAACACCACTTTTTTGACCTGCTCGTAAGTTTCGCTAACCATGTTAGCATCATCAGGAAATGATTTAATCTGGGTTTAATTAGATTAAATAATTTCCTGATGATGCTAACATGGTTAGCGAAACGTACGTCAAGCAATTCAAGAAAAGTGATTTGGTGTTTAGTGGTAAATCTATTCAAGTTTACTCCATATTCGGCTTTACATATTTTATGTACAGCATTGATTTGAAGGTCAACGAACATCATAAATGATTAAAGTTTAAAGGACTAAGACTTATGTCTTAATTTGTAATATATTAGAAAATAGTATGAAAGTTGTTTCAACAATTAGTGCTTTCTTAATATAAAAGTATATGTTGTAGTGTAGTATCTTAAGGAGGCACTGTGTGTTGAAACAATTGTCATGCTATTTTCTAATATAATAGAAATTTGGCCAAAGTCTTAGTTTTTTTATTTAAAATGAATTTCCATCAAATATCGTCTATCTCGAGTAAATATTTCATAAAGTTGTTCATTTTTCTTGCTGTTGTTAATCGCTTGCTTTTTAGGCCAGTTTGTAAGAATTGATAATATTTAACTTATATATATATATATATATATATATATATATATATATATATATATATATATATATATATATATATATATTATTGTTCATTTTACCCTTTTCAAAATAAATACCATAAAATTCTACACTATATATTAAAAGAAATAGCTTGCTATAAATGATCAGTCGTATTTCACACATACCAACATTTTTTGACTAATGCAAGCAATTTATTTTCAGTTCATTGCATAATTGCTTAGTCCTATACCCAACGTGCCAGTTAAAATGCAATTAACGGAATTCTAATCCCTACCTCATCAGGCATCATTCTATCGGATAAATGTATTTATGTACATACATTTTCGAGCTGTTTATCTTACTCTCTGCGTTACTTTAATTATGTTTAAAGGATATTGCTAAATTTGAAATATTATACGCTTGCATGTTAATTATAAACTTTTTATTATTTTATTTAAATAAATTCGTTATGAATATACTTTAATTTGAAATTATTTTCCCGAAATAAAGATAGCCTAAAATTACACCAATATTTATTTGGTATACCTAATTTGAATTGTAAGAAAAGAATCCTTAAGTTTTTTACCATTATCTTCAAGTGTATTCTGGAATCTTAATCTTAATATAGAATGTTAGGTTTTCCCGTGGTTAGGCGTTATCAGAAGGCCGAGACTCGATTTACGAAGAACGCAGCGAAAGGCCTCCAACTGTAAGAAATAATTAAATTTTTTACAGAATCCGGTATCTTGTGTGTATCATTTTAACCAAAAAATGGTTCCAGAAAAACATTTCGCAGGATGAAAAAGACAGCAAGAGAGAAACTTGTCTTGACTTTCTGAGGCGGATTGAAAATGACCCTCATTTTCTGGAACACGTCATTAGTGGTGACCAGCCTAGGATTTTCCCGCAGATCCCGCAATGCGGGAGGGGGGGAGGGCACAGCCCCGGCGGGGCCAAACAAAAAATGGAAAAATGAAATAACATTTTATATTTAATAACTACACTAATTTTAAAATGTAAACGTTGCATTGCAACGATCCCCATAGCGTAACTGTTTTTATTTTAAACCAAACTGTGTTACGTATAACAAAAACGTCAAATAATAGTGGTGTATGAAAAGTGCCGGCCGTAAGTAATCTTTAATGTCCTCTTTCTTTTTTTGCGTACAACACATGTTCAAATCATGGCATAGGAAAAGAACCCAAACGGCCATATTACGTGAGTCATCATGATTTTATTGCGCATACTTCATACAGCAACAAGAAGGAAAAAGAAGACTAGATGAAGAAAAAATAGCCAAATTTATTAAAAAAATAACACACAAGTTCAAAGTTAATGTATTTTTCCTTTCTTAGACACTGTAAACGGTCAAATTACTGAACATTTTTCATCTTTTCAAAATTTAACGGAAAATTTTTTAGTTTTATTTCCTTAAAAATTACTTGCTTTATCAGAAGATGGTATTGTGTGTCAAGGACTGAAAGGCTGCTAACTAAATATAAAGCTGATATTGGTCCCACTCTATATTTAGAACTGGTTTCACTTTTGATGGGCCTATAATCTGAAAGAACACAGTTAAGTTCAGCTTATGATCTTTTCAATCTTCTATGTACAAAGCTGGGCACTATAATATCTAGTTACCCAGAAGTTTTAACTGCTTTGCGTTACGGTAGCGTCAGCAGAAAGGTCTTTTTCGGTTTTGTCGAGAGTGAAAAGTTTTTTAAGATGTTCGATGAGTCAAGACAGATTAAGTGACTTAGGCATGGGCATCATCACTTAGGCATCATCACTAGATAAGAGGAAAGTGATTGAACGTTTCTTGTTAATGAAAAAGAGGAGAATCAATTATTTATGATCGATAAGTTATTTATTTATTTTTTATTTTATTTTTTGCAATATTTATTTTAAAATGCAACAATTTCTCTATTTCACAGAAAAGCATTGTTAGTGGTAAAGAACACCTAATAAACACTATCGGCATCAAAATAAATGAAAAGTAAACATAACTTTGGTTAATAATATTCCAACAATATCTTGAAAAAATCACAAGGTTTTATTATAAATACGAACGCGAGAAAGTAACGTCTGGTTTACAATCACACACTTGTACAAATAAATTAAGTTCAAAATTAAGTGAACAATTGGATTTGAAAAATGAAATTCCCAGCGTCAGCAAATCTATAAAAAAATTCTACCTGGCGACTAAGCTTCTTTTACTGCGAAAATGATATTGTAAATTTGTTCACGTAAATAAAAATTTAAAAATAAAATAAGTAGTTTTACTGCTATGTATATGGCAAAGCTTATTTTAAGCAAAATTTGCCTTTACCAGTTTGTGTCTTATTTTCTTTTTGTAAATATATTTTTTATATTGATGTAAATTTAAAATTTATTTACTTATCTTCACCGTTGTCAAACCCATAGTATTATACATACTTACTGGCAAAATAATTGATTAACTAGTCTTGAAAAATGTAGTCTTTTTTGTATGTTGGGCCTTGCTGATTTTTTGTGGAGGGGAGAGGGTGCAAAATTTATAGATCCGGCCCTGCTTCAACCCCACTACGAACAAACAAAGTCAGAATGAGGAAATTAAAGATCAAAAGTATGCTATCTTGCTGCAGAACGCAACAGAAAAATTGAAATTGTTGACACTCATTTTCAGAACACACTAGGAAAACCCAGTTCATGAAAATATTTGCTACAGGCCACCAAGTAACTTTAGAAAGGTCAAACTCGTACTAATGATGTATCAGATGCTGGCCTGCCACCTCTCCAAAGGCGAATTGAACAGTATTTCGAAATCCAACGCTACATCACCAGTGTCGTTACTTCATTTACACAGTTCGCATCTTATCTTTTATATAATTTTCTAACTAGTTACTCTAAAAACTAGTACTAAAGATGTATAAGATGCTGGCCTGCCACCGTTTCAAAGGCAAAGCGAACAATGTTTCCAAATCCAACGCTACACCACCAGTGTCAGAACTTTATTTACACAGCTCGTATGGTATTTTTTATGCAATTTTACATTTTCACTAGCCTTCACCTCGAACCAGATTGATCCTCGGCATCCTCTTGTCAATACTGGCACTTTCCTACTATTGGGGTACATTCCGGTTCTTTTCCAATTTTAGTATTAAAGTCCCCTGCGGGTCTTATCTATCTCGCTTTCCAACGGCGTATAAAATTATTCTTTCTCTTCTTTTATTTTACCCTCTGTTGGCGCATGAATAGAGAGCATTGGCACAATTTTAAAGTTTTCCTTTATTTTTATATAGCAGATCCTCTCACTTACTCATCGAAAATCCAATACACTTGAGTCGATACCGAACCCACACCTAAATCCGTGCTCTTAGTCACATTCACTGTAACATATTTGATATCTACAGTTTCTCAAAGACTCTGCACCGGGTTTGTCTCAGTTTTTAGAGTGCTACTGTATTCAAATTACATTTTCTTTCATGTTGAAGGGTATTACTTAAGGCTCCTGATTGATATAATGTTTCTATGTTGTATGTAACAAATCTCATGTCCGAATTTTTGCTGCCATTTCGTAGTATTTTTGTTACGTTTCGAAGCAAGAATTGTTTTCCGGCGTGGGACTGCTAGAACTATACCCATCCTCCTAACCTGGAGGATCGGGAACTCTTTTCTATGAGTTATCATCCCAGCCGGCGCGGGTTTAGGGTTTTAGGCGTCGAGGATTCACCCTTACCCCCTGCGTTAGTTGCGCGCCTAACGTACATACGGCAGGACCTAGGGCACACAACGAAGACATGAAGGTACTAGGATTCGTTGGTGTATCTTGGTCTATTACCAACAATTTGAGCACCGTAATTTTAAAATACTTTTACTTTTTTACTATATTTGATAAATATTATGTAACGTACTCACCTTACCGGGCTAGCTTTTTATGTCGAAGCTATGTACGTAGGTGAGAGCTTTAGGTCGTGCACATAAAGGTTGAAATAAAATTATATGTATATATTAACTAATACACGAATTATAATTATGTAAAAAAAAAATTAAGAAAAGGAAAAAGAGATGCTTAGCAATAACTACGAGAAAATCAAAAGTTGGGCGTCAGCCTATGCCAACCACGATAAGGAAATGCTTATTCTCTAAGTACTCATCTGCGGTACTACAGCCTTCAGGTATCGGATGTTCGGTTCAGCTAATATGGCAACGGTAATGATGTAATGATGGAGAGATGTATGGTACAATGGTACAGCAAGTTACGTTCGATCCTCCACCTACAATTGGTGACGTAACTGGTAACGTACTGAATCAGTACGGTATGCTTAGAGGTGTGTCATGGTTGCGATGGAGGTTGTAGTAGACCCTAAATATAACAACAGAAAGAATCACAAAAGTACCTTGAGACTCAGAAAACTCACCGTGGTTGTCGATACTAACGGCTAGGAAAACAAGCCATGTAGCAGATCGGCGGCAGACAGATTCACAAATGCCGGGTTAATTCACGGAAGCAGCACTGGTCGTACCAAGCGGGACGGTAATACAAGGAACTTTAGAAGGGACTTTAGAACGAAAAGGAATGGCGGAATCTGCACCATGGACGGCGTGTTTCCGGAGATAGATAAGAGAGGTCACCGCCCATGCGGATGTGAGCAGACAATCTGTGACGCCTGCCAGAGATCGGGGTTGGATAAATATGAAGGAGGATGAGGGTACATATGTAACGGCGGCAAAACTCAAACGTTACAATTGTTATGAATATAAAAAAGTACTACGAAAACACAGACAAAACAAATACAATAACAAATGAAATGTTACAACATTTAAAATTAATATTTCATATATGAGTGTAAAATTTACATTACTAATTATTTTTCGAATTACCTTCAAATCTTGTTTATAACAGGACTCACCGCACATTATTTTTTAACTAATTCTTAATAAAATATGTGAATATTATTTTAAAACTGTTATACAACAATTTAATAAAACTGTATTAATTTTCGGTAGTTTATTTGCATAAAATTTGCAACATTGGAATCCATTTTTGTGTATATTATAAATATGTATTTTTGAAACTGAATAAGCTTTGTTAGAAATTAGTACAATATTTCAAATATGTAAATCGATATTGTAATTTATTTCATGGTTTAAATGGTATAAATACTAACAAAATACCCCTACTAAAATTATTTAAAAAACTTACATGTACAAAAGTAATGTCAAATGGAAAAAAATGGATTTTTTGATATACATATTTTGAACAATTGCAAATCAATTTGTAAATATACAAAAACTATTACTAATTCAAATCTAACCAATAAATAATATGAATTTTATTTAGATGCGTATCAAAAAACGAAACGAGAGCTTAGTCTCCGTATAGAAATTTTTAAAATTAATTCCAATACTATGAAGAGGCGCTTAAACAACAACTATTCTCTTGTTATAAAATTACCACTTACAGAACACTATGACTGACCATAGAGAAAGAGAAATACCATCACAAAATTCCCTGAACTATAAGACCTACAGACTTAAAATTTGGCAAGCATGTATCTTTTACTACGTAGAAATCAGCTAAGAACGTTCTCCAGACTTGAAACTTGGAAGGAGTGTTCCTTACAATACATAAACATATACTAAAAATATAATTTTCGGAAATTTATTCACAAAAGGGTGAATTGGGGGGAGATATGGAGATGTAATGTATTAAAACACACTCAGTTTTTGACTATATGTTCTATAGGCCTGAAACTTGGCAAAACTATTCCTGATACTGCACAAATATTTTATACAAAAATCCGCTCCAAAGAGGGGTTGCGAGGGCTTAAAATGTAGAAATAAACCCGATTTTAACTGTCAGCCCTACACACTTGAAAATTGGCAGAAATATTCCTTGTACTCTACAGATATTCAACAAAGACTCCGGTTATATAAAAATTTCCTCCCATGAGTGGTGGCGAGGCGTAAAATGTACAAGTAAACCCGCTTTCTAACTGTAAGTAATACAATTAAAAATTAAACATGGCTGTCAGAGTTTTCTTCATTTTTTTAATATTAATATAAATTATCATACGTGAATGAATTCTTTTATCTCTCTTTTAACTCTATTTAGAAATTTGTTTTTGCATTAATAGTTCTTGATCAATTTTCATAAAATATAAGGAGAATTCCTGTCAAGTTTCAAGTCTGTAGAACTTACAGTTTTACAACAAGAGAATACAAATTTACAAATTTTTATTTTTATACAACAAATTTTTTACTTACAAATTTTATAACAAGAGAATAGTTGTTGTTTAAGCGCCACTTCATAGTATTGGAATTAATTTTAAAAATTTCTATACGGAGACTAAGCTCTCGTTTCGTTTTTTCATACGCATCTAAATAAAATTCATATTATTAATTGGTTAGATTTGAATTTGTAATAGTTTTTGTATATTTACAAATTGATTTGCAATTGTTCAAAATATGTATATCAAAAAAATCCATTTTTTCCATTTGACATTACTTTTGTACATGTAAGTTTTTTAAATAATTTTAGTAGGGATATTTTGTTAGTATTTATACCATTTAAACCATGAAATAAATTACAATATCGATTTACATATTTGAAATATTGTACTAATTTCTAACAAAGCTTATTCACTTGCATAAATACATATTTATAATATACACAAAAATGGATTCCAATTTTGCAAATTTTATGCAAATAAACTACCGAAAATTAATACAGTTTTATTAAATTTTTGTATAACAGTTTTAAAATAATATTCACATATTTTATTAAGAATTAGTTAAACAATAATGTGCGGTGAGTCCTGCTATAAACAAGATTTGAAGGTAATTCGAAAAATAATTAGTAATGTAAATTTTACACTCATATATGAAATATTATTTTTAAATGTTGTAACATTTCATTTGTTATTGTATTTGTTTTGTCTGTGTTTTCGTAGTACTTTTTTATATTCATAACAATTGTAACGTTTGAGTTTTGACGCCGTTACATATGTACCCTCATCCTCCTTCATATTTGTCCAACCCCGATCTCTGGCAGGCGTCACAGATTGTCTGGTCACATCCGCATGGGCGGTGACCTCTCTCATCTATCTCCGGAAACACGCCGTCCATGGTGCAGAATCCTACTACCTTCATGTCTTCGTTGTGTGCCCTAGGTCCTGCCGTATGTACGTTAGGCGCGCAACTAACGCAGGGGGTAAGGGTGAATCCTCGACGCCTAAAACCCTAAACCCGCGCCGGCTGGGATGATAACTCATAGAAAAGAGTTCCCGATCCTCCAGGTTAGGAGGATGGGTATAGTTCTAGCAGTCCCACGCCGGAAAACAATTCTTGCTTCGAAACGTAACAAAAATACTACGAAATGGCAGCAAAAATTCGGACATGAGATTTGTTACATACAACATAGAAACATTATATTAATCAGGAGCCTTAAGTAATACCCTTCAATATGAAAGAAAATGTATATATATATATATATATATATATATATATATATATATATATATATATATATATATATATATATATATATATATATATATATATATATATATATATATATATATATATATATATATATATATATATATATATATATATATATATATAAGGTAGGACTCCAAATTTCCTTTGAAAAAGACGCAATACATGACCTGCAATAGACTAAGAACAGCATTTCTAAAAACAAAATATGCTAACATCAGACGAGTCACTCAACTCAGTTCAAATATTTGGGTGAAATAATCATGGAAAATGGGTTGAAAAAAGCAGCCATAAGGGTAGAGTTTTAGAATTAGATTAAATCAACTCCTGATGATGCTAACATGGTTAACGAAACGTTCGTCGAGCAGTTCAAAAAAGTGTTTTGGTGTTTAGTGGTAAATCTCTTCAAGTTAAGTGCATCACACCAAAGGTTCCAATAGAAGAATTAAGCATAATTAATTAAAGTATTTAAGCATAATTAATTTAAAGCATAAGTTTTTAAAGCATTAACAACTTTCTATTAGAAAAGCTGCCAACTGAACATGTGAAGTATGAATCTATGGAGACAGTAATGGAGGTGGAAGATGCTGTTCATTATCCAGTGGAGTTTCTAAAGTCGCTAATCCACCAGGAATACAAGCTCGTGTTCTTTACCTCAAGATTGACACACCAATAATGCTATTACGCAATTTAAACTCTCCAAAACTGGGCAATGGTATCAGACTTCAGGTAAAAGCTTTACATAGAAGCCACGCTTTTCACTGGAATATATTCATAGAGGGAGAAAACGTATTCATTCTAAGAATTCCTCTAATTCCACCCGACAACCACTTTGAATTCAAACGTCTGCAATTTCCTATTAGTTTGCTTTATCATGACTATCAATAAAACACAAGGACAGACATAGTTTGAAACTGGCTGATATTGATTTAAGAAATTACTGCTTTTTTAGTCAGTTTTATGTGGCATGCTCAATAGTAATTTCTCCTCATAACCTGATCACTCTTCAGCCAGACAAGAAAACCAAAAAAGTCGTTTATAGAGAAATCTTCAGTACTTGATTTTACAGTTTTAATCGTTTCAATAAATATTGTTAGCAATAAAGACGACTGAACCAGTAAATAAACAAAAACTCAGTCTATAGATACTTTTTTAAATATCTTTTAAGCTATTTATATTAAAGACTAAAATGAATGCGGTGAAGTATAATCACCGCAAAAATATGAATTATGCATTTCAAATATTTACAATGTTTATTGATGTATACATCATTACATATGAATTTAATGAAAATATACTAAGTAATAAGTTTGCTATAAATTTAAAATTACAAACGCCATACTTCTTTGAATTTCAAATTGTTATTAATGAAAAAGAACTAAATAAAAAGCATTCAAGATTTTTTTAATTATAAAAATAATAAAATATTAATTATAAAAATAACCTAATAATTTTTAAAGTAATCTATTTTATCTTTGTTGAAATAAAAGCTTACATTGGACGAAAACGTTTTGAGTTTTATGGTAACCTATACCGTAAAATGTTCTACTATATTTTCAAAGATTCTTTTTTAGTAATTAATTCGTTTTTAAATAAACATTTACCTATAAATAGTGGGTGCGAATGATTTATAAAAGATGAAATTGGTTAATGTCTCACTTTGCATGTACTGTATTTAAATAATTATCTTTTCAATATATTTTACAATTTTTTTGGCAAATACTTATTTCATGTTACGTCCAACAGAGCGGCTGGGTAACAGCTAGTATATATATATATATATATATATATATATATATATATATATATATATATATATATATATATATATATACATGCGCCGATTCAATATGCAGCTAGTGCAAAAAACCCTGGAAGAAAACAAAGGAATTAACAAAGCAAAACAGAAGCTGAGAAACAAAAGAACGCAAATATATGCTTTATGTTTTAAATATATTATGTATATATTATGTTTAATACATGTTTTATTCCCAGTTATATGAAGATCAGAGCCAGTCAGGGACAGCAATACCCACGGAAGAACAATATATAATGCCAGATATCCTAGTGGAGGAAGTAACAAATGCTATAGAATTGATGAAGAACGGCAAGGCTCCAGGGAAGGATAGTGTAACTATCGAAATGCTAAAAGCTGGTGGTCGGACGTTACATAAAACACTGACAAAATTATACTCAAAATGCCTCAAAGAACAAAAAGTACCTGACTTATGGAAAAATGCAGAAGTGATACTTTTACATAACAAAGGAGCACAGGAAGATTTAAAGAACTACCGTCCAATAAGCCTCCTATCAGTGATGTACAAAGTTTTCACTAAGATAATTTCTAAAAGAATATTAAAAAAACTGAATGACGCACAACCAAGAGAACAAGCAGGATTCAGAAGTGGATTCAGTACAATGGATCACATCCAGGTTGTACAGCAGGTCATAGAAAGGCACAACGAATACACCATGCCACTGTGCTTGGCTTTTATCGACTACGAAAAAGCATTTGATTCCATCTCAAACTTGCACTGCTTAGCCAAGGTGTAGAGAGAGCCTATGAAAACCTATTAGAATCGATATATGATGGAGCTACAGCCACAATTCACCTTGATGATCTTGAAGTGGGAATTAATATAGAACGAGGTGTACGGCAGGGTGACGCAATATCGCCTATTCTTTTCTCGGCTGGCCTTGAAGAAGTATTCCGTAAAATTGGGAACAGGATGGTGTAAGGATCAATGGTGCAAACTTAAACCATCTTAGATTTGCAGGTGATATTATTCTCATTTCACAAGACCCAGACAAGTTGCAAAGACGCATACAAGAACTGCAAAGGGCTGGCGAACCATTTAGCTTGAAAATAAACCTGAAAAAGAGTCAGGTTATGTTCAATAACTTGCTCAGGACAGAAGAATTTCAGTTTTAAGAAGGGATTTAGAGATTGTGGACAGCTTTATATATCTTGGGCAGAGGATTTCAATGGAGGGGAATACCGCCCGGGAGGTGGAACGGCGTGTTAAATATGGCTGGCAGGCATTTGGTAGGCTCAACATAGTGTTTAAGAGCAGACTCCCACTTTGCCTGAAAAGAAAAGTATTCGATCAGTGCGTTCTACCCGTTATGACATACGGAAGTGAAACCTGGACACTCATATCGCAATCAATTCAAAAACTTCGGGTGGCACAGAGGGGAATGGAAAAATGTATGCTTGATCGCAGGCGTCCGCGAAAAAAACCGAAAGCACGATGGATTGATTACATCGTTAAGTATATTGGACCCGAGTGGCAGAGGAAATCCCAGGACCGTGAAGGTTGGAAGCATGCTGAAGAGGCCTTCATCCTGCAGTGGATCGATACGGGCTGATAATGATGATGATGATGATGATATATATATATATATATATATATATATATATATATATATATATATATATATATATATATATATATATCATATATATATATATATATATATATATATATATATATATATATATATATATATATATATATATATATATATATATATATATATATATATATATATCAGGATTACCTTGGTCCATCTGTCATCCCATCGCCTCGCTATATGGCCTGCCCATCTCCATTTCAATCGCTTTACTCTTCCAATGATGTTACAGACTTTCGTTTGTTCCCTGATCCATGCGTAGGACTTTCTGTCTCGTCGTGTAATACCAAGCATACATCTTTCCCTTCCCCTCTTTGCTACCCGAAGTTTTTGAATTGATTGAGATGTGAGTATCCAGGTTTCACTTCCGTATGTCATAACGGGTAGAACGCACTGATCGAAGACTTTTCTCGGCAAAGTGAGAGTCTGCTCTTAAACACAATGTTGAGCCTGCCAACCACATTTAACACGCCGTTCCACTTTCCGGGCGAAATTCCTCTCCATTGAAATCCTCTGATAGGGATATTGCTTGTAGCAAAGAAGTCAACCACAGTTCGTGCTACGCGTGGCCGGGCGTTATCCTATTGGAATGTGCTTCCTGGCTACCTCTGAAAAAATAATAGCACGACATCTACAATCTCTATCAGGTAATATTAAGCGGCAAGTGTGCCCGAATGTATATGAGAGTGCTTTGTGATTCATAACTTATAGCACCCCATACCATTACTCCACATTGTGGTACCATGTGTCGAACAGCAGTACCCCTCTGCTCTTCCCGTTCATCCTGACGACGTCGAACGAATAACATTCCATCATAGCTTAGATGTGTGAACTTAGATTCGTCAGAAAAGACAATACTATATCTTTCCTGGTCCTAACTTTGTCGCATCTGACACCATTTCAGACGACGTCGGCGATGGATGAGGGTTAGTGGCAGCCCTCAATGAGGGTCGGACAAACAATGTCTCTATATGATATGCCACCCTCTCGCAGACCCACAATACTACTTCGCTCAAACTCGGACACTTATTGATACGACACTCGTTGTCTGCGACGTAGCATCCTTTACGGCGACTAGCTGGCCACGGTATTCTGGTGGGTTAGTCGCATGCCTAGCAATCCAAAGGTAGCTGGTTCGATTCCAGCACTCGGACGGGTGTTTTTCTTTAATTCTTCTGTCCGTCTTGCTTCCTACCCTACACACACTTATATATACACACGCCCACACTTATCCCCATCTAAATGTTTGTGATTGTTTCTAGGCAAGAGTGTAAAATCCGACAACGAATTACCCCTCAGTCACGCCAGTTAAATGCTGGGTAAGGCCGGATGCCTTCAGAGAAGTATTCTACGTTGGTCACTCGCCAGTCGGTAGGCTTCCTGATAGACTTATGGGTAGACACATAACCAAAGGTTGATAGCCTGAGGGGGGTGCTGGCCTGGGTTTATCGGTAGCTAATGACCGTGGTCCGGAACCCACGTTAAGCTGTAGGTCCAGTCGCTAAATATCCTTAAATGCTGATGCGCCTTTAACTGTAAATCATTTCCTTTCCTTTTAAGGCGACTAACGCATTACTACCCATACCGTACCTCTCAACTCAGAGGTTCGCTACCATCCCGGTAAATAGATGGGGGGGAGGAAATCCGAACTGAGATTTGTAACTAAATTATTAATATATTTTAATTAGCATTACAGTTATTTCTGCAAACAATCCCATATTCAAAGAATCATTTCTGAAAAAGGCGCTGTGCATCGAAACAATTGTAATACACATTTTTAGATATAGTGGAAATTTAGATATAAATCTTCGTTCGTTTATATAAAAATAGTTTATATAAATTAGCAAACTTCCCTGGCTTTTTCAACCACATCGAATATGTTATGCTAATTGTCTAAACGAGGGATCTCCAAACTTTCCAGTCTTATGGCCATACTGATTACTCCAGCAAGTTCCAAAGGCCAAAACCGTTTTAATTTTTCTGTCATTGCCTATAATTTCTAAACTAGTCGCCGAATACACGCCCTAAACGAGCATACGCTTGCTAAATTCGCTAGTCGCGAACCGTATTAATGACACTGGAAGGCCAGATTTTGCCCGCCGGCCGTAGTTTGGAGACTTTTAGTCTAAACCTTCCATCATTCATTTTTCATCAATCCACTGATTGTTTGCTTCCCGTATTTTTTGTTTTATTATCCTGTAGGAAAATATTTATATTATCTATTCCAGTATTTGGTCTTTTGTAACATTTCCATTAATATCTTCGTATGTTCTAAAATTCCACATCACTAGTTATAATGCTTTAGATTAAAAAAAAGTAGCCTTTTTCAATTTTGAGAACTAAATAGAAATGTAAGAAAATAAAATTTAAAAACTAGGAAATGAACTTCTTGCTATAACTTGGTTTTCGTCCCACAATCAGCAAAAATATCTACCATTTCAGTAATTTAAAAGATTTTACACCTCTATTAATTCGAAATTTGGCTTAGATGGCTTAATGAGGATCGTTTTAAAAGTTCATTCCGTTGCACTTTAGTAGAGGCGTGGCGAAGGAAAGGGTGATTTAAAATAAGTTCCATAAACTATATAAAGCCAGCTTATATTTCTTAATCTACATATGGTATAATCTATAATTTATATAGTCTCAATTAATCAGTATACATAAAACTAGATATATTCATAATATATTTACATAAAAAAAATAAAAAAACATAAACTTGGAAGCAAAAAATTGCCTGTACACTGGATAACAAAATATAGAACTAGTATAGAGGATTGAATAAAACGGAAAATATCCTCGTATATAACATATCTTAAACGCAACATCTTATACATTTTTTGCCCACTTACCTTTATTTTTCTGCATGCAATTACAAAAAAGGTTGCAAAGCCAACGTTAAAAATTGAACATTTTCATCTATTGTGAGATATTCTTTATATGTTACGAAGCTAAGCATTATTCTAATGAGTTTGTTAAAAATGTTAAAACAGCAAATTCGTATAATACATTGCTTTAGTTAATTTTCAAAATTTGAAAAAGAAGGAAGCTATTAGAATGAAACTAGCAAATTTAAGTTTACCTCAAATATCTAGACGATTGAGCTTCTTCGACCGCTATGCGTACACGAATAAGATAATTATAGGACGAGTGTTATGCACGAGAAAGAGATTCTGATCATCCTATATGGTTCCAAGGACCTACCGAACAACCTTTAACTGACCGGTGAGATTCCCATCTTTATCAGCCTATGTCTACCCATTGCAGGATGAAGATCTCTTCAGCATGTCTCCGATTCGCGCTGTCCTGAGCTTTCCTCTGCCATTCGAGTTCAACATCTCTGATGATGTCGTGATTTTTTTTGTTTGTGAGGCATTTGTGATCAAGCGGTATCTACACCAAGATTACTTGATCCACCTGTCATCACTTAGTCTCGCTATATGACTTGCTGATCTCCACTTAAATTACTTTGCTTCTCTGATCTATATTCAAGTATTTCTGTCCCGTCTTGTAACCTTGCAACTCAAAGTTTTTGAACTGATTGCGAACTGATCAAAAATGTGTCTCTTAAGGTAAAGTAAAACTTTGTTCTTAGACAACATGTTGAGCTTGCCTAATGCCTACCAACCACATTTAACACGCCGATCTCGCGGACTGTATCCCCTTCCACTAAAATCCTCTGACCAAGATACATGTAGTGATCCACAACATTCAAACCACTTCCTAAAATAGACATGCTTCTGTACTTAAGCAATTTATAAGTTACACGCTGGTTACTCGCCTGTCAATCCAATGGTGCCAGAATCTGGTATAGACGTTAGTTAATGGGGTTTTATGAAATACTGGTAATGATAGATGCTAAATGGCTATAGTTGTCGATGTCTATAAGCATAATTAAAATTAAATATTAAACATAACCTGACTCTTTTGGAGATTTATTTTCAAGCCAAATGGTTATCCAGCTCTTTTGTGTATCTTGGAGCTCCTCTGGGTCTTCTGAAAGGAGAATGATATCATCTGCGAATCTAAGATGGCACAAGTATATACCATTGACCTTTATTACGTCCTGTTCACAATCTAGATTACAAAATACCTTTTCAAGGCAATCTGAGAAAAGAGCAGGCTATATTGTTCCCCCTGCCATACACTTCGTTCTACATTAATTTTAACTTCAAGATCATCAAGGTGGACTGCCACTGTCATATATCGGGCATATGTCGATCCCATTAGGTTTACATAGGTTTTACCTACACCTTGGTTAAGCATCCATTATGGCCTGCTTTGAGATTGAGTAACATTCTTTTTCATAGTCGATGTGTTCGTTGTACTGCTGAACAACCTTGATGTGATAAATATATACCAAATACACTTCTGAATCCTGCTTGCCCTCTTGGTTGTGCGTCATTTGGCTTTCTTAATATTTTTTACTAATTAAGGCTATTATTTTAGTAAAAACTTTGTACTTTATGATAAGAGGCTTATGGGGCGGAGGTTTTTCAAATCTTCCTATGTTCCATTATAAATTATATATATATATATATATATATATATATATATATATATATATATATATATATATATATATATATATATATCCCCTTTGTGGATCAGACCTTGACGTAATAAAGGGGTTTGAGTAGGGCAATGATGTTTTGAGCTATGCTGCCTGGAGACTATGCTCCTGGAAGGGTCAGCCCTGGCGGACAGGTCAAGGCAGACGCCTCAGACTAACATGATCCAAAATCTGCCAACCCGCATTGGACCAGCGTGGCAGATGACGGTCCATACCTTCAACATGGTATTTCTATATGTTTCAATATGACAGTACAACCTCAAACACAGCCCCCGGTCCCCGGAAGCCAAGGGGCAACTACCTACGGCAGCGGGAAGACCTGCCCCAAGGCTCAGGGTGCTAAGAATCACCGGGTTAGATCAGGCTGCCATTGGACTTTTGACATTGCAACGCTAAATATACGGACTATGAAAACGGCGGTCTGATTCCAAGATTCTGTTAATCGAACTTGATAACATACATTGAGATATTATTAGGCTCTGCGAAATACGAAGAAAGGGCGAAGAGTTAATCAAACTGGAACCAACTGAACACGTACTCTACACTCGAAGTACGGGAAATGGCCGATGTGGCGAAATTGGATTCCTCATCAATCAAAAGCTGAAGGACAGTGTAGTAAATTTTTAAAGTACATCTGACCGACTAGAGCAATGCGTCATTCAGCTGAATAAAAAGTTTAGGCTTCAAATCGTCCAATCTTATGCACCACCTATAAGCCATAGGGATGAGAAAATTGAGGCATTTAATGATGATGTGGTACAGCTTTTATACAAGCAGAAATATACATACAAAATCCTGATGGGTGTTTTAATGCCAGAATTGGAACAACAAGAACTGACGAAAATGCAACTGGCTCATATGGAACTGGTGAGCGGGACAATAGAGGTGACAGATTAGTTGATTTTGCTGAAGGACAAGAACTATATATTATGAATTCGTTCTATAAGAAAAACATCACCAGAAAATGGGCATGGAAAAGTCAATCTGGGTTCACAAGTGAAATTGAATACATCATGGCCAACGATAAAACAATATTTACCAATTGTACTATTTTTAAAAATTTTAATGTTGGAAGTGACCGAATGGTACGAGCAAAAATTAGAATTAACTGCCGAAGAGAACGTGAAAGCATGGTAAGATCAAAGAATGGCAAAGTGGATTCTGGGAAACTGCTGGAGAAAGGAAGCGATTTTGAGATTGCTTTGTCAAACCGGTTTGGTGTGTTACAAGATCCGGAGGAAGTGGAACTATCAGTTCAATATGAAGAAATTGCTAACAATGTGCTTCAAAGGGCTGCTTTAATAGCACCAGAAGAAAAATGTTTCAAACAGACAAAAATCTCCAGTAGGACCATTGATTTAATGAAGAAACGGCGGGCAATGAGAAATGCAGGTAGTCCTTTTGGCAGGGTCGAGTACACTGAGCTCTGCAAAACTGTAAGAAAACGTATCAGAGAGGACATGCGCCGATTCAACATGCAGCTAGTGCAAAAAAAACCTGGAAGAAAACAAAGGAATTAACAAGGCTAAACAGAAGCAGAGAAACAAAAGAATGCAAATATATGCCTTAAGGCGTGAAGATGGCACAGTATGAAGATCAGAACCAATCAAGGACAACAATACCCACGGAAGAACAAACACCAGATATGCTAGTGGAGAAAGTAGCAAATGCTATAGAATCGATGGAAAACGGCCAGGCTCCAAGAAAGGGCAGTGGAAGTTTCGAAATGCTAAAAGTTGGTGGTCGGACGTTACATAAAACACTGGCAAAATTATACTCAAAATGCCTCAAAGAACAAAAAGTACCTGACTTATGGAAAAATGCAGAAGAGATCAATTTACATAAAAAGGGAGCACATGAAGATTTAAAGAATTACCGTCCAATAAGCCTCCTGTCAGTGATGTACAAAGTTTTCTCTAAGATAATTTCTAAAAGAATATTAAAAAAACTGAATGATGCACAACAAAGAGAACAAGCAGGATTCAGAAGTGGATTCAGTACAATGCATCACATCCAGGTTGTACAGCAGGCCATAGAAAGGCACAACGAATACATCATGCCACTGTGCTTGGCTTTTATCAACTACGAAAAAGCATTTGACTCCATGTCAAAGCATGTAATAATGGACGCACTGCTTAGCCAATGGGTAGATAAAGCATATGTAAACCTATTAGGATAGATATATGATGGAGCTACAGCCACAATTCACCTTGATGATCTTGAAGTGGGAATTAATGTAGAACGTGAAGCGGATACCGCTTGATCGCGAACGTCCGCGAAGAAAACCGAAAGCACGATGGATTGATGACATCGTTAAGTATATTGGACCAGAGTGGCAGAGGAAAGCCCAGGACCCTGAAAGTTGGAAACATATTGAAGAGGCCTTCATTTTACAGTGGATCGACACGGACTGATGATGATATATATGATGATATATATATATATATATATATATATATATATATATATATATATATATATATATATATATATATATATATATATATATATATATATATATATATATATATATATATATATATATATATATATATATATATATATATATATGTATATATATATATATATATATATATATATATATATATATATATATATATATATATATATATATATATATATATATATATATATATATATATCTACGCATGTTCAAAAGTTTGGAATATTCAAACATTTCACTTTTTTATTGATATTAAGTTTTTTTTATACTAGTTTAGGTAATCATCATTTTATTACAACTCTTACGGGTATCAAATAAAACTGGACACCAAATGACCAATGTGTGTAAAATTGATTTATTATTTTGGACTCAAAAAATTACAATGTACCAATTGCCTACAAAAGTAATTTAAAAATAGAAAGAATATCTTTCAATAAAACTAATAAATAGTAGTTCATCCATGGGCCTGTATGCATGCCTGTAGACGATTTGGTAAGCTGTCGATCAAATGGTCAATTTGGGCTTGTCGAATTCTCTCCCACTCTTCACGAGTAGTGCCTTTTAGTTCTCGCAGTGTAAAAGCAGGATTATTTCATTTCTTGATGCATGTTTTCAGAATGTCCCAAGCATTTCAATGGCATCCATATCAGGGGAATTTGATGGCCACCCTAACTTGGTTATGCTCTCCTCTTCAAGAAAATTTTGTAGTGCTTGTGTTCGATTAGGAGATGCGTTGTTATCCATGAAAACAAATCCGACGCCCACTACGCCTCGGAACAGACGCACAACGTAATTTAAAACTTCCTCTATGTACATAGTACCAGTGATTCCTCTCCAGGATCACTAGAAATGTCCGTGTACCACTCATAATACCACCCCAAAACATCACGCTCCCACCTTCAAATGGGATATGTGGTTGAGCTGTTTCTAGTCGGGCTTCGAGCCGGTTTCTAGTCGGGTCGACCAGGAGTTCTCCAAACTAATGTTCGTCATGAATCAGAAACCAAGTCAATTCTCGTCTCATTGGAGATAATCACGTTATTTCATTTTGGACTATGATCCACCCTTTCTCGAGTCCATTGCAATATTAGATTTTTTTGTTGAAGGATTAGTTTGGGAACAAGTAAAAGTCTTCTGCGATGCAAATTTACATTTTTCAGTCTGCCTGTTATCGTTTGTCGTAAATCATTTACCCCTTCAAGTCTAACAAGCTCCCTTGAATGACCACTTGTAGAAACCAAACAATTTTTCGAGCTCTCATTGATATATACCACAGCACTTTGGGATTTTTTTTTCTATTTTTTGGAGATTTTTCGCCACGATCTAAAACTCCAAAAATATCAAAAGTATCTGTTCTTATGTAAATAAAGAAGCACTGGGTAAAAAACAAAAAACCAAACGGAGACAAATTTCTAAGTGATTCTTTTCTGCAACAAATTTGCCTAACGAACAAAATTTTAAAAAATATAAAAATGTTCTAAAATAATTACAAACTTTTGAACCTTAACGTTTCAGGAAGTATTCTCCTCCCATTTTCAAAACGAATCCAAAAAATAAATTATATTAATTTCTATATATAATACAAAGGTAGGAAGTAAATATATTTTTGTGTATGTCAATGATACTTACATTGACAAACACATATATGAACACGCCACAATGATTCAGACATTACTTTGGGAAATATCTAGAATTCCCATGATATCACTTTAATTAAAACCCTATTGCAACAAAGTAATTACTCTTGATCTGTTCAAATGAGATGTCATGTATCTAGTCATTTTTTAACGGATTGATTGAAAAAGGACTGAAATAATGTGTAAATACCAGTATCAACGGAATGGGCAAAAATCGAAAAACTTGTATTATTTGCAAAACAATGCTTTGTTATTTTCATTTTAAAACAGTCTGAAATAAATATCCATCAGAATTTTTGAAGTATCATCCATGTAGATATCCTATTCGTAAATATTCCAAACTTTTGGACATATATGATATATATCTTGTGATTTAACAGGATTTTTATATCACTACTATGGGGTAGATGCTCAAAACATATTTTCAAATGTTCTGAAACCCCTGGAACTTTCCAAAGTTATATATTTCTTCTTTTCAGTTCTTTTTTAGAAAAACCTATGTAAAAATATCATTTACATAAGTGAAATTTAGAAAGAGAATATATTCAATACATAATTCTTTTTAGTTAATGTTTCTATAATTATGGCGTGTTCATATTATTTTTTCTTTATTTGGGTTTTTCGCCACGATCTAAAACTCAAAAATTATTAAAAATATCTGTTCTTATGTAAATAAAGGATCACTGGGTAAAAACAAAAAACCAAACGGAGACAAATTTCTCGGTGATTTTTTTTGTAATAAATTTGCCTAATTGATGATATAAGTATTATTGACATACACAAAAAATATATTTACTTCCCATCTTTTCAGAATTTATAGAAATTAATATAATTTATTTTTAGATTCGTTTTGAAAACGGGAGGAGAATACTTCCCGAAATGTTGACGTTAAAAGTTTGTATTTTTAGAACATTATTATATTTACAAAATTTTGTTCGTTAGATGAATTTATTACAAACAAGAATCACTGAGAAATTTGTCTCCATTTGGTTTTTTGTTTTGACCCAGTGATTCATTATTTACATATGAACAGATATTTTTGATATTTTTTGAGTTTTAGATCGTGGCGAAAAACCCAAATAAAGAAAAACAATCCCAATCCAAACAAAACCCAAATCGAAAAACATTTTTCTTATTGCAATTGTGCAACCAAACCAAATGTACATTGAACCAAATGATAAGTTGTCACCAGAGAGTTAAAATGTTAAAAAGGAGAGGAAATTAGAGTTATAAACAAAATATATGAATGTAAAGTGACATAGATGCTCTTGAAATAATTAAAAGTATTTTCTATTTAGATTTTCAGCTGGAAAGAATGCATTTATTACACTCATCGTCATTCAATATAGAATGAAATCGTGGTCTATAGAGAAAATAAATTAAACACGTGGACGTGACAAAAGTAATAATCAATATTGAAACGAGATTACAGTTTATGGTACGTGCGTGTAAGGTAATTGAAAAGAAAACACATAGGTATAAATATTTTATCAATTTTTTCCAACATATCCTTTCAGATTATTTATTCGATTCAATATCAATTATGTTTAGTTTTCGATTTTTTGCGCTTGTTTAACTTCTTTTTCCTTCCAACTATTTCCATTTTGTGTTTCATATGGACGAAAAACACAAATAAAGAAAAACAATCCCAATCCAAACAAAACGCAAATAGAAAAACATTTTTCTTATTGCAATTGTGCAACCAAACCAAATGTACATTGATCCAAATGATAAGTTGTCACCAGAGAGTTAAAATGTTAAAAAGGAGAGGAAATTAGAGTTATAAAAAAAATATATGAATGTAAAGTGACATAGATGCTCTTGAAATAATTAAAAGTATTTTCTGTTTAGATTTTCAGCTAGAAAGAATGCATTTATTACACTCATCGTCATTCAATATAGAATGAAATCGTGGTCTATAGAGAAAATAAATTAAACACGTGGACGTGACAAAAGTAATAATCAATATTGAAACGAGATTACAGTTTATGGTACGTGCGTGTAAGGTAATTGAAAAGAAAACACATAGGTATAAATATTTTATCAATTTTTTCCCACATATCCTTTCAGATTATTTATTCGATTCAATATCAATTATGTTTAGTTTTCGATTTTTTGCCCTTGTTTAACTTCTTTTTCCTTCCAACTATTTCCATTTTGTGTTTCATATGGACTGTCCAGCTTTATTTTGATATCATAATCTTACGACTAAATGTTTATGTATTATTTAATTTTCCTACATTAAGATGCCGACATCGAAAGTATTTGTTAAAAGTAAACATTTAATATATGTTTTATAGACATGTTGTTGACAATTATTCAAATATATTTAAATTTGTATTTATTCTAAAGCAAATGTTTTTTTTATATATTTTCTTTTCAAATAATTAAACATACAAAATAAATATTTAAAGACTACAATTTATACGTAAAATGAAATTAAATAACTCCCAATGGGTAAAGTTTTGAAGTAATAATATATTTAAAATCTCTTGTGTATACCTGAAAATTGCATAAATTATAAATTAATCTTCGCTAAGATGAAAACACCGCCTAATGCTGGTTGCATTCTCTCCCTAGAATCATTAATTTAATTTAACCTTATTTGGCCTTTTGTTGCTGTTTGTATGCCATTTGTTAGAAATGTCGCACTATTATTCTATTGGTTGACAAATGCAGTGTTTGTGAAAAAAAAAATTAATTGATATGGAAAATGGATAAAGATTGATAAGATATACTCGTAGAAAGTATAGATTTCATCTCTACATATGTACGTTTATCAATAACATACGTAAGTTTTGGCGAGTTAGCGAAAAAATGTCATGTGTTTGTACCATTTACACAAATATTAAACACCAAACCTAACATTGACACAAAGGGCCAGCCGGTGTCCAATCTTAAAAACAATTTCATCTACGTCGATGATTTGGCGATGATAGCGCAGAGATAAAGTTTTCGAGAGGTCAAGGAAAAGATAACGCAATCTTTGGATGAATTTTATCCAGTTACTATGACACCAGCCAATTAAAACCCAATCCGAGAAAAACATCCGAGTTTAACTGATGCGTTTTAAAGAACGAAACCAGTCTTAAGATGGATGCATTTTTTCCTCCTAGTAATCGAAGGTGACATAGTTTGTCTAGTCGTACTACCTGCATTTAATACAAGAGTTAATTATTGTATATTAACATTTACCGTTTGATCACCGTCATTTTCACGAAAAAATGGCTCTACAACCCCTCCAGCTCACAACGCTCATAACAACGAAGGGGATGTAAAGATTCGTCTATAATCACTCGAGGATTTTCACTTCTTCAAATACTACAATTTTACTTATTTATATAACCTGTGAGTAGTATAAACATACTACATTATTTCTAAGTTTATCAAGTTACGCGTTCTTCCGTCGTAAAACACTCCATGATTAAATTGTCCAGCCTCTAGATCCAATGTTTAAAATGTCTAAGTTAAATCGTTGAAAAACGGCGCTAAATTTAAATCCTGATGTACCTATTAGACCACCCTTTATGAACGGAAATACCGTTTATAGTTTTGACTTCATAATTATGAAAAAATAAGATAGACACTGTAGGAAAATCGAACATGTTACATACATGTTTTTCCTCGGTAAACTGTATATATGTTTAAAATTATTGAAAGAGTAATTTCAATAATGAAAATTAATTTATCCAACTCTGAAACAAAATTTAATTGAGCACTATTGCTCGAAATTGTTGCCACTTATTTTCAGAACGCACTAGAAAAATCTGATTCACACAAAATATTGCTATGGACCACCAAGTGACTGTAGGGAGCTCACACTTGTATTGATGACGAATCAGATGTTGGCTTGGCTCCCCTCCAAACCGGAAGCCTATCTAGCATTGCTAAATTGAACGCTACGCCACCGATCAACATCATATACGACTTTACAAACCCAACCATCTGTTTTTTAGAATTTTGTTTCATAACAAAATACTTTAAAACTAAAAATTGTGTTAGCATATATATTTTTTTTATAATTATTACAATGCTTTATATAATAAAATTCTAGTAGTGCAACCATTTTTCACGTAATTTGGATGAAAAAAGTTCCTTACGATAAAGGTTAAAAACCTAAGGGTTCCCAAGAAAAAAAAATCGAAGTTACTCAATCACCAATTGAAAAACTATAATAAGAATTAACTTTTTAAGCGAATATATATACAATCATATTTGGCTAATATTAAATGGTTATTACTTCGGTCCCTGAGAACTAAAATCCACTTTTTCAATTTTGAGTTAAAAGTCGATCTTTAAGTTACTGGTTTCGAGATATCGAAATATAAAACGTTCACCATTTAGTGAGGACCAGACAGTTTTAAATCCATTTCAACCAATGAAATAAATGAAAATTAAGATATATTTTAATTCTTAATAGTTTAGTTTTAATAGTATAATAATAAAGTTGTCATTTTTTTTATATAGATTTTAGCCCAGCTTAAAAAAGATACATCAGATACAATCATTAAAACTACTACTTTTTTAAAATCCCGTAAGTACTAAAACTTTTAATAAAATGTCAAACAATTTAATCAGTAGGTTGTTTTTACTAGCCATTTTCTAGAAATAAGTATCATATTGGGACTTTACTTTGTTATGATTGATGCATTAATCAAAATCTAATCCAATATACTGAATTTTTTAAATTAAAACTTCTTTCTCAAAGTGTTTTGTTCTAGAAAGTTTTAGAGAAAATTGGCTTGAAATACTGAACTTATTTTGATTCACTCTGAAGGGAACAACGACAATGACTCTGTTGCTTATAAATATGAAACGTCCCGGTATTTAAACAGCAGTGAAAACTTGACATTAATTTTATTTCTGATTAGGGTGAAACAATGGTAATTTAAACAGCAGTGGAAACCATGACATTAATTTTACTTCAGATGAGTGTGAAATGCCTAGAAATTTAAACAGCAGTAGCAAGTTTTTGGTTTTATACTCCTTAACAGATGACCCATCTGAAGAAGAGTCGAGGATTACTAATAAACCAAAAAAAAGACAACGAAAGTGCATCTCTTGGAAGAAAAATTCTAGGAAGCTGGCAAATCTTGCTCGAACTCAGCACATCTCTTCTTCCACTTCAGGTAAAGACTGAAATGCTTTACCATTCTGGAAAACTCTCGACAGTTAATTTTTGATGACTTCTGGAATAAAAAAGAGACTGAAATTGGAAGCCACAATTCTTGTTAAATTTTAAAATGGTGTGGCTTCAACTGCGAATACGAAGTAATTCACTGTACTTCAAAACTTCCCTCACAGAAGAAACATTCAAGGAAATTTTACTGAAAAGGAATAAATGACTGAGGGTAGTTCTGCTACCTGGTATGATTCCTGTCATCAGTAGTTCGCTTAGGCCAATCACAAGTGAAAAATACAAAGACATACTAAAGTTGAAAAAATGGGTCCCTTTAGGATACCATGATTTTTATAAAAAGTTGAAGGTAAGACAAAATAATAAGAACGAAAAAACAAGGAAACGAGAAAGAATCGATGAAGATAATGAAATTCTGTCAGATGAGTAAATCTGGGATAGTATGAAGAATAATATTGCACTTATAATTTTTTCTTTCACAATATTTTAATGTTTTGTAAGAGTTTATACTAGTTATTGAAAATTATAACAAACATTATTTCATTTTACGGCTTTTATTAAATTCCTTTATTAAATCCTCACAGAGTGATCTATTTCTTAGTAAAATATTCTGGAATAGTAAGGACCAGAAGATACCAAGTCCTAATATATATAAAATCATATTTGGCTAATATTAATTGGTTATTACTTCGGTACCTAAGAACTAAACTAAGTCCACTTTTTCGATTTGAGTTAAAAGTCGATCTTTAAGCCACTGGTTTCGAGATATCGAAATATAAAACGTTCACCATTTAGTGAGGACCAAACAGTTTTAAATCCATTTCAGCCAATGAAATAAATGAAAATTAAGATATATTTTAATTCTTAATAGTTTAATAATAAAGTTGTTAATTTTTTGATATTGATTACTCCAAAAAATCAACATGGTGCGTGATAAAAGAATGATTAATATAGCATTGGTCCAACTTGAAAAAGATACACCAGATACAATCATTAAAACTACTACTTTTTCAAAATCCCGTAAGTACAAAAAATGTTAATAAAATATCAAACATTTTAATCAGTAGGTTGTTTTTACTAGCCATTTTCTAGAAATAAGTATCATATTGGGACGTTACTTTGTTATGATTGATGCATTGACCAAAATCTAATCCAATATAATGAATTTTTTAAATCAGAACTTCTTTCTCAAAGTGTTTTGTTCTAGAAAGTTTTGGAGAAAATTGGCTTGAAATACTGAACTTATTTTGGTTGACTCTGAAGGGAACAACGACACTGACTCCGTGGCTTATAAATATGAAACGTCCCGGAATTTAAACAGAAGTGAAAATCATGACATTGATTTTATTTCTGATTAGGGTGAAACAATGGTAATTTAAACAGCAGTAGAAACTATGACATTTATTTTACTTCAGATGAGTGTGAAATGCCTAGAAATTTAAACATGAGTGGCAAGTCTTTGGTTTTATACTCCTTAACAGATGACCCATCTGAAGAAGAGTCGAGGATTACTAATAAACCATAAAAAAGAGCGAAATTGCATCTGGAAGAAAAATTCTAGGAAGCTGGCAAATCTTCCTCGAACTCACCACATCTCTTCTTCCACTTCGGGTAAAATTACACAAGCTCGTAGTTTAAAACCACCTTGCGCTGAACGACGAAGATTGAAATGTTTTACCATTCTAGAAAACTCTCGACAGTTAATTTTTAATGACTTTTGGAATAAAAATGAGACTGAAATTGGAAGCAGCAATTCTTGTTACATTTTAAAATGGTGTGGCTTCAACTGCGAAAAGGAAGTAATTCACTGTACTTCAAAACTTCCCTCACAGAAGAAACGTTCAAGGAAATTTCACTGAGAAGGAATAAATGGCTGACTACCACCACCTGGTATGATTCCCGTCATCAGTAGTTCGCTTAGGCTAATCAGAAGTGAAAAATACAAAGACATACTAAAGTTGATAAAATGAGTCTCTTTAGGATACCATGATTTTTATAAAAAAATTGAAGATACGAGAAAATAACAAGAGCGAAAAAATAAGGAAACGAGAAAGAATCTATGAAGATAATGAAATTCCGTCAGATGAGTAAACCTGGGTATTATGTAGAATGATATTGCCCTATATATTTTTTTATTTCTTAACAATTTAAAGTTTTTTAAGTTTTTATACTAGTTATTGAAAATTATAACAAACATTATTTCATTTTACGGCTTTTATTAAATTTCTTTATTAAATCTCCACAGAGTGATCTATTTTTTAGTAAAAAATTCTGGAACAGTAAGGACCAGAAAATACTAAGTCCTAATTTAAAATACTCTATACTCCTAATTTAAAATACTCCAGAAGATACTAAGTCCATACTGTTTGAAGACCAAATTATACTAAGTTCGGCACATCAGAATAAATCGAGTATTATTAAAATAGTATTAAGCACATTTATTAGCAAAATATCAAGTAGCATTTTATATTAGTATATACAATAACTTCAAATAAAGAGTTTCATTTTAAAAGCAATCACCAAAAGTAATTCAAAATACTCGAAATCTTAAATGTGTTTACACATTTTTACTTTTTCTGTAAAATCGACTTTTTGGACTTAGTACACTTTGGTTCTCAGGTACCGACTTAATGAATGAATTAATGGACATTGTTAAAACAATTAAAAAAAAGAATCACGTAATACATCAGCCAATAATGGTGAAGCAAGGTCGCAAAAACCAACCGCAAAAAAATCTTATTTGAACAATGCGACAAAAATTATTTCAATATAGGTCAGAGCGTATATTTAAGATCGATTTAATTCGTATTTTCGGAGAAGCTTTCCAAAATTCCGAATGGACTAGGTATATTTACGGACAAGGATGTCCAGAAGGACTGTTTTCGGCTCGACAGACATTTGTCCATGTATCTAACAGATTTTTGGATACGTGTTATGTGGTTCCGAAATTTAAAGAATATGGGCGGCAGCAAATTGCTCCTGAAGTTGAAAAACAAATTCACATCTTATTAAATAGGATTTTACCAGTAATATTCGAAGTGTTGCACTACAAGTTGGAGTTTCTCATTGAATTGTATATAGAACAGGTCTTTAGATTGCTAAAAGAACAATTTCTCCACCCATTACATGCCCAAAAGGTACAAGAACTCTTATCCATTGATTTTTTGCATAGACTAAAATATTGTGAATGGTCTATTAGCCAAAACCAAAGAAATCGAGATTTTTTGTAAAATATTGTATTAACTGACAAAACTTATTTCACTAGGAAATGAAACGTTTAAAACATGTTTTAGTGTGAAAAATTAGTGCTAGTAATATCAACTTTGACATTAATGGACAATAAAGTGTAAGTTTCCTTTTTTTTGCCACAAAACTAACCAATTTATGCTGAAACATATGGAATACATGGTTATAAAAATATTACATTTTATTTTCAGATAGTACCTTAAGAGGCCAATGCGACAAAATGCCGAATTTCAGTGAATCGAAATAAACAAGACTGAGGCTTAGCCAGTTTAGAAAATAAAATATAGTTCTATTTAGATTATGCATTTTAGTTTGAAGAAAACTATTTGTTCCGCAAAATGTAAAGAATCATTGGCTAGAAATTCGTTAACGAAATTAATATCCCTTACACCTTGAATTCATCTTAATTTTGATATTACTTTCGACCAATCAATAAATGGAATTTTCGCAACCGGATAGGATTTTTAAAATGGTTTAACAATAGTAATCAAAGCAAAAAAAGAAGTTGATGGACATATAAATATACGATTTATATAATTCACAATTCAAGTTTTCTATTTGAACATTCGGTGTGAAACACTAAACTCGAAGAGATTTACCATTAAACATGAAATCACTTTATTAAACTCCTCGACGTGCGTTTCGCTAACCATGTTAACATCATCAGGAGATGATTCAATCTATTTGAAATGATTCATAGCCTTGTCATAAATTTAATCAAGTTCTCAATATGTCTTATAAAAAATATCAAAGGTGCTTCCTTTTGCTAATCTTATGGCTTTTCACAGTAACATTCTGACCCATAAATTATATTGAGGAATATTCAATATTCGTATAAAAAATCACAGAAAATAAAGTTTTTATGATTAATCAATTATTCAGTCTGGCAACTTTCTGACTACTAACTAAAAAGAAGTTTAAAACTAGAGGCAAACTCAGAATTTATAAATTACACAATCTAGGCAAAAACGCTATATGAAAAAATCAATAGAATTTCAAATATCAGTAAATTAGGTTCATTATTACCAATGTCTGTAACTCACTTCAGGAAGCTAGATGCTGTTAGAGGAATATGAAAGGCCTCATTAATAAAAGGACCGTCTTTCGCCAGTTTGTTTGCGCTCTTTGTAATGGATTACAATACTTCGCAATTCTATTGTAATCCGTTACTATCTGCGCTATGCGCTAGAACTCGTGCATTCAGATTATACTCTGGAAATGTATAATTTCAATCTAAGAAACTAGTTACATCATTCCTAACATTGATGCCGCCATACTAATCAAGTTACGGAAATAAGTAGCACAAAGGTTTTTTGAAATCGTTACTATTAAAAATGGACGTTATACCGTGACATAAGGACATTATTTCTAGCAATCTTGGAAACATTTCTGTTTTATTTTAGACCAACTGAATATGTTGTTTTTTCCAAACATAAAATGAGAGTATGAAACAGCATAGTGATTTTGCAACCATTCGAATCGAAAGTAGATTTAATATATAACAATTCTAAATTTGAAAAAAATATTTTATCATATAAGTTTTTTTAAAAGTTTTCAATTAAAATAAAACAAGAACCAAATTAGATGCCTTGAAACGATTTATTTTATGTGAAGTAACATTCAATGGCTTCTGACAAAGCGCATTCTGTTAATTCAATTTCGGACCACTTTTTCAAACAATTGGGGTCTTATTTCCGCAATTGTCCGAGTTATGTTGGCTTTAAAGGCGTCAATAGTTGCTAGTTTATCGGCATAGATCAAAGATTTAACATAACCCCAAAGAAAATAATCAAAATCCGTTAAACCACATGATCTTGGTGGTCAGTCAGCAGGTCCGTTTCTACAAATAATTTTCTCACAGGATTGTTCCTTTAATAAATCGATTATTGCGTTGAATATATGATATATGGAGCCGTCCTTTTGGAACCACATCTCCTTCAGATCAATACCAATCAAATTCGGAATAAAATTATCTAATGGTAAAGTGTTTTCCAGCTTGATTTTTAAATAAATGACGCCACCGTCTTACAATCCGCACCATACGGTGCATCTTTCTGGATACAACGGTAACTGTTGGATCATTTTTGGATTATTTTCACTCCAAATGTGGCAATGTTGTTTATTAAAGTCACCATTTAACCAAAAATGAACTCCATAGCTGAACAAAATTTGCGATTAAATTCTTGGTCAAGTTGCAATTGATTTTCACCTCATTCACCGAGCGTACAGCGCAAACGATGTTATTGCGACTTGAGTTCTTGGACGGCTGACTACGGACGGCGACAAACTGATAAATTTCGATCTTCATCAATGCTTTCGATCTTCATCAGCAACAGCGGCGATATTTTCTTCGAAACGCACAGTTTTTTTTACTTGTTTTTGTTTTAATATAGAACAGCGTAAAATGCATTCAGAATTTGTCGATAATTCGGCGAATACATCCCTTGGTTGGGCGATTATGTGCACCACAAAATTCACAATGTACTGTATAAGTTCGGAGCACACAACAATTATTTTGATAAAAAAATCGACAATTTGCAAGCGTTGCTCTAATGTTAAACCTACAGTTCCTTTGACAGCAACCGTGATTGCAGTCAAATGCGCAGGGGAATGTATGGGGGGATTTGAAAACAATCCGAAAATGTGGTCGCCAAAGATCTGGTAAAGAGAACCGCTATTAAAAGAGTTAAGGAATACTTTTTTGTAAATTTGTGTTTCAAAAATGTGAAACCTTTTGTTCATAGGATATGATTATATGAAATTTAAAACACCAGATAAACGAACTGAAATCAGAATACACTTAGTACTGCACTATTGCAGCTATATCATCGAAGTACTAAAAAAGAGCTGTTATATAACGGACCATTGCATATAATCCCAAGTAAATATCAATAAACAGTCATCTTCGAAACAGTCATACTTGTAGCTGCAACAAAAACATCATATACTATCCGGATATTTTCATGTCGATTTCTTTTTGTTCCCGCCCGGAAGGAATAAATTACGGGGTCACCGATTTTCGATGCCAGAAGAAGTGCTTGATGTGTTCAAAATGCATGTTTTTGAAATACCTCAGTCGAAATGGAAAAAGTGCTATGAAATGGTCTTTACCTAATTTGTAGTGACGGTTCACTGACGCGTGACCTCTATAGCGAAACCATAGTGATAATCGATGCGAAAAACTATTAAAAAATTGTTTGCAATTAATTATTGATGCATTAAAATTTATAACATTTAAAATAAAAGCACGTGACTACGAAAGCGCCACGATTGACTACCATGTTTGTGACGTCATTATGTACTGTCAATGGTTTAGTATTACTAGTGTCAAAATTATTGCACAAAAAATATTGTTGTTTACTAATTTAATTCAGTAATGTGTGACAGAGTTCATGAAGGCCAATTCTGATAATATACCTGATAAAATATTTCCATTAAATATATTTTATTTAAATTATTTTTAGGGTGGTTAAACCTAAAAATAGTATTTGCACGCTGAAAGGACATGTATGTTTAGAACATAAAGTTCCAAGTAAAGCTATATAGTTACCTTAATTATTAATGGAAAACTAAGAAAAGTTCAAGACACTCAATGTCACGATTGTGTTGCTTCAACAGGTTATAAATACGCAACCAAAAAATTGATATAATGTTAAATAATAATCTTTTGTACATATTGGATGACAGATGGTTATAAAAATTTGATGTTGTTTTAGGATTAATACGTCGTGCTGTTTGACGTTTAACATCTTGTGGCGGATTTTAAGATATTTTTTCGGGAGTTCGGGAGACTAAAACATTCATATCAGCTGTCTGTGATATTGAGGGGAAATAGGCATTGTGATGTCACACGCGTACGGCTTTTGTCGCCTTCGGCACAAGGTTTAAAAAAGCATTTTCAATTTTATATATCTATTTAATTATAAAGAAAAAATAAAAATGGTTTTATTATAAAACTTATATACGATTTTTCTATTTATGAAATGTTTTTTTCAAACCCCCAATTAACACGAGGACTAGATAAAATTTTAATAAAAGTTGACGTTAAGGTAGTCTACATACTATATAAGTTAAGAGAAGTTCTAGGTAATACAAAGGATAAATATGAAATTGGTTAACAAGATTGTTATCGAAGGTATGTGTATGTTGGGGAATCTAAAATATCAAATTAACTAGATATAATGAATATATGGCCCACATTAAATATAGGAGAAATGAGAACCTTTATGTTGCCCAACTTGCACCCGAACATGGCCATAATAGATATATTAGTAACTTAAGACTTGTTAAAAGTATGAATAATAATAATAGGGTTTTGTATGTATATGAAGACATTCAAATAGCAAAATGTAATAAACCATCAATCGAAATAATGGATCTTTTTCGTTCACGACAACTTTTTGAATTATTATTATAACGCTTAGTTATTTTTGTTGTTCAAGATTTTTTCACGCTTCACTAGTTGTAAAATTAAAGTAAAGTAAAGTTTAGGGGTTAGAGGCGCATCAGCAACTGAGAAGGCTATTTAGCAACTGGACCTACAGCTTAACGTGGGTTCCGAACCACGGTCATCAGAACCCCGGTCAGCACCCCCCTCAGGCTATCAACCCTTGGTTTTGTGCTTAACCGAAAGTATCTCGAGAAGCCTACCGACTGGCGAGTGACCAACGTAGAAAACCTCTCAGAAGGCATCCGGCCTTACCCAGCCTCGAACTGGCGTGACTGAGGGGTGATTCCTTGTCAGATTTTACACTCTTACCTAGAAACATTCACAAGAATTTTAGAAAAACTTTTTTGCCTAGCACGGGATTCGAACCCGCTTCACATTAACTGCCGTAACGTAAGGCTGACGCCTTAGACACTACAGCTAATGTGGCTCCCAGTTTTAAAATTAGATTGATGATGCTAACATGGTTAGCGAAACGCCCGTCGAGAAAATGTAAGAGTGATTTAGTGTTTAGTATTAAATTTCTTCGAGTTTAGTAGTTGAAATATAACACATCTAATTAATTACTAAATAGATTTGTTAATGTAATTTTTCTAATAAATATTTAGACAACAGCTTCATTTTGAACTTAACTGAATGACGATGGATTAGTATGTTAATTAAAAACTTACCAGTAGTCCTAAAAATTAAAATTATCATAGCAGAATTCGTCAACCAGCTTATTCTCCCGACTTAGTAACATTTTTTTGAGCCCACTCTTTTTATCTATCGGAAAATATTAGCAGGTCACGAAATATCACAATTGGATGCGGTTATGGTTGAAATGTTTAAAATTAATTTAATATACCTAAACCCTACAGACAAACATTAGAATTCAATATTCAACAATGAAATTATTTCAGATCCATTTTTTCGAAACCTTCAAAGGCCAAATAGAAAAAAGCTCCTTTAAAAATAAATTCATTTTCGTTAACTAACCAATTATGTTAATAAATTATTAATAAAAATTATTACATTTTCATAAAACCTTAAAATTATTTTCCGGTCATAATTCTTTGTACATTTTAAACCAATTAATTTCCTAAAAAAAATAATCTATAAAATCGAAATAATGAGATTTTTTCAAAATGTATTATGATAGACGTGAACATAAATGCATTTGTAACACGAATGTTTACAGTTGGGTAAATCCAACGTTTTTAATTATATTATCGATTGTCTCATTCGCTATACTACTCACCAGTTTTAATATCCGCCCAGATTCATCAAATTTAACGGGAACTACTTAAAACTATTACAAAACATTTTGCGGGATAGTATGAAAAGTCCACTGTCCGTACTAAGGGTATAGGAAATACGTGAGTTCAGATTTTTCCGGATCTAGGGGATTACGCTCGAGCCCTTTTCCGCAAACACTGACGAAACTGACTTGTTTTGAGCTTTACGAGAAAATGAGTTTGCGCTTTATTCCTCCCTGAATTTGAAATGGGTAGATAATTTTTTATATACTATATATAATAGCATTCTTGTATGCTTATTCCGAGACGGCAACTAAATATTAGATATCAAACGAGGATGAATTGAAAACTGTCCTGATTTAAAGTCATTTTGATGGAGACATTCATTGAAATTGATTGTAAATTTAAAGGTGATTTTTCAAGTATTCTGATTTAAAACGATGGGTAAATCATATATTCGAATAATATTGTTCCTTTTATTTCGACGATGATGAGAGATAGATCCTGATTTTAAGACTTCATCACCTTTTATTGGCTGAGTTTAAAACTTCGACACGGATTATCAGTTTAATTGGAATGGAATGCTGTCCAAGGTGAGAAACAAGCCTTGTGCCGATTATGGAAGGGGTTCTATTGCGGAGACTATTGTGTAAAACTGGCTTGGACGAAAGACCCGGGATAACGTAACATGAGATTTACAATTATCGAAAATTAGTTTCGATTTATTTGAAAATGGGGGATTACGACAATGCTCAGCCTAGTCCTTCGAGAATAAAAAGGCCTAAAAAACCGCCCATGAGGAATCCTAATTGCCTATTGTTTTGTGTATGAATCTGAAGATAAAGACTATTGTGATACTTGCACTGGAGAAGGCAATATTTATTGTAAGTTTTTGCAAAGTTTTTTTGTATTTTTCCAACTTAATAATTTAGATGTATTTTAGCAAATTCATCTGAGGATAAAACACGGTTTGACCCAAATAATGAAAATACTATCGAACCAGAAGAAGAACTTTATGACATGAAAATCTGGCAGGAACACAGCGGTGGTATGATCAACATCCCATTTACAAAAGAAAATAAACTGTTGGTCGCACCGCCAGAAAATAGAAAACCTTACGATTATTTTCGAATGCTTCTTTATGATGATTTTTTGAATCACTATGCGGCTATCACTATGCCACAGATATATTTTTTCCAGTGATACATACATTGGTGCGATCCAATCCAGAATTTCAATTTCGAAAGAACTTACTGTGCCAGAATTATTTTGTATTATTGGAGTTACTTTTGATATATGTACAATAAAGATAAATCGAATCTAGGATTGTTAAAAAAAACACAGACTCTTCATTCTCACATGCGTTGTACAATACATGAGTCGGGATCATTATTTAATTATTATGCGATTCCTGAATTTTTGAAAAAATCTAATAATTGTCCATACCAGACGATCGTCTTTTTAAGATGCCAATTTTGTTTTTTTTATAATAAAATGGACCAAGTAAATTACCCTGAAAATGATTTATCGCTGGACGAATCGATGATTTTATGGAAAGGGCGTTTTGTTTTTAAGTAATATAAAAAGGACACGCGCCATAAGTATGGTATTAAATTATGTATGTTGAAGGAAGCAGATGGTGTAGTACTGCTATTTCTTATTTATAGTTCTTGTTATTAATATCTCTCTTTAATTTAACAAGGTTTAATCATCCCCTGATGATGCTAACATGGTTAGCGAGACGTGCGTCGAGAAGTTAAAAAAAAAGTGATTTGGTGTTTAGTGGTAAATCTCTTCAAGTTTAGTGTTTCACACCAAAGGTTCCATTAGAAGAATTGATATACTGGTCAGCTTGATATAATCGGTGGAAAAGGACACGCACAAAAAGTTATACTAGAATTATTGTGTGGAAAAATATCTCACCGTCATTTTGTTTACATTGATAATTTTTACAACTCCTTTGGGTTGGCCACAAATTTGCTAAACCAGAAAACTTATTGCACGGGTACGTTACGTCCTGATAGAAAGGGAGCTCCAAATGATGTGGTCAAAGCAAAACTAAATAAAGGTAAGTTTTCTTAGTTAATTTTAGATATTTATTTTTGTACATCTATTTTCATTTTTTTTTAGGATAGTGTAAAGCAAAATACCTAAAGAGTGTTCTAATTGGCAAGTGGAAAGATAAAAAGTATGTAAGGTATATTTCCACAGAATTCAAAAATAATATGATAATGACTCAAAACAGAAGTAAACAGGAAAAAGAAAAACCATTACCACTAGTAAAATATAATCAGTTTATGTGTGGTGTTGATAGGCAAGATCAGCTAATGTCAAATTATCCTGATCAGCGTAGAACTATACGCTGGTTCAAGAAAATTGTTATACACGTATTTTATCGTCCTCTGCAAAATTCACAAATAATTTTTAAAAAATATAGTGGTAAAAAATTACATTATATGACTTTCGTTTGAAAGTCTTGGAGCAACTTTTACTCGAGAAAAGAGACAAACCCGTGAACGTGCGAGATGGAACCTTGAACATACGCCAAGTATAATAGCACCGACGAAAAGGAAAAAACACTCAGAAAAAAATATTGTATAAGCTCACAAAAGAAAATAAGAAAGGACACAATTTATCATTGCATAGGCTGCACGGATAAACCAGGCCTATGTTTAGGCAAATGTTTTAGAGGATAACAACAAAAATAACAATTATTTTTTAAAACATTTCTGACAACATTTTGTATTTTTTAGATTTTATTTTTCAGTATTTTTTAGATAGAAGAATATTTTCTTTAAGTTTGATTGTTTGTTAGAATTACGGTTTTTATTTTTATAAAAAAACTAGCTGTACCCGGTCACGCGTTATTGTGGCTCAATCTGGTTAAATAATTAAATCAAAATGAAAATAAATCGAAATCTAGGAAAATTTAATTTAACAATGCGATTGGAAACATTGAAAATGGAAAGTCACAGCAGCTGTCAAGAATCACGCTGTCCGGTATGAGCAATGTTTAGTATTTCATGTGTTGCTTTTACGTCCAACAGATGGCGCTGTTTTTCAAAAAAGGCATACTTTTACCTGCCACAGGCGTAACGTATGATGGGTATTACGGGCGGCTCGTGGGTTTTTAAAGTGGGAGGGCGTAGAAGAAAATGGTGTTGCTGAAGATTTTTTTTTGCTTTTCCCTTCCTCCTTTTTACTTTTCGTGCTATTAAAACCCTATACAGGAGGTGACCCAGAAAAACATTAAAATTTTGTATTGTTAGTACTTACAAGGACATTGGAAGACGGGTTGTTGCTTGTTGCACAGGAAAAGGAATGGATAAGTAGGTACCTACCATATCCCGAAAAATAAACCATTCGAAAAGTTTATTGTAACTGCAAATCAATTCGAAAAAGTTGGAAAAAATCTCAAATAAGTCATTATTAACTGTTTTAAATCAGACACCATGACATTTGCAATTAAAAGTTGAATGTTTTTATTTAAAAAGTACTATTCAGTGTATTCTCCGTACCAGTCAAATCACCGTTTAAAACTAATTACCGATAGGCGCGGTCGCAGGAAATCTACGTCCAAATCGCATATATTAGAAAGCTGTTAAACCCCCCGAAGTCTGGCAACCAACAAAACATGTAACGCCAACGACGAGATAAATATACCTGTCGTATGGTCACTGGAGGTAAACGCCCGACCAACGATGTAAAAATTATGGCGAGACGATGGAATTTTTATCCGCATTATTTGGTGTGATGAGTCGACAGACGTTCTTCTACATTTGAAGATTTTAGTTTTTAATAATATCTTAAAATGGGTTAAAGGAAAGAAGCTGAACGGAAATAAATAATGGTGTTTTGCTCTGAAAAACTGTTTACTGTGATAAATGCTGGAGGGGCGGCGTCCCAACGCCCTCCCTCACGAGCCGCCACTGACAGGTATATAAAAGCACGCGCGTATTCGCGCGATTTTAAACAAACGAACATTTACATTTTTCTTTATATGGTTAATTATTACCGTTTGGCTTTGTTATTTTATATTTGTGCGGGATAAACTTATTTGTGTTTATCTTGATATATTTATTATATTTCATTTTGCCTAAAAATATTATAAATAAAAAGTTAGAATATAAACATCGTTTATTTTTAAGCATAATAAGATAATATACAAAAAATGATTGGACGAGCGAGTGCGCCCTCCGCATATTGGCAGTATTTTATCAAAATGTGCGTAGGATGCAGATGCGCGCTTCCACAAAAAACAACTAAAAAAAAGCTATACTACTTATTAGAGCCATTAACCGAAGCAAAACCAGAATATAAACTAATTACCAACATAATTATATATCCCGCACATGGCTAAATGGCTTGTGTTTGGGAACGCAACTGAAGTGTTATCCTTTTTGCAGTTTTCATATATGTCTGTAAATTTCTTTCTAAAAAGTTTTTCATCATTTCTTTAATATGTTTTGAAATTACTCTTGCATATCTAGATCTTGAATTGCCCCATTATTTCTTGTCTTTTCATTCTTGGTCATATTAATTTTCATTTCAACTTCAATTACTTTTTTTAAGGATAATATTTTCATCTTTTATTATCTAATTCTCCATCAGAAGATCCCTTCTTACTTCATTCTTATCTTCTTTTTGTTCCTGTCTGAATTTTCTCACGTAAGGTTATAATACATATATGTTTACATTTTTTCCTCCTGGTCGCCACTTCTCTAACTGTGTTTTTTCTCTCAGTGAAAGTACTTTTCATATCCTCTAATAATCTATTGGTACTTGTTGTCTAATCAATAGAAAATCTATCGGCTTCCATCTTGACCAACTGCATAAAGAAAGCCACACGATTCGTCCTCTTGTAAATAACTTACTTCTTAGTATGTAGAAGCTTAGTTAAACTAGTTTTCCTTTCTTTGTTATTCTTTATTTTCATATTCTTTATAAAAGTTTGGCAATATCGCCCTACATTCGACCGAATTTTGATTTCGTTCTTATCAATTTTACTCTAGCTTAGCAAATATTATCAGAATTTCGGGGTTTCGAGTTATTGAATAAATGGTATAAATAGAAAATTTCATTCAAAAAAAATATATGAAAAGAAAGCTTTCAAATTGAGTTGTACGTATTTCGGTCGACAATTACTGTGATTCGGTGACAATTATTTAGTGTCTGTCTACTAATTTCTCATCGTGCGATATTTCCGAAAAGGTATGGATACATCTTTGAATAATGTTTAGATACATAGAAAACTTTACCTTGTAATAGTGTCTTTTTCATTTGCGTCAAAAAGGCCGGTAATTGATTTTAAAATAGATCGTGATCGTTTATGAAGCTTTATTTTCTTTTAGTTATATTTGATAAAATATCTGAAAATTTGCCATTAACTGTTTTCTTTCAAAAAAATAAGATTTTTTTTATATAATTTGACGAGTAGTTTGAAAACATAGCAGTTTTATTAATTAATTGGGGAATTATTTAATGATGATGATTTTATTGATTCTTTCTGTAATCTGAGATTATTGAAATTAAAAAACAAAAATTTATTTAATTAAATTAGTTAATTTATTTTAGTTATTTTTTTTTTATCCGGGTAGTGTTTTTATATTTGTTTCCGACTAATTTCAGAATTATCAATAAATGTTTGAACTGAGGATTTCATAAAGGGCGAATATTTTTCTTCGGTGAGGATGTATTTTTGATAATATCATATAATTAAATAATAATACTAGGTGTGTAAATAAAGTAATGAGAATGAATTTTTATAATATTTTTATTCAATTAAAATTGCAATACTTCATTGTCTCCTTCAATTAGTTGCCTCGAAAAGCTACATAGTAGTGAAGACAATTTGTCCACTCTTCATAGCAGTGCTGGATCGCAGACATTACAATCGCATTTAGAAGGTCCATTTTTAGTGAGTATGTTGGTTTACCGTTTGGCCTTGAGGCACACATTCCTCATGAACGTGTTCCTGATTACCAAAAGAGCAAATCAGATCTTTGATTTGCTCATTCTGGTTTTTTTGGCCGTGGTGAAGTTGCAGTTCGCTATTCTCGTCTCTGGCCTTCCATTCCAGTGTTCCAAAATACAATCAAGAATATCACGGAAAAGAAGCTTCTGAAGTGTTCAGTGACTAGTTGGTTTCATCGATGACTTTTTTCTAACTTTGTATATAATAATATTTGTATAATATAATAATACAAATTCGGTGTTTAGTTTTTTTTACTTGATACATTGATTTAACTTGAAATAGTGCAACGTATATTTCACTAAAATGTTATATCTTAGAAATTTGATCTCCTAGGCAAAAATGAATGCCATATTTGAATTCAGGGCATCAAATTTGTATGAAATCGGCTCCAAATACCCCGGCACCAAAACAACTGTTGGCCTGTGTTAGCTAAACAGGTTTTTACAGTTTTTCAGTTTCAAAATATAATTGAATTTCGCTCCTGATACGAGTTTGTACTTCTAAGAAAGTTTGAGTGTTTCCTGATACGACTGTGTCCGAGACGGGGTTCTAGTCCAGTTAAGAAGGTATTTAAAGTCATTGGATAGATTACATAGGGCTACTTTTTGATCATTAATATGAGAAGTTGAATATTATAAATATGTGCAAATAAAATAAATAAGTAAAAGATGTTTTATTTAGTTGAGATTTAAAGTAGTTCTTACAAATAATAAGTTGTGTGGCTCAGTAATCTATTTTTAAATCAATTAATAGAGGAAGATGTTGATTTTATGTCGCCATTATATTTGCACAGTCGCATGCGTTTAAATAGGTCGCTAGCTAGATAAATTGAATCGCGCGAGAATTCTGAGACAATTGAAAGTATATCGTATAATGTGCACATTCTATGCTGGTTTGGATTATTGTTTTAGGTATTTTGCTTATTTATATTATTTTGGAAAAAATATTTTTTAACACGTTTAAAATAAAATATTGAAAAGTATCTATTAGAAAACCGAGCAAATTCTTGGATTTCTCTCAGAATTATTTGCTTCTTTATAGCAATACAAACGAAATAGTTTAATATTATCTATGCTATAATATACAGCGATTAGCCTTAAACTCGAAGATATTTACCACCAAACACCAAATCACTTTTACTATATTCTGTTTATAAGACACGTAATTGTACCTAATAAACCGTGAACCCTAATAAAAATCATGAACGTGAAGTTAATTATCAGTTACATTAAAATAGTGAAGTGTGCTCGTGGAGAAAAATACGAAAAAGCAAAGAATGTTCACCCGTCATCCACGATGGTGCTTTGCCATTCCTTCAGCCACCATCCAAAAAGCCAGCAAGTGTCTTCCAAGACCGGTTTCTAGCCTTAAGTCGTCATCAGTTGGGCTCAAGTTGAACGCCCCGAGAGCGGATGAAGGAACGACTAAAGCTATGATCATATAAATCGACAAATTGTGGATGCAATCACATGCAGCTGTGCCATACTGCAGTAAACGGCCATAAAAGTCAGATTGTGCAAGACCGTTCGTGGCTCGTCTAACCTTGGGTAAGTACCAGGTATGTTCAAGAAATAGTGAAGTGGACTTCACTGAGCGCAATTTTTCAGTGTCTGCAGTTATTTTGAGGTCAAAATTTGAGCGTGGATTTCCATCACAAAATACCTTATTGGTATTAAATTAAGGTATTATTAAATACCTTATTGATATTGGCCATCATTAGCTATTATTTTTTTCCATCTTTTTGTCAAAGAATGGATTCCGCGCCAAAATAACTTTTGATTTTTTAAGGTCAACCATTCATCAAGTTAAATTTTCACTTCTTCTTAAGAATGTAAGTGTTCTTTTGAAAGTCCATGCTACATCGATCGAAATAAGTAATAGTTCGAAGGAGCTAAGCCGGATGAATATGGCGGGAGGGATAGGATGTCCCATTTAACGTTTTACAAATGGTTTTTTACACATTTTGCAACATGAACCCGCGAATTGTCATGTTGAAAAATGACTTTATAGTATTTTTGGGCGCATTCTAGTTGTTTTTCGCTCATTGCTCGGTTCAATTTTATCAGTTGTCGTCGGTATCGATCACCATATATATATATATATATATATATATATATATATATATATATATATATATATATATATATATATATATATATATATATATATATATATATATATATATATATATATCACCATATATATATATATATATATATATATATATATATATATATATATATATATATATATATATATATTAGGTGTTTCGATTAATAATGTCGACTTTTCTACGAGATGAAGTTACTAATGCATTCGTTGGTATATACTAATGACGTTTGTGGCGTTTTAGTGAGCAAACATACGCCACCAAAAGTCAGTTCGTTATTAACTGTCATTGTGCAAAAAATAGATCTTTTCATAACTCTGAAAAGACATTAAAAGGCGAAAAACCACTTTTGAAATTTTGCTTGTCAGACAGAAAAAAAATGTTTTTTGCATCGAGTTGTGATTGGCGATGAAAAGTGGATCTACTTTGACATCCCAAAGCACAAAAAATAATTGGTAGATCCTGGTCAGGCTTTAAAATCACAAATAGTACGCAATATACATGGAAAGAAGGCTTTGCTGTGTGTTTGGCGGGATAGTAGGGGAGGTGGGTATTACGAACTGCTGAAACCTGGTGAAACGATTACTGGTGATCGATACCGACGACAACTGATAAAATTGAACCGAGCAATGAGCGAAAAACAACTAGAATGCGCCCAAAAATACTATAAAGTCATTTTTCAACATGACAATTCGCGGGTTCATGTTGCAAAATATGTAAAAAACCATTTGTAAAACGTTAAATGGGACATCCTATCCCTCCCGCCATATTCATCCGGCTTAGCTCCTTCGAACTATTACTTATTTCGACCGATGTAGCATGGACTTTCAAAAGAACACTTACATTCTTAAGAAGAAGTGAAAATTTAACTTGATGAATGGTTGACCTTAAAAAATCAAAAGTTATTTTGGCGCGGAATCCATTCTTTGACAAAAAGATGGAAAAAAATAATAGCTAATGATGGCCAATATCAATAAGGTATTTAATAATACCTTAATTTAATACCAATAAGGTATTTTGTGATGGAAATTCACGCTCAAATTTTGACCTCAAAATAACTGCAGACACTGAAAAATTGCGCTCAGTGAAGTCCACTTCACTATTTCTTGAACATACCTGGTACTTACCCAAGGTTAGACGAGCCACGAACGGTCTTGCACAATCTGACTTTTATGGCCGTTTACTGCAGTATGGCACAGCTGCATGTGATTGCATCCACAATTTGTCGATTTATATGATCATAGCTTTAGTCGTTCCTTCATCCGCTCTCGGGGCGTTCAACTTGAGCCCAACTGATGACGACTTAAGGCTAGAAACCGGTCTTGGAAGACACTTGCTGGCTTTTTGGATGGTGGCTGAAGGAATGGCAAAGCACCATCGTGGATGACGGGTGAACATTCTTTGCTTTTTCGTATTTTTCTCCACGAGCACACTTCACTATTTTAATGTAACTGATAATTAACTTCACGTTCATGATTTTTATTAGGGTTCACGGTTTATTAGGTACAATTACGTGTCTTATAAACAGAATATAGTAAAAGTGATTTGGTGTTTGGTGGTAAATATCTTCGAGTTTAAGGCTAATCGCTGTATATTATAGCATAGATAATATTAAACTATTTCGTTTGTATTGCTATAAAGAAGCAAATAATTCTGAGAGAAATCCAAGAATTTGCTCGGTTTTCTAATAGATACTTTTCAATATTTTATTTTAAACGTGTTAAAAAATATTTTTTCCAAAATAATATAAATAAGCAAAATACCTAAAACAATAATCCAAACCAGCATAGAATGTGCACATTATACGATATACTTTCAATTGTCTCAGAATTCTCGCGCGATTCAATTTATCTAGCTAGCGACCTATTTAAACGCATGCGACTGTGCAAATATAATGGCGACATAAAATCAACATCTTCCTCTATTAATTGATTTAAAAATAGATTACTGAGCCACACAACTTATTATTTGTAAGAACTACTTTAAATCTCAACTAAATAAAACATCTTTTACTTATTTATTTTATTTGCACATATTTATAATATTCAATTTCTCATATTAATGATCAAAAAGTAGCCCTATGTAATCTATCCAATGACTTTAAATACCTTCTTAACTGGACTAGAACCCCGTCTCGGACACAGTCGTATCAGGAAACACTCAAACTTTCTTAGAAGTACAAACTCGTATCAGGAGCGAAATTCAATTATATTTTGAAACTGAAAAACTGTAAAAACCTGTTTAGCTAACACAGGCCAACAGTTGTTTTGGTGCCGGGGTATTTGGAGCCGATTTCATACAAATTTGATGCCCTGAATTCAAATATGGCATTCATTTTTGCCTAGGAGATCAAATTTCTAAGATATAACATTTTAGTGAAATATACGTTGCACTATTTCAAGTTAAATCAATGTATCAAGTAAAAAAAACTAAACACCGAATTTGTATTATTATATTATACAAATATTATTATATACAAAGTTAGAAAAAAGTCATCGATGAAACCAACTAGTCACTGAACACTTCAGAAGCTTCTTTTCCGTGATATTCTTGATTGTATTTTGGAACACTGGAACGAAACGAACTACCTACGTACACGAAACACCTAATATATATATATATATATATATATATATATATATATATATATATATATATATATATATATATATATATATCTGAACATCAGGTACGATTGTCATATAAATAGAATATAGTTTAATTTTTTTAATTAAGTTTCAAAAAACTATTTGGTATTTACTGACAAATCTCTTCAAGTTTAATATTTCACGCCGAAAATTCCAGCAGACGAATTAATCTACGATGGCTTTAGGGTCAGCAAAACTAAATCTTTATCGAATGTACAATATCAAAATCAGACGTTGACCTTTGGCGCACTTTTAATGGAGTAAGAGTTAAAGAAAGTGATATTTTTATTTAGTTGTATATACCTTCGAGTTTAGTATTTCACAACGAAGATTCCAATAGAAGAATTGAGTGATAGTCTTATTCAATCATGGACTGTCAAGTGTGTCACCAGGTGTTGCTTCCCCAGATTAGTTTAATCAGGACGTTTTGAATGAGATTTTTTGCTTTTGTTGTAGGATTGAGATCTACCACCAGCAATTAGCGGAATACATCCGTATTCCCCTGATTTTTATGGGGTCCTTCTATCCACTACATCAGATTTGTTATGCCAATCCTACTGATGTATGCAACAGATTGTTTATGTGGTTACTTGTAAAATTATTTTTTTCTAGAACAGGAAAAATATTTAGAACTATTTACATAGTTTTCCAATAGTAGAGTGTCATAACTTTGAAACGTAATAGCGGCAACACTGTTTAAAATATAAATGTCACTTATGAACTACTATGTTCAGTACATTTTGTGAATTTATCAAAGAAAGACACACGAAATGGGTTCTAGAGCAGTTGATAGATGATCCCACTTTGGTGAAAAATAATCTTTTCCAACGAAGCGCACTCCTGGCTTAATAAGTCTCTGCACAAATATAATTGCTGAATTTGAGTCGATGAAAATCCTCAAGTGGATTATAAACAAAATGGATTACATTTTAAAGACTATAAACAATGATTTTAACAAAACGATGCGACTTGTGACATATCTCGCCAAACAATCAATGTATTGCAAGAAAGTTTCCTGGACGCGTTATTTCGTAAAATGATAAGGTCAACTAGCCACCAAGATCACACAGTCTCAGGCCTTTGGATTATATTTTGTGGAGTTTTGTTAAATCTCCGGTTCAGAGAAAAACAAACCTGAAAATTTTTTGACCTTAAATGAAATAATCACGCCACCATTGGAAATATACCACGTTACAAAGGTTGCTATTTATGTATCCGGAGTTCGCAACAATGGTGTTAATTAGCGCTATCTCACATATAGATCGTAAAGTTTGACATTGTTGAGTGTATACTTTCTCAGAACGTTTTGTTATACGGACGCTATTTGTGTTGTTTAGTGACTTAAAAATTTCACCTCAGTCAAAAAATGGACTTTACTCATGAGAATTTTCTCATCGCACGAAAATTCTTTCTTTTACTAGGAATTTCGACGTGGATTATCTTAACAGTGCATCGATCAACTCACATTAACTTTTAGCGATGAAGCACCATATAAAACCACATTACATCACTGGTTCAGTGAATTCAATGGTGGCCGTCGTTCGCTCACGGACCAATTTAAAGATCATCTAAAATCCTGAAAACAGCGATACTGTGGGCGAACTGATAAACCAACATCGTCATATGACACACTGTGAGATTGAGGCATCCCTGGGTATTAGTATGACAAGCATAAACAAGGTAATCAATCATAAATAGCAACCTTCCTATAAAGGTTGTGTGATAATTTTATAGTATAATTTTTTTAGTGTGTCTGAACTTCCGATAGGAATCGCGGTTCTCTCTCAAAAGTCCGCGCGAATCTTCTGTTAAAATTATTCAATATAGTATGGCAAATCATTATGCAACCAGTATCTCTGAGCCAGACTTATAGAGCACCTCGTGAATTCTATGGAACACATAATGGGAACTAGTGTTCCGTGAGTCAAACTTATAGAGCACTTTCGTGAATTTTATGGTATATATAATCGCCCAACTGAGCGATGTATTCACCAAATTATCAACAAATTCCGAACATCAGAGCAATGTTTGCAAATTGTTGAAAATGTCGAAAAAAACCTGTTAATTGGCCACCAACATGATGTGATTTAACACCTTTAGATTATTTTCTTTGGGATTATGATAAATCTTAGGTCTAGGGCGATAAACCATAACTATAAACGCCTTGCCAACACAACTCGGACAATGGCGGACTTAAGACCCCAATTACTTGAAAATATGAATAAAAATTAATACCATTCAATGCTATTTGTCGTAAAATAAATAGTTTCAAAGCATCTAATTAAATAATTTAAAGTTCGAACGCACTAAAAAAATCACCCTACAGATATCTTTTAGAACGTCCGGTCTCTGCTTATTATATTATACAGGGTATTTGGTGCATCGTTTGCCAAATTAAAATAGCCGATAAATTAATTTGGCAAAAAATAAATAAAATGGCGACTGTAATTACTGGATTAGTGAATTCAATTGTAAACGTCGTTCGCTCATGGACGAATTTAAAGAAGGTCGTCCAAAATCGGCTGCTGTGTCAGAAAACATCGATACTGTGCTCGAACTGACAAGGAAAAGATCGATTAAAGCATCCCTGAGCATTAGTGTGCCAGGCATACACAAGATTTTCCATGAACATTTAGCCGTGAAAAAACATGCGCGTTTAAAGTCGCATAATTTAACAATCGCTCAAAAAAAAGCTGGTGTCGAAGTGCGTCAAAAGTCATGTGTAACATCTACATAGGTGACGAATCTTCAATATATGCATATGAACCCGAAACTAATCAGCAGTCGACTGTATGGGTCTTTTAAAATGAGCCAAACCCAACAAAAGTTGTTCGCGCAAGAAGCACTCTGAAGCAAATGGTCGCCTGTTTTTTTTGGGATAAATGGACATGTGGCTACAGGGCCACAATAGAATCGTAGAATGGTCAATTCTGAATTCATATCTTATGAATTATAAGATAATCTATATCATTTTAATAATGTGAGTTGTTTGAGGACTGAAGCGTTCATCTGATTAACAACAAGAAACATTTAAATAAGTTTTTTAAAACTTTAATATGGTAAATATTAAAATAAATAATCAATTTAATAATTTTTTCTGTTAGCAGTAAGTAGATTTTGAGGTTTTGTATGTAATAAATAAGGTTCAGCATTTAAAAATGAAATTCTTCGGACAAATAGCCACTATAAAAATTAACGACCTTTAGCAGAAAGTCAAACTTAAAGACCATTTGCAATTGTAATTTACTGCTTGATAGAGGTGCTTTCGACAAAGAGTTCCTCATTAGCATGTAATTAAATGAATGTTTACTTCTATTTTAATTTATATTAGTCGCAAGGTGGGTGGATATATGACATTTACGTTAAACAAAGGCCTCTGGCCAAGATACGTCATGCTTTTGTTAAAACCCTTTGGCTTTAACCTCATGGGTTTATCGAAAAGTTTGATCTTTAATTTTTTTCAGACCATATACTGGTAATATATGGCATGGATTGACATATATTATCAGTGAAATCGTATGGCAAGTGCCAACAAGGAACAAGGGGTACGAATTAAATGACTAATCAATCAACATGATATTCTATGAACACGATGCCGTAAATTTAGCCGAAGCAGAAAACAACTTACAAAGACAGCTGCAGAAATTCTATTAAACTAATAAAAAATATAATATTGATCTTGTAATGCGACAAAGCATAATGTATCGCCTATTAATCAAACAAGTAATTTTCGTTACTTAGATAAACCCACCCATAAACGATGTAAAAGTACAAGTCAATAAATACTCGACAATGTCAGGTTAAACTTGATCAAAATTAAAGATCATCAAGCATCATCAGGAGAATAAATCATCGCCTGATGATGCTAACATGGTTAGCGAAACGTTCGTCGAGCTGTTCAAAAAAGTGTTTTGGTGTTTAGTGGTGGATCTCTTCAAGTTTAGTGTTTAACACCAAAGGTTCGAATAAAAGAATTGAATGTCAGGTTAAGTAAAAAACTTTATTTGGTTGCTTGTTAACAAACAGTGCCACAATGATTCTACGAATAGCAGATATAAAAACTCTAAGAACAATTGCGAGCAATATTCTTAAGGTTAAAGTAATAAACAGGGATATAAGATCTGCTGATCTATCAACCTGCAGAGTAAAGGATATAGTAAGATAGGGTAGAAAAACAAGGAGATATTGGTGAGACAATGTGGAGATGATGGATCAGCAGAGAGTGGCTCACAGAGTTAAATACGGAAAACCTGCAGGGTGCAAAGCAGCGGGGAGTATTGGGCATCTACATTTCAGGAAAACTAACTGAAACAGCCTTCGGAAGATTAAACAGATAGTTAGGTCTCCTTAAAGAATAAGAAGGAGAAGAAGGTATTGAAAATTTGATTTGTTTAAAATAAACAAATAGTTTTGTAAAAAATAAAATATGTTTATTTTGTCATTGTTTTGTAAAATAATTAGAACATCACATATTTGTAAAATAATTAAACATGTTTTTCAATATTCTTTCGCAAAAAGCAGCTCTGGAGATGAATATTAATCCATATTAAATAACTTCTCTTAAAATCGCGAGGGCAATAAATATTGAAGGTTTTGTTCAAATACTCTGGCATATTTCCATAAGTCAACGATGGTCTTCAGCTGCATACATTTTTAACCGATTCGAAAGTTAAATTGCGCGCAAATACTGTGTTGTTCTTTTCAATTCTGGAACTAATGAAATGGAAAAATATGGTCGGAACATCGATTTTTAAAAATTTGCTAATTTCAAAGCACACATTTATTGGTATTCGTGCTAAATTGATTCAATACTATATGTATACTATGTCTCTCCATTAAGACAGTAGATCATTCCTAGTGTTTTATATAAAGAAGCCAATTCGATTTTTTTTATTTTAGACCTTTTTTTTAAGTAAATGTAAAGAGATTGTAAATCAAGTTGAAGTATTTAGTTACACGCTGAATGTTTTTTTTAAATTTTTTAAACAAAAATAATGTAGCGTTAAAAAAATGTCGATAAAAACAGTCGATAACCTCGCCTCGTGCTCATCACTCGTCTCCATACCAAAAAGACAGACAGCGACCTAGTAGTCGACGATGCAGACAGTCCAGGTTTAGTAACCCCCCCCCCCCCCCCCCAAGGGTATGTTTATTAGTTGGCCAAACTCTGCATATGCTTATATTTCGGTATACTTTTGATGGTTTTAGGATCCGGGCGTTTTAGGATGCGAATGTTTTAGACTCCAGACCTTTTAGACTCCGGACATTTTAGTTACAAGACATTTTTAATATGGGGCATTTATGGTAACCAATATTTTGGACTGCGTACAAATCAGTAAGCGCTCATCTTAGTTATCGGACTTTTCATTACCTGAATATTTAAACAGCACCACAATGGATAAAGGCCAGACATTACTCTATTATTATTTTCACTATTATTACTTATTTATCATTCAATCACTACTTGTCTACCACCATTTTGTGTTTCACAAACGGTAGAAAAGATTCCTTACATTTTAACACTGTCAGTTTAATGTTGAACATTTTCATTTTTATTATGCCTAGTTAAATACGGTAGTACGGTAGTCAGCATTTTTAATTTTAATTTTTTTGTTTGCCCCCTGAACTTGGGCTTGGGATTATTATTTAATTTTTATAGTTAACTAAATCTTTTTGGAGTGCGTAGATACTTTTCCTAGTTTAAGGGTTTAGTGTTTTGATTAAAATGACTAATTCAGACATTTAAAAATAAGAAAAGATGTAATAAGTTCATAAAAATCGTTCGTAAATTATAATATATTTGATGAATCGAATGAGTGACGGTTAAAGCGCTTACACTAAAGTTTTAAGGTATATTGAATTTTTTTTTTGATATACAATATCTGATGATTCTAATACTCGCCTTAGAAACAAAATGTTCGCATTAAATTTTGCTATTTAGAGGTGAATAGTGGTAGGCTGACCGATGGGTAAAACGATTATCTATATAATGTAACCAATCTGATATTCACAAAGGTGCTGTCACTTCCTACAATTCGCTATTGTTGATGTAATAATAGATTATATAAGAATACCTATAATAATTTAACATATATTCCGTATAAATTTTTTTTTGGCACAAACATTTTGTAAATTGGAACACGAATAAATTAAACATATAAAGGGTTGTTCAATAAGCATGTCAGAACTTTAAAAAGAGACGCGATAATAACTGCAAGCGATAATTTCTAAATTTTTATTTTATCTTATACAACAAATAATGGCATTATGTTTTGAATATAATGTTCAGATATCCACTTCGGCCTTGTCTGGTGGAATTCATTCCGAAGACCCAATTTTAGATGACTCTTTCACACATATCGCGTAGTATATTTTCAATGGTGGCCTGAATATTTTATTTAAGGCCAATAACTGTTAGGGATTCATTTCTGTAAAACATAAATTTAACATAACCCCACAAAAAATATTCCAAGGACGTGAGATCGCATAATATCATGGTAATACTAATTGATGCCCAATTAACATGATGAGTAGATAATACGTTAGAAGTCCTGTACTGATATTATGCAAGTCTTGTCGATCCATATTTTACTTTCAATGCGCCTATAACTATTTCTCCAGATAAAATCTCTTAAGCAACCAGATATTATATAAAACTCATTTATTGAGTCATTACTAGTCATTATTTGTTCAATTGGTTTGTCAGTTCCCGCCAGTTTGTATCTTATCGACTCCTTCGCAAAGGTCGTACATTTTCTTTCGTTGACAGAGATCAGCATGTTATATTTTTTATTCATTTGATGGAATTTCTGTAGCTGTCTTTGTAAGTTTTTATAAGTTTCGGCTAAGAGAGCCGTATCGTTGTTTGCAACCGTATTTGATGGGTTCGTTAGGCAGGTCGTCTCTCTCGAAGCTCTTCTGTTTTTGATATGTTTCTTCTTCAACTTAATCTTCTGTGGTTGTTACTCTTTCTGCTGCTTTGTCACTTGTAGCCTGGACTTGGTTTTCTTCACGCTCGATATTATCTTAGAGAATTTTTAAAATATGTTTCCCAATCGTTCAATGATACTTTTTTGATTAGGATGAACCCATTCACAGATTTCTTTCTGTTTTTCTTGAGTGAGTGAATGATTACTGAGTTAACTCTATTTCTTGTTTCTCTATATTTAACGCAGTTTCCTACTGCTGGCTTGCTTTTATATCACAAGTAGCGCTCTTTCATCTAATCGTTTTAATTTAATTATGGAAGTTTCAATTCTTTATTCTACTTCATTTGATTAATTGGCCACCTTGTATATAATTATTTTAATTTTATTCCAGCTAATTTCTACGTTACTTTCAGTTACACTTTATAATGTTAGTTTTTCTGTTAGTCTTTTCCCGTTCAGATATTTTGTACATGCAGCATCTGCGCGACTCATTAACTTACAGACAAATTATTGGTCATCGATACAGCTAAAACAGGTGGACATTGGTGGGTTGATCGATTATATAAAAAAACTGAGAAATAAGTGACGTGCAAGCTACAAGCTACAAGTTCGATGAATTTAATAAAATGCACAACAGCACAATAGCACACTAACCAAACCTTAGAAGGTTTGATTAGTGCTAAACCTCTGTGCTTTATAATAAATAAAAAATTCCTTTAAATATGGCATATTTCCTGATCAGTTGAAGCTGACTTTAGTTGTTTCAATTTTTGAAAAAGGCGAGAGATATAAAATTGAAAACTATCGTCCAGTAAGTCAACATTCCTCCTTCTCTGAGATTTTTAAAAAAGTTATGTGTAATCACCTCTTATATTACATTATTACAACAAAGCTATTTAACAGTATCCAACATGGATATCTAACAAAAAGATCAACAAAAACTGGAAAACAATGAATTTCTTTTGGGACTATTCCTGGATCTTTATGGCTTTATGGATCTGATGACATTAGAGCACAAACATGTAAATGAATACAATCATATCTCGAGGATCGAACACAAGAAGTCAAAATTCAAAATTCGAACGATTTCGCTATGTCAAATCAGCTCACCATACATCTTGGAATACCCCAGGGAAGCGTAATAGCGCCAATATTATTCATTCTCTATGTAAACGACATAGTTAACGTAAAAGATAACATACACTGGAATAAAATAACGTATGCTGATGATACAAATATGTTAGTGACAAATGCAGATGTGCAAGAACTAATGGATAGAACTGCTGACCAATTAAATAGTATTAATAAATGGTTTGCAAAAAAACAAATTAATACTGAATAAAGAGAAAACAAATGTAATACAATTTAGGGGAAAACAATCTAGAATTAAGTAATTTAATGTTAAATAACACTACTTTAAAAACTCAACATGTAAAAAGTCTGGAAATAATCTTAAATTGCAATACATCCGGTCTTACCACTTAGAACATTGGCAAAAAAACTGTGCAAATCTGTTTACAGTTTTTTTGTACTGTACTTGAGATATTGCTACGTTGTATGTAAAATTGAGTATTTTGCTAATTTTAAAAGTTATATTAGATACAGTGATCTGTTTCTGGGAGCAGCTATGAAGTGCAGAAGTTTTTTATATGTCAGAAAAGAACATTACGCAGTATGTTTAATATGAAGCCAAATGAATAGTGTAGAGGAAAATTTAAACTTTCGAGCTCATATGCATAAATCGAAGATTCATCACCTGCGAAGATGTTATACATGGCTTTTAAGGCACCACGAGTGTATTTTTGGGCATTTCTTTGCACCAATCTACACGAGCCTTTTTGAGCGATTGTCAAATTATGCGGAAACTAACGCGCACAAATCTTTTTCACAACTAAATGAATATCTTTTGTATGCTTGTCATACTAATACCCAGGGATGCCTCAATCTCACGGTATATCACATGACGATCTTGCTTTATCAGTTCGGGCACCATATCGATGTTTTCTGGCACAACAGCCGATTTTGGATGATCTTCTTTTAAATTTGTCCCTAAGCGAACGATGACCATGATTGAAATCACTAAATCAGTGATATACAATTATTTTAAATGGTACTTCATCGCCAAAAGTCGAAGTAAGTTAATCGATGCACTATTGTTAAGATAATAAAATATGACAAAACGTTCTGACGAACGTTCTACGAACGTTGACGAAACGTTCTACGAATACACTCAACAATATCAAACTTTACGATGTATATGTCAGATGGTGCCTAGCAATACCATTGTTGCCAATTCCGGATATATAATTAGCAACCCTGGTACGAATTTAAACTAGTGCTCTAGTTCAACTTTACAAAATTTATATCCTGTTTCCGATGCTTTAAACTGTTGGAGTAAAGACGACGGTTTTTTACTTTTTCATGTTAAAAAATAGTAATTAATCGAAAGTTTTGGGTCATCTAACAAAATACCAAATATCATATTAACATTAGACATGGGTATATATATATATATATATATATATATATATATATATATATATATATATATATATATATATATATATATATATATATATGTATATATATATATATATATATATATATACATATGCAAGATACATATCTTGCTTAATTATCTTAGTATATGCAAATGTCTTAGCACGTCTAAGCATTCTGGACATTATCGAATATAATTTAGCAATATGTTATAGAAATTTTTGGATTTTTGTTGGTTTGATTCGAATAAAATATCTGCCATTCGTACACTAATAATTCTGATTCATTCGATAGATTCCATATATTTATATTCAAGGTGTTTTAACATTATTAAAACTAAACAATACCCAATCCTCGTATATAAATGAAAGGTTTTCTAAACTTTTTATGAATTGTTATCAACTTATATTGGAATGCACTAAGACAAAGTATTTTTAAGTAAAATGTTATTGAGGTAGTGATAAATCTGATTTTCATCTGGATGATTACGTCGGAGAAAACCATGCGTGAAAAAGCGAATATGCATATTTATTTGGGAAATTGCATTTTCCGGTTAAAGTCGAAGAACATGTTTGAAAATTAACATACTTGAACTTTAATTCTAGTTTTCAAATCAGATGTTATTTGTCGTGTGTTATCTCCAGTTGTGTATTTGCAGAATATTTTGATAGAGAATATAAATGTTCTAGATTTTATAATTATGCATATGCATAAAGTTGTAAATAATATGTTTTTAATATGAAATATTTTAAATTTTCCTTGTACGGCATGTTTTAATCAGTATTTAAATTAAATTAAATGATTCAATCTATTTGGGTTATATAATATTTATATGTGTTGAGTCAATCTTTGAATTAATATTTATCATTTTTACAAAATTATAAAAAAAAATATTTTTTCGATACAACTTTGGTAAAAGAAGAATGAAAACAAAAATTAATGTGAAGTTAAAGGCGAGGGTTATTCTAAATTCATACCAGTGGCGGCTCGTGAGGGAGGGCGTTGGGGCGCCGCCAGCATTTATCACGGTAAACAATTATTCAGAGCAAAACACCATATTTTATTTCCGTTCAGTTTCTATCCAATAACTCATTTTCCTAGTTGCCCTCCTTTATAGGGTTTCAATAGCATGAAAAGTATAAAGGAAGAACGGGAAAGCAAACAAAAATCTTCAGCAGCACTATTTTCTTCTACGCCTTCCCACTTTAATACATACAGTGTATTGGTGGTTGAGTTCAATTGAAAAAGTTCTGATTATCCTTATCTGTATTCTGTAGTCCGTAAAAAGCAATTTCGGATTGGAATCGAAGAACTTCAGATAGTTATATTGGAATCTCGTAGTCAAATAGTACATATTTTGAAAGGAGAATGTTTTCATTTGTCTTTTTTTAATTTACATAAACATTTTAGTGAAAAATGAATCCTGTATTCCATGGCGTTACTCGTCAAAAATATTCTGGTAATATAATTGCGCGTGCGTTAAAAGATAACCCTGAAAATTTTAGCCCAATGCTGTTGTTTAACAGTAATTTATAACAGTCCTTGTTAGTGATTCTGTAAAGATGGAAAAAATCGAATATCGAGCCTATCATTAAATTCTTGCATTTAAAAGGCAATACATATATTCAAATTAAATTCTAAATTGATGCTGTTTACGGGTCAGCTAAATTTAAGCATGGTCGTACCAGCTTGGTTGACGATGAACGTTCGGGAAGGCCTAAAACTGCAAACACTACCGATAACATTGAAAAAGTTCATCAAATGGTGCTAGACCATCTCCAAAGAATGTGCTTGTCATATATTGTCTGAAGATTTGGGCTGAAAAAGCTAAATACGCGTTGGGTGCCGCGATTGCTCACTCAAGAAAAACGCATTCGAATGGAAAATGAATTTCCAAAGTCCTGTCGATGTAGTTTAAGCGAAATAAGTCGGAACTTTGACGTCGATTAATAAATGTTGATGAAACTTGGATACATCATTACACTCCTGAAACTAAGACATAGTCGGAATAGTGGACTGCAAAGAATGAATCAACTACGAAAAAGGTCAAGACTGTTCCATTGGCCGAGAAAGTGATGGCGACTGTTTTTTGAGATAGTCATGAATTTGCGTCAATCGACTACCTTAAATACTTGATAAGCTGAAGGCAAAAATTGCGAAAAAACTGCCGCATTTGAAGAAAAAGGGAGTTTTGTTGCACCAAGTCAACGCACTGTGTCACACTTCAATGGTCGCCATGGCACAGATTGGGATTCAAACTTATTGATCACCCACCGTATTCACCAGATCTGACCCCCAGCGACTTTTTTCTCTTTTCTAGGCTCAAAATTTCGCTCGGAGAACAGAAATATTGTTAGGGGTGGGTAGGGATGGTAGGGTAATACTTGGTGTAACTTTATCAGATATTATAGTATATCGACTTGGTGGTTTTAGGTTTAGATACTAGAATAGCAAAATGTTTGCTAAATTATTGTTATTAAGTTATAATTGTAAGAAGGAAGAGAGGGATTTAACTCGGTTTTTAACGTCAAAATTGGATAATTTCTCAGTTGTTCTAATACGCTCTATTCTCATTTCCTTTTTGTAAAGTGGACATTATTTATATCTGGGAGAATGATCTTCTTCGCAATTGTTACAAAGAGGAGTTACGCAAGAGGAATCACTGTGTCAATTTTTTCCTGATGGGCATATTCCTATGGAAGCACATATTGAGGAAAAATGTCCATTACGTTGGAAACTAGTGACATCTTAGTGGCTGAAGAATGTATTGAAGCAAATGAAGGTCGAATGATAGGAGGTGGACATGGAAGGAAGAGGGAACTTTGTCCTTTCTGGTTTATATTCAGTTTCGCCGCAATTAACGATTTAATGATTCATAGAATTGTGAAATACTGTTGGTTTAGTTCTTAGTGCAAGTAAATTATAAAATATATTATATAATCAATTGATATTAACAACGAATAGTTTTCTAATTTATTTTGCATTATAAAATACATGTTAAATTTATAATACCCAAAAGCCAAACATTTGTGAGTTAACACAAACGATATAAATGGAAAAACTGTTCTTACAGCTTTAAATAATTATTATTTAACTTCCAACTCCAGTTTTCCTAATTATTTTAGGATCATATTCATACACTTTTATTTCTTTCTGGAAATGAAATATTTTCCACAATACCACCATCCATTTAATAAATGTCCTAGACAAAAAATAATTTTTTTCATTGAAGGTACGCCAAAGAAATAACGTAAATAAAGGTATTTGTATTATGTTAGACGTAAATTGCCGATTAAAGCAGTTAGGACGATTACCGAAAAGGGAAGAAGCATTTATCTATCCGAACTAGAAACAATGTTACACATACGCACAGCTCGACGTGGGGGTTAGAAGAGTAGTTTGCGGTGGGGATCGGACATTTGAAATATTCTTAGCTATTGGAACTGAAACTGAACTGAACGAGATGGGTAACTAGTCTTAATAAGTGTCTAGTTTTATCGCAGACATATTATTAATTAGTTTAAAATAATTATTTACGCGAGTTAACATCGATACGGTATATTTACAGATTATAATACATGACATGCATATGTTTGTTTCAACTTTTTATATAGTCCAATAAATCATTATTAAATTTTTCCAGATTCATGTATTTATATAAAGTTTTTCCGTATCTCTTCATTATTCTTAAAATTTTATTTTTTTGTCCGTTATATCTTTCGAATGGCCTTTATTCAGTGAATTATTATGTCTAAGACTGCTTGCCGTGAAATGAGGTCATCCATTTTTAAATATGACTCAACCACAGATGGGTTCTTATCTAAAATATCTGAAACATACTCTAACATTTAGCTTTCTTCAATATTGCCCTCCTAATTTCATCATCAATTATTAGTCACTCTTCCTCTTTTTTTTGTTTGTTGACATCATAGGAAGTTGACATTAAAATTATCATATATATATATATATATATATATATATATATATATATATATATATATATATATATATATATATATATATATGCTCAAAAGATAGAGAAAAGAAAGAGATATTTAATATAACGCACGGAGACAGCTGAACAGAAACGAACAAAGCAAAATCAAATCAACTGGCCATATTGATAGCAGGTCGCAATCTCAATGCAACTAGCGCCATCCTACGGTGAATGTTAGCAACAGTCGGAACTACGCGATGCATTCTTCCCCAACCTTGGATGTAGATATAAGGTATGTTCAAAAGATAGCGTAGTGGGGCCTTGGAAGAGATATTTGAATAACAGAAATCTTTCATCCATACTTACATGTACCACCTATGTCAGCTGTCTCCTTGCGTTGGACTCGAGCCTAGCTGACGACGGCTGTGAAGCTAGAAACCTGTCCTGACAGGTGTATCTGTCTCGACGTGATGGCGATGGCTGATTTGAAGTGAACAGAGGTACGTGGAAGTACCGATAAAAGATCTGTTATTCAAATATCTCTCTACAGTCCCACTACGCCATCTTTTGAGTATACTTTACACCTGCATCCAAGGTTATAGGAAGAATGCATCGGATAGTTCCGACTTTTGCGAACAGTTCATTCGATTCGTTCAGCTGATTCCTTGCGTTAGACACAAGCTTAGCTGATGATGGCTGTGAGGACAGAAATCGGTCCTGCCGACACTGTCATGCATTCTCAAATAGAAAGGTGTCGAATTGAAAGAGCTAGTAAAAAATCAAAGGAATTTAAAGACGGATTTTCTTCAACTTATTTTGCAATATACAATACATGTTAAATTTATAATACACTAAAAGCCAAATATTTGTTAGTTAACACAAACGATATAAATGGAAACTGTTCTTACAGCTCTTAAGGAATTATTATTTAACTTCCAGTCTTCCAAATTATTATAGTATCATAAAAAAACCTTAAACCTCAATTCCATATTAACTAATACCAGCATAATATATATATATATATATATATATATATATATATATATATATATATATATATATATATATATATATATATATATATATATATATATGGGCTAATGTAAATGCCATCTCTCGTCAAAGAGACAATTTTAAATGCCAGAGTAGTGAACTGCATTGGTGCTGGATTAATCTGCTCGCCGATAGATGATAATTGAATAATGTATTCGGAAAGTTATAATTTTATTTGTGAAATTTCAACGTACGTTCGTAAATTTCAATAAAAAAGCAGTATATATATATATATATATATATATATATATATATATATATATATATATATATATATATATATATATATATAGCCCCACCTATCCCTTCAACTGGATGACATATGTTTCGTCTCTCGAGGTTCAGACTCATCAGGGCGCCGACATACACAATACCATCAAGAATAGGGAGACCCTATCCACAGCCAACAACCCATGTTTTCGCCGACTTCCCGTCGGATGGCGTATATATGTAGTATTAGATTTTCTTGGACTGCGTCCAATGAGACAGCAGTAGCTGAGTGTCATCACACACCCAACCGTTGGGTTCCACAATCTCATGTGGAACACGCAACAACCTGCGTCTCCGCCTAAATGAACATTTTTGTTGGTTGCTTGACCGGGAAGGAGCCCCACCTATCCCTTCAACTGGATGACATATGTTTCGTCTCTCGAGGTTCAGACTCATCAGGGCGCCGACATACACCATACCATCAAGAATAGGGAGACCCTATCCACAGCCAACAACCCATGTTTTCGCCGACTTCCCGTCGGATGGCGTATATATGTAGTATTAGATTTACTTGGACTGCGTCCATCGAGACAGCAGTAGCTGAGTCATCACATCACACACCCAACCGTTAATTTTACAAATTCGTTTGAACAATATTTTTTTTCCTTTTACTTTCCAAATGACCATCATTATCATCATCAGCCCATGTCCAGTCACTGCAGGATGAAGACCTCTTCAGTACGCCTCCAACTATGGCAGTCCCAAGTTTAAATTCTAAAATAGAAATTCTTCTGTCCTCAGAAAATTTATTGAACATAACCTGACTTGTTTTCAGGTTTATTTCCAAGCCAAATTGTTTTCCAGCCCTTTGCAACTCCTCCAGGTCTTGTGAACTGAGAACGATACCATCTGCGAATCTAAGAGGGCTAAAGTACGAACCAGAGCTTCAATATCAACAAGGTGAACTGTCGCTGTAGCCATCATATATCGATCCTAATAGGCAGTGGCGGCTCGTGAGGGAGGGCGTTGGGGCGCCGCCCCTCCAGCATGTATCATACTAAACAATTTTTTAGAGCAACACACCATATTTTATTTTCATTCAGTTTCTTTCCTTTAACTCATTTTAAGATACTATTAAAAATTAAAATCTCCAAATGTAGAAGAACGTCTGTCGATCCATCACACCAAATAATGCGGATAAAAATTCCATCCTCTAGCCACAATGTTTACATCGTTGGTCGGACGTTTACCTCCAGCGACCATACGCGACGTCATCATATTTTGACGTTGGCGTTACATGTTTTGTTGGTTGCCAGAATTCGGGGATTTAACTGCTTTCTAAAACATGCGATTTAGATGTAAATTCCCTGCGACCGAGCGTATCTGTAATTAGTTTTAAACGCTGATTTGACGGGCACCGAGCCGACCACCGAGACGGCCACCGAGACGAGCACCGAGAATATGTCTCGTCACGTATTTCGTTCGCCTCGAGAATACTTATTTTGAGTTGGGATTTGCTACGTGTGTACACACTGAGTAGTACTTTTTAAATAAAAATAATTAACTGTTAATTGCAAACATGAAGGTGTCTGATTTCAAATAGCACGAAAACTAAAAAAGTGGAAGCGGAATGCAAAAAAAAATCAGCAGCACTATTTTCTTTTACGCCCTCTCACTTTTAAAACCGACGTGCCGCCACTGCTAATAGGTTTATAAAGGTTTTATCTACACATAGATTTACAAATACACATAGAGCAATAAAACTATTGTAGCCCGCTTTCAGATAATAATAAAGAAAGTCTAAACCACTCCAAACTCGATATTCTATTCAGGTAATAGTTACACCTAATTCGTGATTGGCGCGGTTTTTTTATGTTTTATCCTTTCTCTAATTTTATTTACTTTTTAGAAAATTTTATCCTACACACACACACTGCTTCACTACTTGTGTATGTATTACTCTTTGCAATATGCTGGTGCAGCTGTTCAATAGCATCGAATTGCCCTTCCTTTAGTTTTTGATCCATCGTTTATAAAGGAATTGAATGATTTCTTCCTCCAAACTTTCCATATTGTATATTTGTTTCTTCCAATTCTTGCTCATTATATTTTCCTTCTTCCTTCCCATTTATCATGTCGGACGGACATTGTTGTTTAGTATAACAAAATAGTAGTCTGATCCACACAATTATGGCATTATTATTGTTTCGTAGACTGGGTCCATGTAAATGTGTATATTTCTAAGTTGGTAGAATCCATTTCCAATTTTAAGTTTATTGGCTCTAAGGAATTCAAATAATCGTCTCCCATTGTTATTCGTTATTTCTTTTCCGAAGTGCCCGACTACTATATCGTGTTTTTCGAACCTGTGCCGCCATTAATTTCTCTCATCATTATTATTTGTCTATTTAGACCAATGTCGTCTACTCTTTCTTGGAGTTTATTGTTGAAATGCTCCTTTGTTGAGTTTTGTTCTCCATCATTTGACCTATATATTCATAAAGCATTTAATACAAATTCAAACAAACTAATAGATATTTTAATAACACTGCCATGATATTCTTCTTGATATGACATACTTTTTCCTTATAAGTATAGCGACGCCCTACCTTGCGCGGTCCTCTTTTGGTACGCTACTGTAAATATTAGTCTGATCCACACTATTCCCCGATATATTCTGATATCATTCGCTCTAATGCTTTTCAATTATGGTATTATTATTGTTTCGTAGACTGGGTCCATGTAAATGTGTGTATATTTCTAAGTTGGTAGAATCTATTTCCAATTTTAAGTTCATTGGCTCTAAGGAATTCAAATAATCGTCTCCCATTGTCATTCGTTATTTCTTTTCTGAATTGTCCGACTACTACATCGTGTTTTTCGAACCAGTGCTGCCATTGATATCTCTCATCATTATTATTTGTCTATTTAGACCAATGTCGTCTACTCTTTCTTGTAGTTTATTGTTGAAATCCTCCTTTGTTGAGTTTTGTTCTCCATCATTTGACATATATATTCATAAGGCATTTAATCCAAATTCAAAGAAACTAATAGATATTTTAATAACACTGCCATGATATACTTCTTGATATGACATACTTTTTCCTTATAAGTGTAGCTACGCCCTACCTTGCGCGGTCCTCTTTTGGTACACTACTGTATATGTGGATGTAATCTGTGAATTCTTAAGTTCCTGAGCCTTTTTTCTTTGTTTCCGACAATGTAATGATATCTATGTTTATGTTCTCAATTTCGCTAATTACTTCAGTCCATTTGGCTTGAATCGAGGGATCCACTACGATAGGTTTCGTAGCTTATGTCGTTGGCCGTTCATACGCCATTAGCCAAGATTGGGCTGGTAACGCGGTTCTGATCTCCAAATGATGATAATAAATTTTGTATTGAAGAAGATGCACCTCATTGGCCTTACTATTGGTCGTGTTTTAATAACTTAAAAGGGGTTTAACAGCACAATAACCATTTTTATAACTAGCAAGAGAGGGAGAAACATGTATTTCCATTTTGAAATTGCATTAGAAGACGCTCAAGCAGGATCCTATAAAGGAAAACAAACACAGGAATATGTGAATACCCATTAAAAAATGAGACAGATAACCGAAAAGCACGTGAAAAGACATAATATTAGTATTATTGATTGATTTGTCCGTTACTTTATGATAGTTCATTTTTTAAAAAAGGAATAAAACAATTTTTTACTTTATCTATCACTTTGTTATCTTATCACTATATAAAAGTTATAGATAACAAAGTACACAATTGTTTTATTCCTTTTTTAGATAATGTTAGTGCATGTTCTATAGACATACAGAACTCCTTTATTCAGTTAGCAGGATCGAAATACGAAACAAATTAGAGAAAAAAGAAGAAATGATACAAGTGATTCGTATTACATATAAGAGAAGAAGCAATATCAGCATACAGAAATACAATACCAGTGAATTTGTAACTAATAAAGAGTTAGGCAAGAGAGTATATTCAGCCCCCTAAATGTTGTAATTGCTGTAATGGATAAAATAGTGTAGTCAGTGAGCGGCAAGCATTAGAATACACAAAAATGAAACTGACAAGCTATTATTATGCACACCATCAAGGAAAATATAGCGATGTGTAATATGTAATATGTTTAACGGTTCCATAAAAAATCTGAAATAATAACGTTGAGCACGAAACGTCAGGACATAATTAAGGAAACAGAGAAAACTGGCAAAGCCAATAATTAGAGGGAAATCAATGATAGAATAAATGCAGCAAACAAAATTATTATACAACATAGATATTTTAAGAGTTGAGAGTCAAAATGAGCTTTCTAAGACGGATAACATGGATATCGAGAAAGGGCAAAATAATTAATGAGAAAATCAGAAAAAAACTTAAAATTATAACATTGGAATGAGTTATAGAGGAGAAACAGACTTGTTTGTCAGTGCATCTGATGAGAATGGACGGAACAAGAAAAGTAACAGAACAATAGGAGATGGACGTTAAGAATGAGGGAAGAGGGCGACCGGATGAAAAGTGGCTTGGATACTATTTAATAAAATTTTAGTGTAAAATAGTGCAAAAAGATAGACTGATGACTAAATGGAAATTTTCATTAAAGGAGGACAAAACTCAAATATACCTCAACAGTAAAAGATAGGTCAGGACCGAATAAGTAAGTAGAAATATAATGTAACACTCGATGCATCGTGATGCAACACTCAGGGGTTGCATCACAATTGATATTCAGTCTCGTACGAATGATCATTTTAATAAATTCTAAAATTATTAAATAATTAAAAAAATATTACGCCATCCGGTGGTTCGTAACACTACTACTGTCTGAACCCGTTCGGACCCAAACCCAGGCCCTATATTCAGGTACCAAATATGCATGAAAATACACAGTGGGCAAGTGGAGAATATTAAAAATATTATTTTTTTTAAGTTGCTTTCAAACGTACAACTCGAAGCCCAGCTGATGACGGCTTAAGGCCAGAAACCGGTCTCGGGAGATGCTTGTTGGCGTTTGATGCTGACTGAAGGATCGAGAATTCTACGTGGAACACAGGAAACATTTTTCCCTTTTTGAATATTTTTAATATTCTCCACTTACCCAATGTATATTTTCATTATAATTTTGTATTTTATGGCAGAAATATGGTACTAATTCATATAAAAACAATTTTTGTATTGCTCCGTGTTGCCTCCAATAAAATGTGATTTTATTCTTTTCGTAGAGAAAACAATTTTCCTCTTATATAGGTCAAATTTAGCAGAATCATATCGGTTGGGCATAGCAAATCAAACAGAAATTGAAACAGAAATAAAAATTCGTTCTTCTCATGGGAATAATAGCGTAATAGTAAAGCCTTGGATATGGAATATTCAGTGATATGACATTCGTGCTCACTCAAATATGTTTAGTTAGAGAATTCTACGAAAATTAGAAGGAAATATACTAGTTAAAAAAGTTGACATATAATTCAGTCATACATATTGCAAATATAACTAACAGGTTGGGCAAGTATCACGCTACCCTTTTAACTATTTATAAATATTAAAAGAATCAAGAGAGAACATATTTCTATAATAAATTTATTTTGCTATTAAGTTTTGTATTATTTAAGTTTTGAAAGTTATGCAAATCAAATGTGAGCTATTAGCAATGCAACCTTGTGCCGTTTTTGCACATTTCCATAATGTTTGTTAATTACGAACGATTCAACCATTTCTTGAGTTGTAAACTATATAAAATGCTACGAGCTATGTAAACATTTTCCTTCAAAAATACCTAGGACAAATAATGTGCTGCCATTAAATTAGATGGAGTGATGGCATTGCTGAATTCTAATCGCTTATTATTTTCTGTAGGCAGCAGTCTTGAAAAATTTGAATTTTTTAGGTAAACATGCGTAAGTCTTTTCTTAAAACTACGTGGATAAATGTCTTATCGTGCACCACGTCATTGTACCGACATTTCTGTAGACTCTTCCAGACGTGTAATATTTTCAGCGCTTCGCACTTTTCTTGCACCTTTAATGCGGGACCAACTCAACTATTCTGAGTTCTTAACATTGCTTGATTGCTAGTGTGTCCTTTTGTGAGGGGCTATTAAGGACCATTAGAATATTTTTACCTAAATACACGTTGAGTTGCAGTAATTAAAGTATAATGATTTTTAATGTAAATTAAAACAATTGTACTGCGTTATTTTAGCGTGTATTAACCAAAAAAATGTATGTCTGCGCTACACAACAGCCAAACCGAAACAGCTATCATAAATATCACGAAAAACAATTACGCCAAAACAAAATGGTGGCGTAATATCTGCACCACCTGATAGAAAACTGATTAGAACTCTTTAAAATTAATTACAAATCTTAATATAAAACATCTTCTATTCACTTTGATATAGATTGGGTTTATTCATAAATGGCTGCTTTTTTATTGAAATTTACGAATGTACGTTGAAATTTCACAAATAAAATTATAACTTTCCGAATACATTATTCTATTATCATCTATCGGCGAGCAGATTAATCCAGCACCAATGCAGGTCACTACTCTGGCATTTAAAATTTGTCTCTTTGACGAGAGAGGGCATTTATATTAGCCCATATATATATATATATATATATATATATATATATATATATATATATATATATATATATATATAATAGATATAAACGCAATGGAAGTAATTTGAATATATGTGTTATCCTGGTAAAACGAAACGCCACCATTCAGTTGCAACTTGCTTCGTCTTTATTATCGTTTCATGACTGACTTTATTAGCGTACGATATAATAAACAGGAAGGAGATCTACAGAGCAAAGGGATAACTAGGGATAGGGGAGAAACTAATATCACTAACCAAAATGGCACTGACTCACACCAACAGTACAGTATCGGTAAATGGGCAAACTGTCCATCACTGTCCACCACACTATTCAACATAACGCTAGAAGAGGTACTTAGAGAAAAACCATATTAATATACAAGGAATATTGTATAAGCATTAACATGTATTGGGGACACAATGATAATACTTTATTATTATATAAACAAAAAAAAATTATTATATAAACAAATACCAAGTGTTTTAATTATTATCATTAATACTTTATTGTCAACAAAAAAGTTAAAAGAAACCACAAAGAGACTATAAAAAGCCGCATATATAGCGGTTATTAGTAATATATCTAGTTGGGACATGATATGAGGTATTGAGAAACTGCAACGTAAAAACATATTCCAATTTAATAATCAGAAAGTGCCCAAGAGATCAAGAATTCGGGTTCGAGCGAAAGCGAAGAAAGCCTGGAGATCAATGGTAGAATAAACAAATGAAACAGGCGTTACGTAACATTCTGAAATCCAGAACAGTGTCATGGAAAGTTAAAGAAAGACAACCCCATGCAGTAATAAGACCGGTTCCATTGTATGGATGCGTGGAACTGTGGAACCTGAATATAATCGAATGTTGTAAGTGTAAAAAACGAAAGTGCAAAGGCAGATCTATGGGGGAAAATAATAGAAGGGTCAGAAGAACGAATAAAGAAGTAATGGAATTATATAAAAAAAAACATAATATCGGCAAAAATAAAAGCACAGTTAATTACATGGCTGCAACACGTTGAAAGGCTAACATAAAGTAGGAAGACCAAGAAGAAATTGGTTGGCTATAGTGGAGGAAGATCTCAGAACTCTGAAGATTAACAACTGGAAGAAGAAAGTTAAAGACAGGAAGAAATGGCTAATTACCGACATTCAAGCCCTAGGCCTTCATCATGGCTTGTAGCGCTCCTATATATAATAAAGAAAAATAACATATAATTGAAAGCAATACAGGGTGAAGAAGCAAAACAAGCGATTATCAATATCAAATTTCCCGCATAGCTCTCGGGTAAGGTTAAAGCCACTACGTTCTTTGCATTTGCAGCGTCATAGCATTATAGCATTAACATACATGAAATAATAGATTAGTGTATAAGGTAATAAAGACATATTACAAAAATAGTGATTGTATTATAACAGCGCAATGGTTATTTCGTCACTTCATCACGGTTGAGGTACGCTATCAAAATATGGGTTAGAGATTTTGAAGAAATGGGTACTGAAAAGTAATTTATTAGGTAAAGAAAGAACTGCACGGACACCTGCAATTATAGAGTCAGGGCCGCTATTCAACGTTTCACGCGTATTAAATTCACGTAATTCATAATTGCAAAGTTAAGATCACGTAAACCGCAAATATGTTTTGTCAATTTTTGACTTTTTGGATTTATATGATTACTTAATGTACATTTTTTTATCTCTGATGGGCCAGATTGAGTGATTGCTTACATGGTTAGGGTATCGATGAATGCCATTTGTTTGTCCAATCATGTCATCGCTATATATACCTTTAGGACATTCCAAACCCGTCAAGGTTACCACATTTAATAACAAATGGCCTTTTATTTATTCAAAGTATTTGAAGAGCACGATCTATTTTAAACTCCAATAAAATATTACAGAGTTGAAACTTCAATCCGAATTTCATTAGAAATATTGCGCCGCATAATGAGTATAGTTAATATTAGAAGAGTGTTTACTAAAGATATGAAAACGGATATTGCCTTGAAGATATGAAATGCATTTTTCTTCTATAAGCTTTTGTATTTCTAATTTCTTAAATGATGTAGTTGAATTAGTTACTAAGTTTTTCTAACCACCCCTTTCTCTGCCACATTCTCTGTAAGATATATAATGAATTTTCCAATAAAAATATCAGAACTTTGGAACGTATAAACAATTAACATTTATATAATTTCTAGTCCGTTTACCAGTATTTTGTTTCAATATCAGCGATATATTCTAGTAAAAAAATATATTACAAGAATGAAAAATTTAAAGAACAAGTTAGCAAGATAGCACAACATTTATATGTAATAAAATATACGCGGCTTCATTAATTCAATATATATATATATATATATATATATATATATATATATATATATATATATATATATATATATATATATATATATATATATATATAGTCCGCCGGTAATACCCTTACGGTCTACCCAAAATCCATAAACCAGAAATCCCATTAAGGCCCATAGTAAGTGCCTTCGGTTCTCCAATACAAAATTTGGAAAAATATCTAGCAAGTATCATGCAACCAAGCGTCAAACTTGCCGAGCCCTATGTTCAAAACTCAGAACATTTGATAAGGATGATTAAAGATTTCCAACTAGAGGATACAGACATACTGGCAAGCCTGGATATTGTCTCACTGTATCCAAGTATCCCCATAGACGAGGCCCACCATTTGTGGGGGAACTCTCCGAACACTGCTTGAAGAATACATATTTTTCCTTGAACCAGCAAATCTACAGACAGACCGACGGTGCCCCAATGGGATCATCTTTATCACCCGTTATAGCCAACCTCTTCATGACCGACTTCGAAACAAAGGCATTATCCAACGCTCCTTTAAAACCTAAACTTTGGAAACGCTACGTAGATGATATCTTTATAATATGGCCTCACGGAACGAACTTCTAAACAACTTCCTAACTCAGTTAAATGAAATCCACCCCAGAATACAGTTCACTCTGGAAGTCAAGCAGGATAGAAAACTGCCATTTTTAGATCTCCTTATCACAAGGAAACTTTCTGGAACACTCGAATACACAGTGTATAGGAAACCAACTCATACCGATCGATACCTCAACGCTAAATCCCATCATCATCCTGCTCAAATCCAAGGAGTAGCGAACACCTTGATTTCCAGATCCTTTCAACTGACACTACCAGATACATGAAGCGAGGAACTACCAAAAATTTCCACAGCCATTAGGGGCTTACGGGCCCCACCCATCCCTTCCATTGGAGGGCACATATTTCGCCTCTTGATGTTCATGTGCTCTCTCGTCAAGAATAGGAAGAACCGATCCACAGTCAGCAACCCATACTTTTCGCCGACTTCCCGTTGGATGGCGCATATATGCAGTGTTAGAATTCATTGGACTGCGTCCAATGATACAACAATGCTGGGTATCATCAGACACCCAATTGCTGGGTTCCACAATCTCATGTGGAACACACAACAATCTGCCTCTCCGCCTAAATGAGCATTTTGTTGATTGTTTGACTGGGGACGGGCCCCACCCATCCCTTACGCCCCATCCATTTGGGGCCCGTCCCCAGTCAAACAATCAACAAAATGCTCATTTAGGCGGAGACGCAGGTTGTTGTGGGCTCCACATGAGATTGTGGAACCCAGCAGTTGGGTATCTAATGATACCCTGCACTTTTGTCTCATTGGACGCACCCCTCAGGGGTTCAGAGGAGGAGTTTTCCTCCTTCCTCTGAATACGGGCCTGACGTCCCCGAGGTACCCTAGTCCTGTTTGTGATCGTTCTGTATTGTCCTAACTATCTGTTTTCCCTTAAGCCAAATTGTTGTGCGACCCGTGGTGACGGCTGGATGGCAGCTGAGGGTATCAGCTGTCGCGAACGGGGCCTCCAAAGTACCTCCCGTCCCTTTGGAGTATTTAGGGTTGCTGTAACAAGGAGCACTGTTGCAGTCGACGTATTTTTCTTCCATACTCGTGGGATATCTATGTCCATTAATTCAACTTCCCCCCTATCTTCAGGGTCAAAGAGACCCCCGATCGCGTCTCCTGTAGAAAGGAACAACACTGGTTCTGATTTTGATAAATATTACATAATTAAAAGTACTGAAGGTTCATTAAAAAATGTTTCTCCATTTATAATCCACAAAACTATTCATGGAAATGTAGGCGACTTGGAATCATTAAAAAAACTAAAAGACGGAACATTGTTAGCTGTAGTCTCAAATGCCAAACAAGCAAAAAACATCCTAGATCTCAAAAAAAATTCATACATATGATGTCAAGGTCGAGACGCATAAATCTTTAAATTATTGCAAGGGAGTTATCTCTAGTCTAGATCTTTTAAATTGTGAAGAGTCAGAAATACTAGATAACTTGAAACAATTTGGCGTTGAAGCAGTTAAGAGAATACTCACAAAAAAAGAAGGTTCAATTGTACCAACTAGCAGTCTAATATTAACCTTTAGAAAATCGTCCTTGCCTGATAGAATTAAAGCTGGTTACTTATCGCTTAAAGTTAGACAATTTGTTCCGAATCCAATGAGGTGCTATCAGTGCCAAAGATTCGGCCACATTTCACAGAACTGCACTTTTTCTCCACTATGCCCGTCTTGTGGTAAAGCCGTCGATAATGACTCCCCATGTCTCCCTACTCCAATTTGCCCCAATTGTGAGAGCGATCATTCCCCAAGGTATAGAGGTTGCCCAGTCTATAAGGGAGAATTTAAAATACAACGTGTCAAAGTTTCTGAAAAAATTCCTTACTTTGTTGCTAAAGCGAAAGTCAAAAGTTCCACTCCCTCAAATATACCTAGCTATGCAACCATAGCAAGTCGCGGTAAAACAATGGTGTCAACCTCTACTCAATGTGACCTCAATATAGATATACGTCCTCCCAAAGCATCTTTTAAGGTGCAACCTCCCACACCTCGTGATTCCCTACTCCCTCCCTCTTCCACCCGCCCTCTCTCTACTCTTCCATCCTCTCCTACCCCCATCTCCAAATCTTCCCTACATGTTCCTCACAAAACTTGCGTTCCTCCTCCTTCTTCTACTCCTACTCCGTCAAAAACCTCTACTACACGTCCTTCAAAATCTCCCCAGCGCAAGGAGATACACAAAAGTTCCAGATCGCTATCCCAATCTTCTAATAAATCCTCCTCTATGGAAGATATGGACTTAGACTGCTTGTCGCAAACAAAGACAAAAGATAGCAAATCATCCTCACGAAAACCTAATGTTAGAAGGTAGTATCTACTCCTTCTAATCTATTATCAGGCTAATTAAAACTTTCAAACATCACATTCAATCCATTCAATCCATTCATTCTTCAATGGAACATTAATGGTTTCTATAAAAAATTTGAAGAACTGAAATTGATCACATCAAATTTTGAGCCTGCCATAATCTTATTACAAGAAACAAACTTCAATGAATCGTCCCGACCCAGTTTCAAAAATTACAACATAATAAGAAAAGATAGGGAATTAGCCTTACGATCATCAGGTGGAGTCGCCATCTTGGCACATGGGTCTTTAGACTTCTCTACCATCAAAATAGATTCAAATCTAGAGGTTGTCGCAATTTCTACCTACCTGCTAAAGAAAGTTACCATTTGCAATGTGTATATTCCTCCATCCACTCCCTTTTCCCTGCAAGACCTAAATAACATCTTAATTAAACTACCTTCCCCTTACATCATATGCGGAGACTTTAATTCCCACAATATTATGTGGGGCTCTGTCAAAACAGATATCAGAGGATCAACCCTTCAGGACTTCTTAATTTCTAACAATATTTCGCTCCTTAATCCTCCAGCCCATACACATGTTTGCTTATCTTCCTTATCCTTCTCATCCCTAGACCTTTCCTTATGCTCTCCAGACCTCTATCCTATCCTTCAATGGGACATCATGGAGGATTTACATGGCAGTGATCATTTCCCAATCAAAATCTCCCCTATTGGATGGCACGACTCTAATCTGCCCAGGAAAACCTATAACGTTTCCAAAGCAGATTAGTCCAAATTTCGTGATGACTTCATTCTTCCGAACTTAGAATCCGTTGACGAAGATCTGGCATTGGAATCCTTTATTTTCTCTATCCTATCTGCTGCTAATACCAGCATTCCTCATCGCCAAATATTCCATCATAAATCTCCAGTCCCCTGGTGGAATGATGAATGCAAAGCTGCGATCAGAGAGAGAAAGTCAGCTTTAAACCGCTTTAAACACTGTCCCATCCTGGAAAATCTCATCCACTATAAGATATGTCGTGCAAAAGCTCGCAGGATAATTTTAAATTCTAAGAGAACTTCCTGATCTAACTACGTCGGTTCTATAAACTCAACTCTTAATAGTGGCAACTTTTGGCACAAAATTAAAAGATTCCGAGGTAGACCTCTTCAACCAATTCAAGGATTAATATATGACAACAAGTGGATCTCTAACAGAGTCGAAATTGCAAATTGCTTTGCAAAATTCTTTTTTTGAAGTATCGGGAGACGATCACATAAGTCTTTCTCAGCGAAATCATAGATCCTCTCAAATTGTAAATTTCGACGTTGAAGACTCTCCCCTACAGCATTACAATCTCCCTTTTAGTCTCGACGAACTTCTATATACTCTCTCTAGAAGCAGAAACAGTGCGATTCTATTCTAGTCCCCATGATTCGTAACCTTCCTCAAGCTGCATTAGAAAAGTTACTGGATTTGTATAACGGATATTGGAATAGTGGCATCTATCCTTCTGCTTGGAAAAAATCCATCCTGATTCCCTTACATAAATTTGGTAAACCTCGCTCTTTAACTAGTAGCTATAGACCAATCTCGCTAACAGATCATTTAGGTAAAATCTTTGAAAGAATGGTCAACAATCGCCTTACATGGCACCTAGAATTCCATAATTTGCTAGATCCACATCAACTAGGCTTCAGACAATCCAGATCCACCCTAGATCATCTTATGGCTTTTCACAATGACATCTGGACCACCTTTCAGAGGAAAAATCACCTAGTTGCAGCTTTTTTAGACATCTCCAGTGCTTTCGATACGGTATGGAGACCCACGATCCTAAACAGCCTACATAAGTGGGGTTTCAGAGAACGGCTTCCCAAATTTATTTATAATTTCCTCGCTGATAGATTTTTTGCAGTCAGGATTGACGGACATATGTCTGATCAATTCCCACTACTAAATGGACACCAGTACTGGCTCAGTACTGAACCTTGAGGGACACCTCAAGGTTCAGTACTGAGCCCCACCCTTTTTAATATAGCAATGGATAATATCCAAAAATATCTCAGCCCTACGATCTCGCACAGACTTTATGCTGATGATCTCCTGCTATACTATTCTTCCCCCAATTCAAGAGTCTGCGAAAGAATCATTCAGTCAAATCTAACTTCTCTGAGAAAATGGTCCAATTCCACAGGTCTCTTGCTCTCTTCTGAAAAATCAACAGTTGTTCATTTCTGCAGAAGACGCAATTGTCCTCGCTTACACGACATCACTCTATCAAACAATATTATCCCTACAGTTCCGTGTCACAAGTTCTTAGGTCTCACATTTGATTATAGACTATCTTGGAAAGACCACATTCACTATTTGAAAGCTAAATATGCTCGGGACATGGGATTACTTAAGATGCTCTCAAAGAATACTTGGAGCTCGGATCACCACTGTTTACTTAAACTATACAAGGCTATAATTAGATCCAAGTTAGAGTATGGCTGCATAAGCTTCGCAACGGCTTCTAAATCTTACTTGCGCTCTCTGGATGTCATACAGAATACGTCCTTAAGACTCATAACTGGAGCGTTCCCCACTACTCCAATCCCCAGCCTACATTGTATCACGAGTTTAGAGCTCTTATCTATCAGAAGAAAATACCTTCTCTTAAAATATGGTACATATCTCTGGCAAAGACCATTCATCCCTGGCTATCCTTCCTTTTCCATCTACTCACAATTTGGCCCACGACCCCAGAATCCTTTTTCACCAATTGCTAATAGAGTCTGCGTAGGACTGCATGTCCCTGTTCCAATCCGTCCTATTTCTTCTCCTCCTTGGTTGCTTCATCCAATCCAGGTAGACTTCTCTCTATTAAAATATGATAAAGAATCCACGAGTTCCTCCATATATAAATCCATTATAAACACCTTACTCAATTTTCACTCCCCATGCCAATCAATTTTTACGGACGGATCTAAGATGGACCAAGGAGTTGGCTGCGGTTTTGTACACAATAGAACCACTTCAGGATTCAAACTGCCGACTTCAACCAGTAAACTTACTGCTAAACTAGTGGCATTAGAAAAATGTCTCTCATATATCAGATTAAACCCTGAAAATTCCTGGATTGTATTTTCTGATTCCAAAAATGATCTGCTCATGATTCAAAATCGCGTCATTTCTCATCCAGTTATTGCACAAATTACAGAACTTGTAGAAGACATCATTTCTCAGGATTCTTCTATTCTTTTCGTTTGGTGCCCCGGTCATAAGGGCATCAAGGGTAATGAGGAAACTGACCAGCTCGCAAAGCGCTCAATAGAGCACGGACTACCATACATGCACAGCTTCCACCCAAAAGACCATATCTCCTTTGCAAAAACTTTTGCACAAATCTCAATGCAGTCATATTGGGATGATCTTGAGAGACCAAAGAAACTAAGTCCTTAAACCTTCATTCTCTCAATCCCCTCCAGAGCTACTGCGAAATAGAAAAGCCACAGTTAAATGGATAAGACTCATGATAGGCCACTGCAGATTTTCTCATGAATTCCTGCTAAAAGGAGAAGGCCCTCCCCTCTGTGAATATTGCAATGATTCTCTAACAATCAAACACATTCTGACTGACTGCACAGTCTTATCTCCTCTCAGATCCTTCTTCGGCTTAAGCCAAGATCTTACCAAAAATCTTAGCTCTGCCAACATGTGCAAGACATTTGCTTACCTAAAAGAAATAAATTATTTTACTAAGATATAGCCATTTCAAGCGCTTCGCTTTCACTCAAATGATTGTAGCAAAGCGTAAGCAAACTAGTCAATTTCCTGTGATAATAACAATTGTGACATAATCATCTGTGATTCTCCTACTTGTGATACAACCGATCTGTGATATAGTAACCTAGGACTCATTTTATATTTACACTTATTATATATACATTTATGTTTTTACACTCTGTAGCATAGTTTCGCTGCCCTTCTTAAAATCATCAAGGAGGAGAACTCTCTTTACCTCTTATATCATATTTATCACATTCAGAACACTGCGTTGTCTATGAAGCAATATTTTTACATAGTGCCATAAGCTATAGTTTATGTGCTATTTACCGTTGGTATGTTGGTATGAACCAAATATTTTCTTCATATTCGGTTGGATTTTTAATTAACAGTGTCAGAGATCATTGAGTATCTTCAAAATACTTGATACATCCCTAAGTAGCATGTCCATACACTGGACATGCTACTTAGATATTGGATGAAATGATCATATCTCTCCAATAAGAAGAAAACCGCGTCAAGAAACTATCATTAAAGGTTTTGATGGATTGTGAGAAAATTTCCTTGAGTTAAGCTTTCGCACCAAAAAAAAATATATATACATATATATATATATATATATATATATATATATATATATATATATATATATATATATATATATATATCTATATATATATATATATATATATAGATATATATATATATAGATATATATATATAGATATATATATATATAGATATATATATATATATATATATATATATATATATATATATATATATATATATATATATATATATATATATATATATATATATATAATCCTTATTTTTCCATGAGTAATAGACTTATAATTTGATTTTATGGTCGCTAAATGATCTCGATATCGATGCGACCTAAACTACTAAAATTATTTCTCTATCTCTCTCTCTCATTGGACGCAGTGCAAAGAATTGTAGCACTGCATATATGAAAACGACTTTTTAGTGTATTATATTTCATAAAATTTTAGTTTAAAACAGTGAATTAATGTATTAATGCATATTAATTAAATCAAAAACTGGATAGCAAAATGAATGCAATGCATTTAGCCTGGTATTAAGAGATAAAAATCAATAGTGCTAACATCTCAAATACTACGAGCTTGCAAAATCCGCTTCCTGCTTTCCGCGCCGCTTATGTTTCCGGTCGGGAAACGAATAAGCTGCTTCTGTGAGTGTTTTTAATGTCCAATGGATGTTTAAAAGGACGTCTTGAAAATTAAGTTACCTGCACCCTACGTGATCTGGTATTATTATCCTAGGAAGCCGCTGGTTTCACCCACTCATTTGTTGGTTGGACTGAGATTTAGTTAGAAAATATTATTTTAAAATTAAGGTTTTTTATATAATAATATAATTTTCGTAAATTTGAAAGTTGAAGAAAATAAAATATTATATAATTAGGATATTTATTAAATTCAATCATTTATATATATATATATATATCATTTTACAGTTGAATATATGTTTAAAATGAAATTGTAAAGGATCTGGTACAATTTTCATCCAGCAATGCAGCTGTCCTTATTTAATCAAACTCAATTGGTCTTTAAAACTTTAATGTTTCCTAAGGTGTAAGATCTCAACTTCCACTTTGAAGCCATTATCAAGAGAATCTAGTGGATTTGCCCCGAGGTCTCAATCTGCCTACTCCCTAGAGTTTACAACTAGAAAAGAACGTGGGTGGTGTAACGGGTTATAATAAAGTTTTTGACTAATGAAAAACCATCCGAAATATCTAGTCGGTTGAAGGTTCAATATGGGAACGATATCCTGCCTAAGACCCAAGGGTTTGGTTGGACCAAGAAGTTTAAGAGTGGATGAGAAACTGTGGTAAATGTAAGTCATAATCAACGTCCCAGATCAAGTGTTACGGCTGCCAAAATTGGTGTAGTTCGCGACCGTATTGAAGATGACCGGCGGCTCAATATTCCAGGTGTGTCGGTAATTCCTTTCCGGTTTTTTCGCTATAGAAAACACACTATTTACGATGGACAGTTAAAATGTATTTATTCAAAGTATTGGCCAGTTGATTATATACATTTTGCCCATCTCTCAAGCAATTTATGGATGCCAATCCAAAAGAACAGTTTCTCCTTTGAGCTAAACCATTCATCGAGCCATTTTTTAACTTCTGCGAAAAGTGCTGCTCTGCAAGCGCATGCCCCATCGATGCGAAAAGGTGGCAGTCGCATTGAGCCTGGTCTGGAGAGCACGGCAGGTGCGATAAAACTTCCCATCCAAGTGATTTTAACATTTCTTTGACTGGTTTTGCTGTATAAGACGGCGCATTGTCATGCTACAAAATCACCTTATCGTGTCTTTGAGCGTATTGTGGACGTTTTTCGATCAATGCACAGTTCAAATTGATCATTTGTTGTCGGTAGCGATCAGTATTAACTGATTCCTCAAGTTTTCAACAGTTCATAATATACGACACCAACTTGGTCTCACCAGACACAGAGCATGGTCTTGCGACCAAAGCGATTTGGCCTTGCAATCGATGGGCCGGCTTCACCAGGTGATAATCATGATTTTTTCGCTTGGGATTTTCGAAATAAATCAATTTTTCATCACCCGTTACTATTCATACCTTTGAAGTATCATTTCACTGACGATTTTTCGATTTTCTAATTGCCTGTGATTCAATTCATGTGGCACCCATCTTCCCCTGTTTTGGATCTTTACCATCGCTTGTAATCGTTCACAAATTGCGACTCGGCTCACATTCAAGTTTTCTGCCAATTGTTTTTGAGTTTGTGTTGGGTCTTCATCCAATAACTCCTGCAATTCCACATCTTCAAACGTTTTCGGCCTACCAGGATGTTATTTGTCTTGAACGTTGAAATCACCACATTTGAACTGTCGAAACCACGTTTCACATGTTCTTGTGGTTAGAGCATGCTCACCGTAAGTCTCTACCAGCAAACAATGACTTTCAGCGGCTTTTTTCTTTTGATGAAATAAGAAAAATAATGCTTGCCACAACTGCACGTTTTCAGGCACAAAACTCGACATGATTTTGACGAAATGTAACTTGTGTAGTTTTGAAGTTAATGTCAGTAGAATAAGTGACAATGTATCAAATCATAACATTGCATACCTATGGTTACTGAAACATGTTACAGAAACCGGAAAGTAATTACTGACACACCGGGTATATGAAATCGCTTTAAAGGTGGGTATTAACTTTGGAAGTGCTCAAACAATCATCTTGGCTTCAATAAAATCTGTGCCCCATGTGTTCGGTTTTGACGAAGGAAAAACATATGCATTTGGGAAACCCTTGAAAACCGCCCATACAGCCAAGATTTATCACCTGGTAATTATTTTTTGTTTGCGTTCTTGAAAGATACACTTGGAGGGGTACGACTCGACAACGATCAAGATGTTGAGGACTTCCTGCGCGATTGGCTGATGACTCAAACTCAAATTTTCTACGAGCAAGGAATTCACAAGCTTCCAAACTGCTGGGATAAATGTGTCAAGCGTGGAAGAGACTATATCGATCAATAGTTTTTTATTTTATTTTATAAATAATGAATATGAATAAAACAATTCCTATTTATATTTGATTTATTTGTTATATATATGAACATTTTTGTTAGGTGCTTGACCATAAATGAGCCCCACCCATCCCTGCAATTGGAGGGTACATGTTTCGCCTCTCGATGTTCAGGCTCGTCAGGGTACCGACACATGCTCTTCCGTCAAGAATAGGGAGACCTCATCCACAGTCAGCAACCTATACCCTCGCCGACTTTCCGTCGGATGGCGTATATATGTAATGCTAGATTTCTTTGGACAGCGTCCAATGAGACAACAGTAGTTGAGTGTCAAGTACATCCAACCGCTGGGTTTGGTTAGGCAAACTACTGTTGTCTCATTGGACTGTGTCCAAAAAAATCTAACATTACCTATATATATATATATATATATATATATATATATATATATATATATATATATATATATATATATATATATGTCATCCGACGGGAAGTCGGCAAGAACATAGGTTGCTGACTGTGGATGGGGTCTCCCTATTCTTGACGGGAGAGCATGTGTCGGTACCCTGACGAGCCTGAACATCGAGAGGCAAAACATGTGGCCTCCAATTGCAGGGATGGGTGGGGCTCATTCCTGATCAAGCACATAACAAAAATGTCCATTTGGGCGGAGACGCAGGTTGCAGTGTGTTTCACATGAGATTGTGGAACCCAGCGGTTAGATGTACTTGACACTCAACTACTGTTGTCTCATTATATATACAAATCAATATATATACAAATATATATATATATATATATATATATATATATATATATATATATATATATATATATATATATATATATATATATATATATATATATATATATATATATATATATATATATATATATATATATATATATATATATATATATATATATATATATATATATATATATATATATATATATATATATATATATATATATATATATATATATATATATATATATATATATATATATATATATATATATATATATATATATATATATATATATATATATATATATATATATATATATATATCTATATATATATATATATATCTATATATATATATATATATATATATATATATATATATATATATATATATATATATATATATATATATATATATGTGTGTGTGCAGTGCTAGAATTCTTTATTCTGCGTCCAATGAGACAGCAGCGCTGAGTGTCATCAGACACCCAACTGCTGGGTTCCGCAAGCTCATGTGGCATGCACAACAACCTGCGTCTCCGCCTAAATGAACATTTTGTTGATTACTTGACTGGGGACGGGCCCCACCCATCCCTTCCATTGGAGAGCACATGTTTCGTCTCTTGATGTTTAGACTCTTCATGGCACCGACATGTTCTCTCTCGTCAAGAATAGGAAGATCCCATCCACAGTCAACAACCCATATTTTTCGCCGACTTCCCGTCGGATGGCGTATATATGCAGTGTTAGTTATGCTTTGGACTGCGTCCAATGAGACAACAGTGCTGAGTGTCATCAGACACCCAACTGCTGGGTTCCACAAGAATTTTATATGGAATTTTTATATGGAATAAACTCAAAAGAGAAAGTATTAAAATACTAACAATTTTATACATCCGTACAAAAACATCACTAAGTCAACAGAATCAAAAACGGTGAAAATATTCAATGATACAGGCAGCATTAAAAGTTGTCCAAAATTAGAAAGACAAAAAAAACTAATAACGAAAATTTGTTGAATGTTTTAATTGATGTGGTAGACAATGGTAAGGTGTCCATGCAACAATTAGCTTTAAATCATAACATGTGTAGACGTCTAAAAAAATTAAAAAAACAGATTTTTATCCTTACAAAATACAATTACTACAAGAATTATGGGACGATTATTTTGATAGGAGAGTTGAGTTTTGGGAAGTAATGATTGAAAAAATAAATACCAATCCAAATTTTGTGTCAAGTATTATTTTCGCGGATAAAGCAACATTCTGTTTAAATGTTCATATTAACAGACACAACTGTAGATACTGGGCTATAGGTTCATACACAGTATACTTAAAAGTTAAATGTCTGAATGAGATTTAATGGCAAGAATGCTGACCTTTTTAAATTGATGGCAACTTGATAGCAGATAAATATTTAGATCTATTGGAAGAATATATCATCCCCCAACTTTTGCGTCTGTTTCCAAATTTAATTAACTAAAAGCAGGAAATATGGTTCCAGCAAGATGGCGCACCAGCACATTATGGCATTAACTTTAGAAATTACCAACACTATTAATTACTAACACTACTTTCTCAAACCGATGGATAGGTCGACAAAGAGCTCTCGAATGGCCGGCAAGGTTCACCAGACTTGGCACCATCCGATTTTTTTTTGTGTGGCTATTTCAAAAGTCGAGTTTACGTTAATAGGCCAAAAAATCACGAATATATCAAGTTACGAATTCGACAAGAAATTGCCGATATACCTCTTAGATGGTGGAAAAACGCAATTCAAAGCTTCGTTCGACGTATGCATTACTTCCAAGAAGTTAATAGTGGAGACTTTGAACACCTTTTGTAAATAGTTTTTTAATAAAAAAATTTTTTTTTATATTGTTTTTTTTATCTGATATTAACAAAAGAGACTGAAAAACCTTTTAGCAAGTTTTTTAAGTCTATTTTGAAAAAAACCATACAATATAGACCTCGTTAAATTCAAAAAGAAATACTCTTTCAAACAATGCCAAATACTGTAGAACCAACAGAAATGGATCTCGTATTTCACCATTGATCGCATTTGAATACATTCTTTAAAAGCAGTGTACAAAATTAAAGTGTTATAATCGTCCATAACAATCATCTCCATCCAATTTGCGAGAAGTGCTACATTTTAATAAGACCTATTATTTCAGCAGTATACTCAGCAAAGTTTCACTTCACTAATGATAATTATTGAACTTGAGAATTTTAGAGGAACTAAAGGATTTCGTAAGTTTGGAAAATTTTACATCAAATTACGAATCGGAATCGATCCTTATTATTTGGAGATGTAACAATAACTGGATTTCTGTAGATAATTACTATTCTTATTTAACCAGTCGCTGTGGTCACATGGGCTAGTCACTTGCCTGGCAATCCAGTGGTCCCGGGTTTGAACCCTGTTTCTGTTATGGATATCTCTACAATCTGCCTGGCTTTACTGTGGCATTGTGAAAAACTAGGAAAAATTGACTCTAAATGAAAATTAAATGCTATAAAAATATTTTTTTTTTAATTGTTCAATTAAAAAAATCTATGAAATCTGTTCAGGTTCTATGAACTTTAACATACACACTAATATTTTTCCGTAGATCGGTAAACACATCGGTCAATAAGTCCCCAGTCTGACAAATAAAACACATTTTTTTTGCAAATATCAACTTTATTCATCAAGTTATTTTCTTTGGAGAGCAATACAATCAATCGAACATTTTCTCTTTGCCTACAAAATATCCTTCAGTTTCGGCAATGACCTGTTCATTGGAGCGAAACTTCTTTCCATCGAAGATATTTTTGAGGTCTGAGAACAAGAAATAGTCGCTGGAAATCAAATCTCGACAAAATATGGTGGACGAGGAAGCAATTCGAAGTGCAATTCATATAATCTAGCCATCGTTGGCAACGATTTGTGACGCGGTGCATTGTCTTGGTAAAACGGCACTTTTTTGTACATTTTGAGCCTATTTTACGATCTCGTTCTTCAACTATGGCCTCTGTAGACCCCAAACTACAGAAGCCATAATCTTGCCTGTGGATGGTTGTGTTTTTGTCGCTTTGGACGGCTTTCATCGGCTGCTATCCACTCAGCTGACAGCCGATTTGACTATGAAGTGCAGTGATGGATCCACATTTTATCCACTGTCGCATACCGTATGAAAAAATACTTTTTATTATAAACAGCTTTATATTATTTATTATAAACAGCTCCAAACATTGTTCAAAATCATAAATACGTTGTTGTTTTTTGATTCGCTCTGAGCGTCCGCGGTACATATTTCGATAAGAATTTATGTATTCCCAAATGTTCATGCAAAAAACTGTAAACACTTCTTTTCGATATCTTCATGATATCAGCTATCTTCTGCAGCTTTACTTTGCAATTTTGAAAAATAATTTTGTTAATTTTTCTGATGTTGTCTGGTGTAACCACCTCGTTTGGACGTCCAGAGCGTTCAGAATTATCGGTGCTAGTACGGCCAGATTTGAATTCAGCATACCAATCAGTTGACAACTGAATCAATTCAGTTGATTTTGTTGGAGCAGAGTCCGGATAAGGTTTATCAAGCTGTTGTTTCGTTTTAACGGTATTTTTCTTCATCAAAAAACAATGCTTAATCAACACACGAAATTATTTTGTTTTGTATATAACAAAAGGAGCGTCAAAACAATATCTGCATAATTGTGGCGTATTTATATATTTTTTTCTATTTTGGGTTTATCGCAACGATCTAAAACTCAAAAAATGTCAAAAATATCTGTTCTTATGTAGATAAAGAATCACATTTTAAACAGTTAACGTTTCGGGAGATTTTCTCCCCGCGTTTTCAAAACGAAACTAAAAAATAAATTATTTTAATTTCTATATATAATGCAAAGATAGGAAGTAAACATATTTTTTGTGTATGTAAGTATCATTGACACACTAAATTCGATATCAATATGTTGAAAGTTTCGCGAAGCAATATTTTTTTCAATCAAATCGAATTTAAAGGATGATCTTTTTTTGAAACGAAAATCCAATATAACATTAGAAGAAATAAATTTCAGAAAAAAATGCATGAACTAAACGTGGTTATGGTCGATAATTACTTTTTTTGTACAAGTAATTTATTTTCAGAATTTTCAGTCTGCAATTTGTAATTCAAATTTATTATTCTCACTGTTCTATTAAACAATTTACAAATGTAAAATCTTTTTGTGGTTTTTGAAAATAATTAAGCTACGCTATTAATAACTATTACTTTATAAAACAGGAAATTGGTGTTTTATTTTAAGAAAACTAACTACTAATGAACTTTCTATACAATATTGATGCATAAGTTGATGCATTACAAATTTCACAATTATTTCTCTTTTAAGTCGAAAATAATGTTCCCACTTGTAAAAAGAATAAAAAATGTATACTTTCTTTATCTGTAGATATACTGAAATCCACATTTACTCTTTCATCGTTATTTGATACAATGAAACATAAATCTCACGATTTGATGGACGTTTATCTCTTTGCACTTAAATTGGATAGAATCGAGTCGTAAACTCAGTATACTGAAATCTCAATTCTGATTTACCGAAAGTACAGCCTTTTTGACAGTTTTGATGGAATGTTGCTGTTATATGCGTGTTATTTTTAATGAATGTATGTATATATGTATATATGCATACACTAACCGTAACAAAAATTGAAATCAAATACAATGGGTATAGTCTTAATAATAACAAATACGTGAATAAAATAGTGTTTTCTTAAACACTTGATATTTCACGATGTACTTTGTAGAGCTGTATGTATTATAACATTCAGTAAATTTTAGAGAACTGGTTATAAGAACTAATATACTAAAAAATAACTTAAAGAATACGTTACTATCCATGTGTTATAGTATGCTAGATTATAAATAATTAGGCACATTTTGTTTTCAAACAGTACTACTTTTGCACTTACGAAATGAACTTCAGTGTTGTGAGCTAAAACCAGTCCACTTTGGTATTGAAACCAGTGCGCTATCCTCCTATGATTTGTTATGATTTGTTATGGTTTTTAAGTCACGAGAAATAATATGTTTACATTAAAACCACATTTCGTGGTTGGTCATGATCATTTCACTATCATTAATATTCTCAATAATAATACTGAGAGAAGAATTAAAAAAATATTCAGCATTATCGGCAATAATTTTCTCCAACAGGTATAATAAATTTAGTAGCGAACATAGTTGACGATTCGACGATGAATAATATGAGGAGTTTGTTGTTGTTAGCCTTACTTTGCGCATATACTGATTTAATTCTTTCACTATGAGCTTTTTCCTTTCATCAGAACAAGTTGTTCCGGTCTTCCAACATTTTTCTCTCTGTCCAACCTCCCAAACGGTAACATTGTGTTTGAAACAGTTTCTATCCTGAATTTTACTTTGTGTAACATTTGGTGATCTTAGGTCCTCTTAAATTGCCGCAATCTATTTAATTGTTTCTATTTTAGCTCTACTCCTATTTTCATAAAATTCAACTATTTCTCTAGTTAGCCTACTCGGATTCATCCGTTTTATGTGTCCGTAAAACTTAAGTCTTCTTTTGCTCATATCGCTATGTATATCTGTGTATTGTTTGATTTCATGGTTTTCTCGAAGTCAGTCTCCTCGATGTCTTTCTTTCTATTCAAAATGAGCGTTTCTGGACCATATAGACTTTCTGGATTGATAACTGATGATGTGTTACAGTCTCAGGATTGTGTTTTTAGATATACATTTTTGTTGTAAATATTTTGTGTAAGTTTCAATGCAGTTTCTATTTTTTGGCATCTACCCTTATTGGCTGGTTTTTCCAATCCGTTTTCCATAATTATTTCACCCAAATATTTAAATTGAGGGAATCGAGGGAATTGAGTCGTCTGATGTTACCATATTTTGTTTTTAGAAATGGTGTTCTTAGTCTGTTGCAAATCATGCATTGTGTCTTTTCAAAGGAAATTTGGAGTCCTACCTTTTCTACTGTTTCTTTTAGGATTCAATCTGTTTTTGTACCGTTAATATATCTTGAGCTAAAATTGCTAGATCATCAGCAAACGCCAGACAATCTATTTATATGTTGGTTCTCCCCAGTTTAACGGACTGGTCAATATTCAGGGCCGATTTTTTTACACGCCACTACTATATTACTTTTTCTAGAACATAGTTAAATAAGGATGGCTAGAGTCCATCCCATTGTCTCACTCCAGTTTTAATTTCAAAAGGCCCTGAGATGCCACCCATGAATTTAACTTTTGACCTTGTGTTAGTTAGTGTTGCTTTAATAATTGCCAGCGTTTTCAGATCTAGTCCTTGTTCTTTCAAGATTTGGGATAAAGATTCGCGGTCAATAGAATCATATGCTTTTTTAAAATCCACACATGTACAGAGAAGATTTTTATTGTACAGTTAGTTTTTGATGTCTTAGGATCAACTTTAGATTTAGGATCTGTTCCGGGCAGGATCTGCCCGGTTGAAAACTTGCTTGATATTTACCAATTTTAGGTTCTAACTGTCCCTGTGCTCTGGCTAGTAGACATTGAGGTAGAATTTTGTAAGAAACTGAGAGAAGAGATATCCCTATGTAGTTGTTTACATCCGTTATATCTCCTTTTTTATGTAGCGGATGGATTGGAGCATCTTTCCAATCTTCCGGAATCCGTTCGGTTCGCTAAACTTTTTGTAGAATTATGGTTATTTCCTTGATTGTACCTGGACCAGCGGATTTCAAAAATTCAGCAGTAATTGCATCTTCATCAGAAACTTTGTTACTTTTAAATCTCTTGATTTGCAAAATTATTTCATCTTCATTCGGTGGTAATGAATCTGGGTTTGTTTGTTTAGGGTGTAGTGTTGGTAATTTGTTTAAGGGCTCAGGACAGTTTAGTAGTTGATCAAAATATTTCGCAAGTTCTTTGCATTGAGGAGGATGACGAATATTATCATATAATTTATCGAAAATAATCAAATAACTCGAGCCTTGCGCGATATGTATTGTTTCAAACTCCGGAACGCAAGTATTTCATCGGCCGAATTTATATTTGCAAAGAAAACTTATTGCGCTATAATAATCTCGACAGACAACACAGGTTGTTAAAACTAGAACAGATTTAAAAATGTACGATTTTTCTAGAACAGGATTGTAGAATTCTGAGGACGTAATTAAATTTAAGTTAACACTCGACCTTACTATTTGAAACTTTATTGACGGCAACTCGATCAAATATATACAGATCAGCATTCAAAATATCAGGCTTTGATCGACAGAAAGCAAGAAAACGTTAAACCGCAACACACTAGACGTTAACGCACTAGACGTTAAATTGATATTTATTTCAAGCACTTAACATTAATGAACTCCCACCACATTCAGCATATTACTTAGCTCTTAAAGTATTCTTCTTTTGTTGAACCTTTGAAGTTCATTGGAGTTATTCTTGAATAATATTCATAACAAACTGAAAAACATCTGAATGGGGTAAAATTTCAGAAATT